>JAVGWX010000007.1:22844452-23171952 GCA_036924085.1 Ariolimax columbianus
CTAATATCTAATCTGGACCTCTCTTCAGTTAATTTGTAACTATGCTATCTTGTTATTGTGGGTAGCCGCATTAAAAAAAAACAACTTGTTATAGTCTAATTTATCCATTCCTCTGAGCATCTTATAAACATGTATTAAGTCACTTCGAAATCTCTCTTTTAGAAACTGTAGGCCGGTTTTTCCTCACAACTGTAATTCTCGAATTCCACTTTCAGCTTTGTCGCTTTTTTTTTCATTCTTTCCAGCATGTTTATATCCCCTCTATGATACGGACTCCAGATATGTACACAGTGCTCCAATCTAGGTGCAACTAATGCTTTATACAGTTTGACTATCACTTCCTTGCTCCTATGTTTAATATTTTTTTTTATCATACCTAACATTGCATTTGCCTTTTTCACTGCTACCTTAACTTGCTCACTCACCTTTCCTGTATGATCTATTATAACCTCTAGGTCCCTTTCCTTATCTATCTTTCTAATATTATTCTCTCCCATTCTGTAATTATGTTCCATATTGGATCTACCTATGTGGGTGACTGTACAGTAATCTACATTAAACTCCATTTGCCGGCTTACAGACCATTCTCTAATTTTATCTAAATCCGACCTCATTATATCCACTTCCGCTTTAGATGAGACACTCCTGCATAGTTTTGTGTCATCAGCAAATTTTGCAATAACGGATTCCATATCAATGTTCACATCGTTTATATATATCAAGAACAAAATTGGTCCCAAAAAACTGTCACTGCTTAACCGAACCGATAACACAAAGTGGCTCCTCTTTCTTGAATGTCACCATCTTCAAACGACTGCTATGACGTCATATAGGTCGCCTGAAACTTGTATACCACCTACATCACACTCTTAAAGATCTTAGTAATTAAAAATGCCTAACAAACATGACAATGTCACGAACATTTATCTCAATCGTTAGGTTTTCATTGCAAACCTGATAATTATTTCCCATGTTATGTCTAAAGTTTCCCTCTTTCCATCATTTCAACTTCTTCCTCATCTTCGGTCGTCGTGAGAAATTGCGTTGTGTTGTAGTTTAACTTAACGTCATTATACTGGTTTAGAAGACCCTGCAGAGTCTTATACAACCAGTTACATTTACATCACCTTGCTCTAAAAGCTATGCACATCCAGTTTATTCTTAAATGCATTAACTGTTCCTGCCTCCACTACCTCCCCTGACAATGCATTCGAAGCAGACACCACTCTCTGACTAAAAAAATATTCCATAAAATCTAATCTGGACCTCTCTTTAGTCAGCTTGTATCTATACCGTCTTGTTATTGTGGGTGGCTGTATTTTTAAAAAAAAATGTTGCAGTAAAATGTATCCATTCCTCTGATCATCTTATAAACCTGTATTAAGTCACCACGAATTCTTCTCTCTTCTAGACACTGTAGGCCGGTTTTTCTGAGTCTTTCCTCATAACTGTAATTCTGGAATCCCACTATCATCTTTGTCGCTCTTTTTTGTATTCTTTCCAGCATGTTTATATCCCCTCTATGATAAGGACTCCACACCTGTACACAGTACTCCAATCTAGGTCTAACTAAAGCTTTATACAGTTTGACTATCACTTCCTTGCTCCTATGTTTAATATTTCTTTTTACCGTACCTAACATTGCATTTGCCTTTTTCACTGCTACCTTAACTTGCTCACTCACCTTTCCTGTATGATCTATTATAACCTCTAGGTCCCTTTCCTCATCTATCTTTCTAATATTGTTCTCCCCCATTCTGTAATTATGTTCCATATTGGATCTACCCATGTGGATGACTGTACATTTATCTACATTAAACTCCATTTGCCAGCTTACAGACCATTCTCGAATTTTATTTAAATTCGACCCCAATATATCCACTTCCGCTTTAGATGAGACACTACTGCATAGTTTTGTGTCATCAGCAAATTTTGCAATCATGGATCCCATATCAATGTCCAAATCATTTATATATATCAAGAACAAAATTGGTCCCAAAACCGAGCCCTGTGGCACTCCACTTTTCACTTTACACCACCCAGAGTACTCCTTATTTATACCCACCCTTTGCCTTCTTCCCGTTAACCAATTTTCAATCCATTTGGCAACTTCGCCACCTATTCCATGTGATTTTAACTTTCGAAGTAATCTTTTATGAGGTACTCTATCAAAGGCCTTTGCAAAATACAGATAAATAACGTCGACTGGCTCCCCTTTATCTAACATTTTAGTAATTTCCTCCATGAATTCTAATAGATTTGTTAAGCATGATCTCCCTCTAGTAAACCCATGCTGACTATTTCTAATTAGATTAAATTTTTCTACATGCATTACAATGTTTTCTTTGATTATTGACTCTAACAATTTACAGACTATGCTCGTTAAACTCACTGGTCTATAATTTGCCGGGTCTGATTTTTTGCCTTTTTTGAATAAGGGGATCACTCCTGCATCTTTCCAATCCCGTGGAACAATCCCTTTTGTAAGTGATTGAGAACATAATATAGCCAATAGTTTTGCTAGTTGGTCTCTAATTTCATACAGCAATTTTGGGTGAATACCATCTTGACCTGGACATTTATTCACCTTCAACCCCTCCAACTTTTTAAAAACCGTTTCCTTTGTAATACAGATTGATCTTAATCCCGCTGTATCCATGTCTCTTTGAAAAATATCTATAGGCTCTGGGATCTCGGAGCAGTCCTCCTTTGTGAAGACTGTGCCAAAGTACTGATTGAGCAGATTAGCAGCCTCCCTATTATCAGTTATTATTTTCCCTGTACTGTCTATGAGAGGGCCTACTTTGTCTTTCGTTCTTTGTTTATAAGAGACGAAGCGATGCAGCGATAGTAGCGCGTTCCGGTTCGATGTTTGCTTTTCTACTGCGACCTTTATTCTCTTAACCATACGCAAGCATGTCGTTAGAGGCCACTAACTGTGTCACATGGCATAACACCGGCCATGGATTGGTGGTTTGTTTGGAGCAGTATAAATGGCGCCTAATAGGCTGCGGGTCTTCTTTTTTCTAGTGATTGAGTCTATTAAGATGAACTCGCACATCTTTTAGCCACCCTCCGTAAGCACTTGTCCCAACGCAGCGGAGTATTAAGCTGCTCTAGCCTAGCCCGCTAAGCAGGAAACCCTTCTCCCGGCCACATCCAGCTCATACCAGAGCTGGGACCTGCACAGGGACATCTGCTCCTGTTGAAATACAGGTCCACTAAGAACTTAGAGCCATACTACACTAGTGCAACCTGTTTCCAGGGCCGCTGCTTGGAAACGGAATAGTGGTTTGATCAGGTCTGGTTCGCTGTCCCTGATGTAAGCTGCCCCCTATCAGTTGACGATTGCTCTGCTACATCCTCACACCGTCATTACAAACTATCTCCCCTTTACAACTTACAAAGCAAATTATCAGAACTAGGCGTCCTCATATGGAAAACTGCAACAAAACACCGCGTCTTCTCTTACAGCAGAATGTTTTTACTTTATGATGTTGCTAGTCACATGCACATACATCTTCTGCATGACATGCTCGGAAAGTTGCACGGGTGCACTTCTTTGCTACCTTGAAAACGGATTGGGGGGGGGGGGGAGGGGGAGGGTTTTCCTTTATCGTCCAATGACATTTTGGTATAATTTAGGAGAGTTGTTACCAGTTAGTGGCCAACATTTCTCATCATTTGCACAAACGGATGACAATTATCGTGGTAATTTTCATGAAAGAGGTAGATTGCTTTGACTCCAGTTATTGGAATGCTCCAGTCGGCCTAGTTGTAAATGGGTACTTGACGTAATGTTAGGGAAGGTAAGTATTCGAGGAAGTAAACTAGGTACCCTACTTCAAAACCATAATGTACAATTAAATTGTAAACGCTTTATTCCCATTTACAGCTGGGTTGACTGGAGGAGCGGTCTTACTAGGCACAAACCACGGCCCGGATTATTTTTCTGTCCGTCCGTGAATTCGAACCCCTGACACACTGTAATCTCAGTCTAGTAACGATTAGTGGGTCAATTGTCGAAGTCATGTTAGGTTTTGGCGATTCCCTTCTGCGTTTCCAGCCAGCCAATATCTGGTTGTTGACACAGAATACAGATTTGTGAAGAATTTGTGCACATCCTGAGACAGGCGAACAACGATACCGAAAAGGAAGAGGCGACGGCAATCCAAAATTTCCGCTACGGAACAGAGTTTTGTTTGGCGATAACCTCTGTATTTTGCACAAAGTAATTCTAGCGGATTCCGAAAATCTTTCTCTGATTTTGCATGTAGAAGGTGTCGAGTCTTGATAGGTCACATTCAAGCAGGGTCCATGTCCCAGAGCCGTACATGCGTACGTGTCAGCTCTTTCATTTATGAAAACCCCAGCATGTCCAGGACAGTGGATCCAAACGAGAACTCCAAGGTTACATGTCCCTATCTCCGCTATTAACTCGTGCCATTGCAAGCCCATTTGTTCCTCCCGAAGCAAGGATTGAAAGACAGTAACGATCACGTCCTTCATTTAAGTTCTCTCAGAACTGGTCACCATCTGAATATCAATTCTGACACAGGAGCTATTTGCCTTATATTCTCCGTTCCGCCCAGTAACTACCCTATCTTTGATTACAGCAGATAAGCCCAAAAAAGATTTCTCACATTGCGTAATAATCATTACACGCACTAATACCACTTAAGATGCATATTTCACAGGCTTGATCGCTATCGGAAAGACAACATGTTTCCGACCGTACCTTCACAGCTTATCAAATGCCGGGGTAGTCACAATAATTCATTCTATCGAACTTATCGATCAGGCGACCTTATCAGGTGAGGGCAAGTGCTGGAATGGAGCATTGTCGTGATCTTCCTGGTCTTAACGTTATCTATATTACACGGCGGTATTTGTTGACAAATAACATCTGGTGTTCGATTATTGTATTGTTATTGGCTATTGTGGATTCAGGCAGACGGTGCTAGGTAAGTTCCTAGTGTTCAACTTACGTGACTCTACTGTTCTGTGGTCCGCCGGGCCTTTGTGTATGACAAAGACATGAATAGCACCACTGCTTCACATAGAGAATGTCGTAAGAGTCGATTAACTGTGTGACATGGCATAACACCGGCTATAGTTAGGTGATTTGTTTGTAGCAGCATAGATGGCGCCTAACACGCTGCGGGTCTACTTTGTTCTAATGTTTTAATCTATTAAAATGAACTCGCACATCGGTTAACCACCCCCCGTAAGCGCTTGTCCCAACTCAGTGGAGTATTAAGCTGCTCCAGCCTAGCCCGCTAATCAGGAAACCCTTCTCCCGGCCACACCCAGCTCATACCAGAACTGGGACCTGCACAGGGACATCTGCTCCTGTAGAAGTACAAGTCCACTTAGAACTTAAAGCCATACTACACTAGCGCAAACTTTTTCCAGGGCCGCTGCTTGGAAACGGAATATGGTTTTGATCAGGTCTGGTTCGCTGTCCCTGATGTAAGCTGTCCCCTATCAGTAGATGATTGCTCGGCTACATCCTCACACAATCATTACAAACTATCTCCACTTTACAACTTACAAAGCATATTATCAGAACTAGGCGTCCTCATATGGAAAACTGCAACAAAACACCGCGTCTTCTCTTACAGCAGAATGTTTTTACTTTATGATGTTGCTAGTCACATGCACTCACGTCTTCTGCATGACATGCTCGGAAAGATGCACGGACGCATGTTGTAAGAGGCGAATAACTGTGAGACATGGCATAACACCGGCCAAAGTTAGGTGGTTTGGTAAAAGCAGCATAGATGGCGCCAAACAGGATGTGTGTCTACTTTGCTCTAATGTTTGAGTCTATTAAGATGGACTAACTTATTGGTTAATCACCCTCCGCGGCACTTGTCCCATCGAAGTGGAATAATAAACCTTCTCGAGCCTAGCCCGCTAAGCAGGAACTTCTTCTCCCGGTTACATCCAGCTCACGCCAGAGATGGGACCTGCACAAAGGGCATCTGCCCGAGTAGAAGTACAGGTCAACTAAGATCGAGACTAAGACTGTTCTGTTCCAATAATATTAGTTCGGTATTGATGAGACCTCCAGAACGGTACAAGTATACAGAAGAATTCGATCCACTGTAAAATTGCAAGAATGTGGTAAAAAAGACTAATGAAGATTGTGTTTGTGGTTTGCAACCTCATCATGTTATTTCTAGTGAAACATCCAATGAAAATACTTGGATACAGGCATCCTGTAAAGTAGGCAGCTGATGGTAATAATCATAACTTGGTTCCAAACGGCGAATTGAATCAGCTATGAGTCGCTGACTCTAATGCAAACAATCAGCTACCAGTCGGTGACTCAAGTGCAAACAGCTATGAGTCGGTGACTCTATTGCAAACAATCAGCTATGAGTCGCTGAACCTAGTGGAAACAGTCAGCTATGAGTCGCTGACTCTATTGCAAACAATCAGCTATGAGTCGGTGACTCTATTGCAAACAATCAGCTATGAGTCGCTGAACCTAATGGAAACAATCAGCTATGTGTCGGTGACTGCTGTTAACTCATTGCATTTAAAGCTCTAAAATGACATCAGCATAATACAGAGGATTGTACACACGTATTTTGAACACCTACAACCGTCAATGGGAAGACGAGGTAGCGTAGGGGTTAGTGTACTGACTTCCCATCCGAGCGATCGGGGTTCGGTCTGCAGTCGCCCTGGATTTTTTCCGATCCAATAAAGCAGTGTTTCCTAGCTGCCGGTCCCTGGAACGGTGCCGGTCCTCAACAATTTCATGCCCGACCCACCACGAAAGGGATTGCGGCTTAAGCCAGAAACTGCGGAGATCCGCTTGAGGTCATCTTAAGGTCTGACTGGCTAATGTTTAAACTCCAATGACGTCAGCTACACAAGTATCAGTACGTTTTTAACTCATCGTCTATATTTGGCGTGTTTGGTTATCAAAGTAAGTGAGGTTTTGGTGGGATATGGGTACACATTTCGCGATACGTAAATTAGGTCATTTGAAAATTGATAAACACGTTTTAGAGGTTAATTTATCTGCGAATACAGAGTTGTGGTATTTTGGAAGGCAAGTTTGTGTGTGTGTGTGTGTTATTGTGTTGCAAAATGTGTATCACCATAAGATGGAAATGTTGTTGTTGTTATTATCCCACAGCTGCCGAACAAGCTTGCTCTTGGCAGCTCATTGCCATTCTAATATATACGTGTCTTCTTCAGTTGAGTCACTGCTTCGTTCAGTGTCAAGATGGAGATACAAAGAGGAAAACAGCAAACACTTTTCACTTTCTTCAAATTGTTTTTATTTTCACCTGTCCGCGGAAAATGGTTCCCATTTTTACCTGTCCGAAGGTGTAAAAAAGGTTGAGAAAGACTGTCATAAAAGATCTTTAAGCCTCAACAAATAATATGGGAAAGTAAAGGAGGCTGGCCAAATCACCCTTAGCGGTCCGTTGATCAAGAAAAATATGAGCCTAATACGATATTCCCAATATGCCAGACTGGCTTTCTAAGGAAAGACAGATGTTAACAGACGCAATGTCGACAGGACTTCCCTATGAGGCAAGGTACTGAACTACGAGGCTCGCGCAAGACCTACATACAGATAGATCATGGTGTTTGTTTACTGCTTGTCTCAAGAAATGACACGCATACATTTTTGCAACAGAATAGTATAGTAGGCTCTTTCAGTCATGGCTGACTAAAGGATAATATGACTTGGAGTGGGGAAAAAAACAACAACGAAATGTAAACAGCTTTTCTTGTATTTCTCCTTGCGGTGTTGTCTTTTCACTTCTCTTTCAGCTTCTTTTCACCAAGCATGAGCTGGCCATTCAGGGTACATCTCCTTCTGGATCGGTCTACAGCTTCGTCTTCTCAGGATGTCAGATTCATGTCCAGGACCTTCATATCACGCTTGCACACATCTTTGAACCTCAACTGTTGTCGGCCGACTGTTCTCGTGTCATTCGTCAACTGTCCATAGAGGTTCTCTTTGGAAATGCGGCCATCTTCCATGAGAAGAACATGAACAAGCCATTGAAGTCTTCTCTGCCTAAGGAGAGTGTACATCCTTGGAAGACCAGTGTGAGAGCGCACCTCTGCATTTGTCACTCTGTCCCCCTATGTAATTCCAAGAATGGATCGCAGGCGCCGTAGGTGGACGGTGTTGAGCCTGTGCTCTTGTTTGGCATAAGTTGTTCATGTCTCGCTGCCATTTAGATGTGTGCCTACAACACATGGATTGTATACCTTGACCTTGGATTTAATAGCCAGTTTCTGGTTTTTCCAAACATGCGGCATTGTGAGGCGAGCAAACATATCAGCAGCTTTGTCAATGCGACTGTCTATTTCTGGGTCTAGAGAGCGCTTGTCATTGATCAGGGATCCCATATTGTTCATAATTATCGATGCTAAAACTTGGCGCGGCATCTACTTCTTGTGCCATGACATTTATTTTGTTGAGACTCATTGTGAGCCCACAATCTTTGCAAGCCTAGGAGAAGCGATCTATCAATCTCTGAAGTTCCTGCTGACTGTGGGTGACAACTGCAGCTCATCAGGGAAAAGCAAGTCCCTGATGGTGATCTCCCTTATCTTCGTTTTGATCTTGAGCCTTGCAAGGTTAAACAGCCTACCATCCGACCTAGTGTGAAGGCAGATTCCTTCTTTGCGTTACCAAATGCATGTTTCAGTAACAGAGCAAAGAAGATTCCGAATAGTGTTGGGACCAGAGCACAGCCCTGCTTAACACCACTTAGAATTCCAAATGGTTGGGATATGCTACCATCAAATTTGACTGTTCCTGTAATGCCCTCATGGAATGATATTATTAGTCGCAGCAGTTCGTTTGAGCAGCCTATTTTGGAGAGGATTTTGCAGAGAACATCCTTACTAACCAAATCAAATTCTTTAATCTGGTCAACGAAGGCTACATAAAGGGCTGGAACTGCTCATGGAACTTTCCTTGAAATTGTCAAACTGAGCGTAACCGTCGTTTCTACACATCTATCTGTATCTAAGTTATAGCTTATTTATTTAAAATAAAATTATATTGACCTGTCCTCCCCGTAACTCGAAATGGAATGTCCCACTAGTCATCAGGTGTCAAATGTGTATGATGGGAACCCAGGGAACTCTGTTTGGGGTGAATTAAGGGATAAGTACCCCGCTCTGACATTTATCCCAACTGCTCGGTAACTCGGTATTCTAATGCATTAAAGAAGAGGGTAAGTAATTAGCTTTCCCTACCCCATAGGTCTCCATTGACGTCTTTTACACGTCATCCGCCACAGCAGTGTCTGCTGTGGAACACCCTTTACCTTTATCCCGGAGGTCCAGAAAATTTAGAGAGTACATTAACCTTCTATAAGAATGGTCATATTTAATTTTGTAACGTTTTTGTTATAGAATCTACCAGAAAACTTAAGAGTAAACTAACTTTTGTGATCAGTTTTAAACATTTTCCAAAATCAAGGCTGTAAATAGCTTACAATATGTGCTGATACTGAGAAAGTAATTACGTTTTCAACAAGCTAACGTGGCGTGCCAGCACTCGCTTGGTACCGACGGGACATCCGGTGTAGAGCTAAAAGCATTTGCTATTAAACTGTGCCCAGATTGTGCTCAATTGCAAAGCAAATATCAGACCAATTCTGAATTAACATTTTGGTTTCGGATTATTCCACTAAATTGCTGAAAATCCCTACATAATATCAACGAAATTTGAGTATCCATGTATCATGCTACAGATGACAGGATGTAATAAGTGAGATATCTTATTTAATGCGATTGACGTGGTTCTAATGTGTTTTCTCAAACAGTACCATATTTGCTTACTAGTAAATATTAGCCCGGCTGAGCGAAGCTTTTGTTTGATTTTTCAGTCATTTACATTTCAAGAGCGTATTTGTTTTGATAAATTACCATGTAAATCTGGATATGCGTTACACATTCAAATAAGCTACTTGTCCAAATGAATACTGAATATGCAAATGACTTAGTTGTCCATCGCAAACGGGGATGCGACATCACCAGGCTGTTTTGTCCTGATCATGTAACTTGTGCTGTATTTGGATTATAGTGAGGAAGAAGCTGCGATGGACATCAACTTCACTCTCTGGTCTCGAGCTACATTGGACCATTGACAAGACGTAGGTCCAGAAGACTGGAGGTAAGTCAGGATACAGGCCCTCTGGTTTTACCCCCCTCGAGACCAGGGATCGCTTGAAATTTGCGGGATTCGATCGTCTACCGTTTACATACACCAGACGAGTACTTTACCTCCCAACTACAGTGCGTGGTTTGCCGGGGTCTACGTGTTTGACGAGGACACGAATAGCACCACTGCCCCACAGAGAGCATGTCGTAGGAGGCGACAAACTGTGACATGGCATAACACTGGCCATGGTTATGTGGTTTGTTAAGAGCAGCATAGATGGCGCCTAACAGGCTGCGGATCTACTTTGCTCTAGTGTTCGAGTTTATTAATATGGACTTGTATATCAGTTAACCACCCTCCATGTGGATTAATAAGATGGTTAAGCTTATCCAGCTAAGGAGTAAATCCACCTCAGGCTACATCCAGCTCACATCAGATATGGGACCTGCACATGAGCTTATGCCCCATGTAGAAGTAGAGGTCTACTAAGATTAAAACTAAAACTAAGACTACAGCGACTCTGGAATGACTACTACTCCAACAACAGCAACATTCAAGTCTACACAACTAAAAATAGCTACCTGGCATACAATTTGTGAAATAAAAGGCAGTAAGGAGAGAAACTGTCCACGCTACCTTATACAAGACGCGGCTTAGTCTGCTGAAGTCTCCAACAACTTCATCATCAGAAACTGTCCACGCTACCTAATACAAGACGCGGCTTAGTCTGCTGAAGTCTCCAACAACTTCATCATCAGAAACTGTCCACGCTACCTTATACAAGACGCGGCTTAGTCTGCTGAAGTCTCCAACAACTTCATCATCAGAAACTGTCCACGCTACCTTATACAAGACGCGGCTTAGTCTGCTGAAGTCTCCAACAACTTCATCATCAGATAGTAGTGTAACAACTATGGAACAAACTGCTGTCGTGCATTTAAGCATAATATTTTATTAGTTTGTGGGATTTCTTTAATGCTACACAGTACAGCGAACCAAGTCTACTTACGGGAAATGATTTTTATTTTAATGTAATGGCGGTTTCTGTGGATATCCGTTTGATATGGCATGACATTGTTAAATCTAAATTACCAGAGTAGAATCTAAGATAGAACGAGATGCTTTTCACGACAGAGTTAACGAGATAAATCCTTAATTTGCCGCTCTACGGTTTACCCAGATGTAAATGGAGGATTGATTTCCATTGAATGAAGGTAAGGCAATATGTAAGTAAACCTGTCATCACGTCGGTAAAAATGATGACGTTACCTAATAAATGGAAGCTTCTAACATTTCCTTCACGATATCACTGTCTGCTGTAGGACAGCTTGTGAAAAATTGCAGAGCTTTCTTTACCATCGCAATGGGCCATAACTGTTGTTGATCCAAGTAACTCGTGCTGAGTCGAGATAATTTATTTAAAGGATTCGGCGTGTTTCCAGTGTGATTTCACAAACAGTGCATTATTATGTGCCTTATGATATTTTTTATTGTTTTTTTTTTTTTTTTGGGTGATCTCTTCATGGTTTCATCAGGTTTTATTTAACATTGATAATTTCTTGTTTGGTTCACTGGTAACTGGCATACCGCGCCAAACACATTTGGACTTATCCGTGTCAAACGCTTTTCTGGCACATCCAGGTATAAGGGATAACTGTGTCAAAGACGTTTCTGGTACATCCAGGTACAGGGGCTAACTGTGTCAAACACTATTCTGGCACATCCAGGTATAGGGGCTAACTGTGTCAAACACTGTTCTGGTACATCCAGGTATAGGGGCTAACCGTGTCAAACACTTTTCTGGTACATCCAGGTATAGGGGCTAACCGTGTCAAACACTTTTCTGGTACATCCAGGTACAGGGGTTAACTGTGTCAAACACTTTTCTGGTACATCCAGGTACAGGGGTTAACTGTGTCAAACACTTTTCTGGTACATCCAGGTAAAGGGGTTAACTGTGGCAAACACTTTTCGGGTACATCCAGGTACAGGGGCTAACTGTGTGAAACACTTATCTGGCACATTCAGGTATAGGTGCTAACCGTATCAAACACGTTTCTGGCACATCCAGGTATAGGGACTAACGTCAAGCGCTCATTTGACATGACGTCTTGCTTTTCCTTGTGCTTTGTTTGTTGTTTTTGTTCGTTCTTGTGCCCCTGTCGAATGCCTTTGTAGCCTTGACGTAGATGTCACTTTGCTTTTTAAAAAATTAACCATATATATGTGTTTGTATCGACCATATTTACGTACCAGCATATAGTTTCGAAGTTTCTTGAACATCAGGTTACAGAGGCTCTTCTTATTTAGCTTAACCTCAGTATCAGGCGAAGCATATTGGTCAAGGTGGGAGTGAAGAGTAGCTTCAGTGTCAGGTGAAACATATTGGTTAAGGTGGGAGTGAAAAGTAACATCAGGGTCAGATGAAACATACTGATCAAGGTGGGAGTGAAGAGTAACATCAGGGCCAGGTGAAACATATTGATCAATGTGGGAGTGAAGAGTAATATCAGGATCAGGTGAAACATATTGATCAAGGTGGGAGTGAAGAGTAACATCAGGGTCAGGTGAAACATACTGATCAAGGTGGGAGTGAAGAGTAACATCAGGGCCAGGTGAAACATACTGATCAGGTGGGAGTGAAGAATAACATCATGGAGTCAGGTAAAATATTCTGGTCAAGGTGGGAGTGAAGAGTAACATCGTGGACAGGTGAAATATATTGATCAAGGTGGAACTGAAGAGTAGCATCAGGGTCAGGTGAAACATACTGATCAAGGTGGGAGAGAAGAGTAAGATCATGGACAGGTAAAACATATTGAACAAGGTTGGAGTGAAGAGTAACATAATGGAGTCAGGTAAAACATATTGATCAAGGTGGGAGTCAAGAGTAACATAATGGACAGGTGAAACATTGGTCAAGGTGGGAGTCAAGAGTCAAGTGAAACATACTGATGAAGACCCTATATCATTTTCTTCAGAGGGCTTCTATAGCAGTCTGGTCAACGAGGAGAGGATGACACTGTAATCCATTTAACAGTGTACTGACTGACGAACATCGCAGTTCACTACAGCCAGGAAAACCGCTTTCCTTCATCTCAACTAATCGTTCATGTGCAAGAAGAACCACTGTACACATACATTAGAAACATTGTCAAAAATTCAATTATTTCGATATGAGTGACTTCCACCAAGAACGGCAAAAACATATCAGAATAGTCATCAATTTATCAGCCGGTGATAATATTTCATATCTCATGCAAGTTAAGTTATGAACACAGTTATGATATACCATTTAGCATTGTTGAGTTCGTATTGTGAACGCAATACTATACCAACTACTGTAGTACTATTTATTGCACGGCACACATACATCCCCGTTAAAGCTATTACATACACGTGTACTAATTGCACGTGTTGTGGCAGCACAGGTGACCTGGATTCTTTCTTCACCTCACCTTCCAGCGCATGCATCCGATTTTCCCACGAGCGATACCCTCTCTTAATAACGGATTCGCGTTCTTACACCGTTTACCGTATTCATCGCATTTTTTTAATGATCACAAAATACACAATGTTTTTAATTCACAGCATGTTTGTACCTCAGATATGAATATTCTGATGTGAAATGTATGTCAAAACTTGAGATTCATACGTTAACGTATCAATTTCTAAGGCGTGCTTATCCGTAATTTACCAGTTAAAAAAGCCGAGCCTTGTTTGCTCGCCAATTTTGTGTGACTCAGACAGAAGACGTATCGTATTGTATACTGCATACTTACACAGTCACAACTAAGGCAGAAATTGGCCCAGGACAATGATATATTCGTGTTTGACAAAGATGAAAGGTAAGATAGTTTCTAAGCAATTAATTTAGTTCGTCGATTTGAGGCATAATTGTACGAGATATTAATTTTTGTTGAATGGATTGACCAGTTCTTTCTCTCTCTCTCTCTCTCTCTCTCTCTCTCTCTATCTATCTATCTATCTATCTATCTATCTATCTATCTATCTATCTATCTATCTATCTATCTATCTATCTATCTATCTATATATCTATCTATCTATCTATCTATCTATCTATCTATCTATCTATCTATCTATCTATCTATCTATCTATCTATCTATCTATCTATCTATATATCTATCTCTCTCTCTCTCTCTCTCATGCCATGTTTACCTGGAAGAAAACCAGACGGAACGCCGCGCCTAACACATGTGTAAACATAATTATCAGCATGAAGGTCCTATGACTTATTAAAGAGTGCGTAATACTTATCTCTCATGTCGGTTATTTATGTACATGCTTTCTGATAGCCTAACATATTTTTCTACCTCTCCGAATTGGCCACAGAAAAAGAGACACCTCGTGTACATCAAATTCCATATAGCAACCCCCAGCGTATGTTACTGGAGCCTAGCAACCATGACAGCAGCACAAGTTCATCAAGATCTCAACGAGATGAATGTGGCGTACGCTCATTTCTCACGAGCAGAAACTGAACAGTGAACAAAAACTACGTACTTTTTTGAAAAATCCACAGTCCCAGTCTAGGTGATAAATGATCAAAGAAGAAGAAGAAGACATTGTATGTACTCATCTCAGTTATCGTTGCTGCTACTTTGATCATATTCGTAATTTTAGAAAAGTCAGGAACCTTTTCCCATATAATTTGAACAGCTGAATTTGAAAGAACCTTAAATGTAAAATGTCCCTGACCGAATTGTTATAAGAGGTAAAGTTTATAATTTTCCTGCAACTCGGTCGATTATCTTAAACAGACAGCACTAACAAAGACAGAAACATACAATATTCAACGTTCAATGACTTGCACAGAAGGGAACAAATATGAGAAACAACATAGTTGATATCCCAGGACTGGCTGTAACAAGATGGAAACCAGCCAAGATGATGCTACTGAGCCCAGGGGACATGTTGCTGTCATCCATGGCACTAGCATTCGAAGGCATTACAGCTGTTTATCGGTAATATAGAGCAGTGCGCTGCAACCATTTTCTTCACAAAGCTCAATAGGGTATCTTTATCAAATGTAACATTTAATTAGACTATAATAATTCCGAATGGTTTGCCGTGGTCTATGTGTAGGACAAGGACAAGAATAGCACCACTGCAATACAGAGAGCATGTAGTAAAAAGCGACTGTGTGACCTGGCATAACACTGGTCATGGGTAGGTGGTTTGTTAAAAGCAGCATATATGGCGCCTAACGGACTGCGGGTCTACTTTGCTTAAGTGGTTTAATCTATTAAGATGGACTCATACATCAGTTAATCACTCTTCAGAGTGGAGTAATAAGCTGCTCGAGCCTAGTCTGCTAAGCAGGAAATCCTCCTGTTGGCTACATCAAACGCAGACCAGGGATGGGACCTACACCGTAGTGTATGCCCCTGTAGAAGTACAGGTCAACTAAAACTAAGAGACCAGAGATGGGACCTACACAGTAGTGTATGCCCCTGTAGAAGTACAGGTCAACTAAAACTAAGACTACAATTTTATTTTATTTTGTAACTTGTAAATTGTTTCTTTGATCCCCTGATCCATTCATGCCTGAGTCCTCCTCCTGCTCGCGATCCAGAAAAGTCAATGTAGTATGATTTCGCTGCACGCTGATCGTAGTGTATCCTTGACACTTTATCTTCTTTGCTTCAGTATAGTACGAGGCGTGTTCAAATGAAACCGGACCTAACTGCACCAAGTCATTAGTATAGTCCAGGATATAATTTCTTATAATTCCCAGGGTCTCCACCTGGAGGCGAGCCGCGTAACGCAGTGGTTAGCTCTCTGGCTTCGCATCTCAGTGGTCCTGGGTTCATTCCCCAGTTGAGGCGGTAATGTTTTTTTCAGACCTCAATGGCTCCCGGGTCGACCCAGCCTTAAATGGGTACCGGTTCAGTCCGGGAAGTAAAAGCGGCGAGGGAGAGGAGATGGCTACCGCCCTCATATAGCCGAGCCTTTGAAATGTGAGATCGCTAACACCTCACACCCCTACGGCAGTAATGCTATGGGATACTTTACTTTACTACCACCTGGAGGTAGAATAGGGTCTTGGTTAGCTATGGTTCGCTGACCTTAATGCAGCCAGTTAGGAGTCACTGGCAACTGGAAAATCATTTACTTCTGCATCTTGATCCCGTTTCTAATCCAATCACATTGCTTTAAATCAAGGCACTGAGATTTTTAAGCAAATTTGTCTTTTGTCTTAATTAAATGTTTTACAGTCAAATGTAATATTGATGTTTTATCTTTGGTGGTAACTTCTAATGTTGAGTGAAACAAACTCTCATTTTCCCAGTTTAAGCTCCGCAGGACGTAATTCCAATTTCCTTTGAACTCTTATTTTATTTATAAAAACTTGTCAAACTTCGGTAGAGAGGTGCACTACATCATTTAATTTAGCTAATAAAAAAGAAATAAACATGACATTTTGAACAACTCAAATTTGGAATGTGCTCATTGTGTGTACGAAATTACATCCCATTCGGAGAAATGAACCAGCTGCAACAAACGGTTAAAATCGCGCCTCTGAACAACATGCGTTATAAAAAGCGGATATTTACAGAATTTTTCAATAAAGAGAAAGAAACTGATGGATAAAAAACAGTCAGTCGATGGGATCAGAGAATTGAAACTTCAGTAAGTAGAAAGACGAGCTGCACGATCTGCAGCGGTCTGGACGATCATCCACTGCAACCAAGCCAGAAATGTTGAAACGTGCTGATGTCATTATTCGTAGTGAAAGACCTTGCAGTTTCAGCCAGCACGATAAGTGCTGTCTAAATTTTCAAAACTCTGTGACTTGCAAAGGTTTGTTTAAGACTGGTTCCTCGAAGTATCACAAATCAACACGAAATACACAGAAAAATAATTTATTTTTAATTGTTTGACCATTTCGAGGTTAATGGAGAAAACAGTTTATCCAGGATCGTTACAGATGACGGAACATTGGTGCATCATTTTGAGCCTGGAACAAAATGGCAGTCAATAAAGGGATATCATCCCGATTCAACAAGGAGAACGAAATTCAAGAAAACTTCTTCAGCTGGAAAGGTCATGATCACTCTCTGTTGGCACAATTAAGGTGTTATTCTTGTGATGACAAGAGGAGACACAATCAACTCACAAGCTTACATCAACACACTGACCAAACTACTGAAGAGACAGTTCCGCAGAGGTTGTGTCTATGAAGGAATCCAACAGGACTGCTTCTTCATCTTGACAAATGCGTGCCATCAAATAAGTCTGAAAAATTGAGGCACTAACCAAATTGGGTTGGACTGTGCCATCCCACCGACTATATAGTCCTTATATGGCTCCCTCTGGTTTTCATCTTGTTGGTCTACTTAACCCCGTGGGACAAGTTTTGAGGATGATGATGATGATGTGATTAAGGCAGTGAAGAAATGTGTAAGTGATCAGGACAAAAACTGATATTGGCAAGGCGTTGATGCACTTGTTTGACGCTAACGTAAAGCCGTACACTTTAATGGGGATAATGTTGAATAATAAATATGTTTACATGACATATCCTCGTACATTGTGTAAAAATGTCTTGGACTTTACATTCTGACCTCCCCTCGTAGTTCCAGATTGGCCTTGCGTTTTTCTCCTAAGCTGTTCAGAAACATTCGGGAAATTTTCGAACAATATTCTTAAATTTGTTTAATTTTTCATTTGTAAGAAATTATTTTATTTCGTTTTGTTGTTCATGCCGTTTCACAAAAATTATTTCTCTTGGCAACGATCAATGTTTTGTGGGGAAAAGTTATGGATGACACTAGAAACATATATCCTCACAAAACACTTCAAATAAATGTGAGTTGATAGTCCCATATTTGATCAAGTTAGCAATCTTAGTTCTTAGTTCTTAGTCGACCTTTACCTCTACAGGGGCAGAATCCTATGTGCAGGTCCCAGCTATGAATGAGCTGGCTGTAGCCGGGAGAAGGGTTTCCTGCTTAGCGTGCCAGGCTCGAGCAGCTTAATACTCCGCTTCGTTGGAACAAGCGCTTACGAAGGGTAGTTAACCGATGTAAAAGACCATCTTAATAGACCCGAACACTAGAGCAATGTAGACCCCCAGTCTGTTAGGCGCCATCTATACTGCTCTAAACTATTCACCTAACCATGTCCTGTGTTATGCCATTTCAAACAGTTAGTCGCCTCTTACGACATGCTCTACGTGAGACAGTGGTGCTATTCTTGTCCTTGTCATACCCAAGGCCCCCCGCGGACCACTCGGGCAGCAATCTTAGTACACTATCACACATTTGTTGATGGTTACTTCAGTTAACTTCTGACCACGAGTGATTGACATTGTGGGGAATAGTTGGCGATGCGTTAGAGAGCTGGTCAATGGAGACTACTAGAACATCTATACTAACTGAAGATCTCACACACAAATGAATGCCCAAGAGGAACAGGGGGAGGGGGGGGGGCGCAGAGTTTTGAACACATTCTAAAGGAATGCCAACTTTATAGTGGAATGAGATGCCAGACCTGCCAGAGTGTGTGGAGCTGAGACAAAAACTGTGAGTCGCTCCGACTTGGTGAGCACTATTGACTTCATCATGGCGGGTGTCCTGCAAATATAGCATGATCAAAGATCCTGAACGCAAATAAAGAGAGGATCACAACAGTAGCGTGTATGCCGGCGATAGCGAAGATGATTCGAGCTGACCTGCTATTAACGGTAGGCACTGTAGCAGATACAATAGTGTGTTCGCATGGTTTAGTCTACAGCATTATGCATGACGTTTCGCAAATTACAAAGAGGTTAAAGGTGAAATGCAAAGGAGGCGGAAACAGCAGACCAAAGACGTCAACGCTGCAGTCTTCCGTGCATTGATAAAGCAACGGGAAAAGTATATCAATGCTGGGAGAAATTATGTTGAGAAATAAGGGAAAATGTAAGCGCAATAATATATGGTTTTCAAGTTCCGATCTCATTTAGTTCGTTTCTTTTTTAAAGTAGCCATCTGTGACTTATTTACTGACTTCTCATAACATATGCTCAAATGAAACTGGCAATCGGTATGTTGTGTGTGATTGCAGATGTTCGTTGACTCATTTAGTTCAAGCGAAAAGTAGCTAGTTCTTTGAAGGCGATCATTTGGTGTTTACAATAAGTCATCCGACATTTCTTTAATATCTTACTTTATTGTTTCACATGAAAGTGCCACAATTCATACGTCTCTTCACTGTTTCAGTTGAAAGTGGAAAACAGTACATGCACTTGACTATTTCAGTTTAAAGGAAATGCATTCAATCCATATTATGACCTCGCTCCAGTCAACCCACGCTAAGCAAGTACCTGGCTGACTGTTCATATTTTTTTTTTTTTTTTTTGCTGTCGCCTTATTTCTCTAAACCCTAAAGCGGTATGCGTTGCACTGTTTTTATTTTGCGCGTGTCGGCCCAGTGCATCCGACTTCAGCATGCATTTTAGGCAAGGGTCTGCTTCCTCCTGCATTTTGTAAGGGTTTGCTTCCCCTGGGTAACGGCCGGTGTTGTGATGGGAATCGTACCCAGCACCTTTGGGTTGTGAGCCGTGCCACTTAACAACTAGGCCACGCCGTCCCCACCAGTTTAGAATGAGACCAATAATGCGTCGCCTGACATTTCCGGATTAGATTTCGAATTAAAACGTGGTGTTACTGAGCAAGTTTCCAGAATAGTCGACAGGTGTTTGATGTGTGAAAGATGATATTATGGAGAATTTATATTTATACGTTTGTTTTGACCGTGGCGAAATGACATGGCAGACGTGATATTCACGTATACTCTCGAACAGAAGTTACATAATTTCGTTTGTGTATTGTGCTCATTGCATTGTTGAAGTTGACAATGTCCTTTATTGAAAAAGGTACACATGTCAAATTCTGTGTTTTTATTGAGAAGTTACCCACCGTCCGAGACATAAACATTGCTTAATAAAGTATATGGTGATGGAGAAATCGCAAGTATTTGAATGGCACAAGCGTGTCCGGGGACGTCGTGTTAGTGCCGATGATGATGATGATGATGATGATGATGATGATGATGATGATGATGCACGTGTTGGATGCCCTTGCAGTTTCAATAGCCCTCAAGGAGCAGCACACACAATGAACTTTGTGCTCTGGCAGACTCGCTCGAACGCCTGTTAGTGCTTACAAAAAAGCGCAATCCATTGGATACCAGCGTACTGCCTCATTCCAGGCAACGAGGAAGTAGACAGACTCGCCAGAGAGAGGGGAATGCTGCAGCAGAGTGATACAGAAATCACATACAATGAGACATAAGCATTCTTCGGGGCAACGTACAGTTCAAAATGGAAAGAAGACCACCCTGACCACATAGAAAATGATCCTTACCATCAACTATCCAGGCCAGACCACGTGATAATTCTCCGGCTACACACAGGTTACAACAGACTTTGATGCCATCTGTACAACAAGTTCAAGATTGACACTACAGACCATTGTGCCTGCGGCACAGCCCCCATGAAGGCAGAACATATTTTGCTGTCCTGTCCACCGTATACCGACAAAAGAAGTAGCACTTGGCAACAACCAGTGTCCTTCCACGAGAAGCTGTACGGAAGCGTACAGAGCCTTGAGTCGAATACTGCCTTCGTTAGAGTCATTGAAGTTGAAGTCTGAAGATGAACGAGGAAGAAGAAGGACGACCGTCAACCTTGATCAACAATGAAAACCTTGAGCGTGTTTGAAACGTTGTGTGTGCTGACAGAAGACTTAGTGCCGATAAAATAGCCCCCGAAGTTGGAATATCAGTTGGAAGTTGTCACAGTATTCTCCACAATGAACTGCGCATGCACCGTGTTTGTCAACACATGGTTCCCAAAGATAACGAGGCGGTTACCCCTAATGCAACAATACAGCTGCGAGAGGTATTAAAGAACGGTTTCTACGAATGTTACCAGCGGTTGTATGCATGTTAGTGAAAGTGTATAGTTGCAAAAGGAAACTATTTTGCAGAAAATGTATTGTAGATAATTATAGTGTAACATTTCTATTCAATCCACTAATTCCTGGAACTTTTTGAAGCTACCTCGTACATCGCTTCCTGTTTGATATGAATGTGACGATTCATACATCTCTTCTCTGTTTCAGCTGAAAGTAAACCACAAATACGTTTATTCACTGTATCAGTTGAAAGTACTACAAGAAACACTTCTCTTCACTATATCAGTTGAAAGTACTACAAGAAACACTTCTCTTGACTACATCAGTTGAAAGACTACAAGAAACACTTCTCTTCACTATATCAGTTGAAAGTACTACAAGAAACACTTCTCTTGACTATATCAGTTGAAAGTACTACAAGAAACACTTCTCTTCACTATATCAGTTGAAAGTACTACAAGAAACACTTCTCTTGACTATATCAGTTGAAAGTACTACAAGAAACACTTCTCTTCACTATATCAGTTGAAAGTACTACAAGAAACACTTCTCTTGACTATATCAGTTGAAAGTACTACAAGAAACACTTCTCTTCACTATATCAGTTGAAAGTACTACAAGAAACACTTCTCTTGACTATATCAGTTGAAAGTACTACAAGAAACAGTTCTCTTCACTATATCAGTTGAACGTACTACAAGAAATACTTCTCTTGACTATATCAGTTGAAAGTACTTCAAGAACCACTTCTCTTGACTATATCAGTTGAAAGTACTACAAGAAACAGTTCTCTTCACTATATCAGTTGAAAGTACTACAAGAAACACTTCTCTTCACTATATCAGTTGAAAGTACTACAAGAAACACTTCTCTTCACTATATCAGTTGAAAGTACTACAAGAAACACTTCTCTTCACTATATCAGTTGACAGTACTACAAGAAAAACTTCTCCTGACTATATCAGTTGAAAGTACTACAAGAAACACTTCTCTTGACTATATCAGTTGAAAGTACTACAAGAAATACTTCTCTTGACTATATCAGTTGAAAGTATTACAAGAAACACTTCTCTTGACTATATCAGTTGAAAGTACTACAAGAAACACTTCTCTTCACTATATCAGTTGAAAGTACTACAAGAAACACTTCTCTTGACTATATCAGTTGAAAGTACTACAAGAAACACTTCTCTTGATTATATCAGTTGAAAGTACTACATGAAACACTTCTCTTCACTATATCAGTTGAAAGTACTACAAGAAACACTTCTCTTGACTATATCAGTTGAAAGTACTACAAGAAACACTTCTCTTGACTATATCAGTTGAAAGTACTACAAGAAACACTTCTCTTGACTATATCAGTTGAAAGTACTACAAGAAACACTTCTCTTGACTATATCAGTTGAAAGTACTAAAAGAAACTCTTCTCTTGACTATATCAGTTGAAAGTACTACATGAAACACTTCTCTTGACTATATCAGTTGAAAGTACTACATGAAACACTTCTCTTCACTATATCAGTTGAACGTACTACAAGAAACACTTCTCTTGACTATATCAGTTGAAAGTACTACAAGAAACACTTCTCTTCACTATATCAGTTGAAAGTACTACAAGAAACACTTCTCTTCACTATATCAGTTGAAAGTACTACAAGAAACACTTCTCTTGACTATATCAGTTGAAAGTACTACAAGAAACACTTCTCTTGACTATATCAGTTGAAAGTACTACAAGAAACACTTCTCTTCACTATATCGGTTGAAAGTACTACAGGAAACACTTTTCTTCACTATATCAGTTGAAAATACTACAAGAAACACTTCTCTTCACTATATCAGTTGAAAGTACTACAAGAAACACTTCTCTTGACTATATCAGTTGAAAGTACTACAAGAAACACTTCTCTTCACTATATCAGTTGAAAGTACTACAAGAAACACTTCTCTTGACTATATCAGTTGAAAGTACTACAAGAAACACTTCTCTTGACTATATCAGTTGAAAGTACTACATGAAACACTTCTCTTCACTATATCAGTTGAAAGTACTACAAGAAACACTTCTCTTGACTATATCAGTTGAAAGTACTACAAGAAACACTTCTCTTGACTATATCAGTTGAAAGTACTACAAGAAACACTTCTCTTGACTATATCAGTAGAAAGTACTACAAGAAACACTTCTCTTCACTATATCAGTTGAAAGTACTACAAGAAACACTTCTCTTGACTATATCAGTTGAAAGTACTACAAGAAACACTTCTCTTCACTATATCAGTTGAAAGTACTACATGAAACACTTCTCTTCACTATATCAGTTGAAAGTACTACAAGAAACACTTCTCTTCACTATATCAGTTGAAAGTACTACAAGAAACACTTCTCTTCACTATATCAGTTGAACGTACTACAAGAAATACTTCTCTTGACTATATCAGTTGAAAGTACTACAAGAAACAGTTCTCTTCACTATATCAGTTGAAAGTACTACAAGAAACACTTCTCTTCACTATATCAGTTGAAAGTACTACAAGAAACACTTCTCTTCACTATATCAGTTGAAAGTACTACAAGAAACACTTCTCTTCACTATATCAGTTGAAAGTACTACAAGAAACACTTCTCTTCACTATATCAGTTGAAAGTACTACAAGAAACACTTCTCTTGATTATATCAGTTGAAAGTATTACAATAAACAGGTCTCCTAATAATGTGCGACTGGCCAGTGGTCGTTTGGAACTTGCGATACTAGATCATACACCGTTTCCGTTTATCAAAATGAGAGACGAATTCCTTACCTCTCGAAAACAGCGCCCCCCCCCCCCCCCCCCCACCCCCATTATACATACATACACACACATATAAATACATACAAACACATGCATACAAACATACATAAATACATACATACAAATATACATACATACATACATACATACATACATATATACATACCCACATACATACATACATACATACATACATACATACATACATACATACATACGTACATACCAGTGAAAGAATTAAACGTGCAAAGAACAGAAGAAATCGTTTAGACGTCAAACAAACCAAAAAAAACACACTAGAATCAACATAAATCATCATCCACATATCTTCAGAATAAACGCAGGCAGAACTGGCAGGCTGAGAAAATACTCAATTTTTCTGTCACTCTCTATCTCTTTCCCTCGATCTCTTTCTCTCTCACAAAGACACACTTGTTTTCGAATGTGTGTATGTAAGTATGTATACATATACACGTACATCACAAAAAAACAAAGGCAAAAGCCGCCCTCCATCGTAGACGATGATGGGATAATTTATTTTGCTAACGCTATTTTTAGTAAGGATTAACTGCGCTACTTTTTATTCTCACTCTCTCGTCTCGAGCCGCCCGACCCCAGTGGCAAGTCAAGGACAAGATGACTAGGTGGCGACTACGAGATGCAGGGGACTCCGCATCAAAGACCCAGAAAAAGACGGCGGAGTCCGGAGTCGAGCCCACGCCACCTGATCACGAGGCCGACGGCTTAACCACTTCGCCACGGAATCCCCAACCATGTACATAACCACACTCACACAAAACACACACACGTATAGACACACACACACACACACACACGCGCGCTTGCGCTTTCCATGGTATATTAATGTGTAAGATAAATTCATTAAAAATGCATTTTGTTTAAAAGAAACAATTAAAACAAAATACTCATGTTAACAAGCAAAACACCCTTCCGTTTTTGACGCAAAGTCAACTAACTAACAACACAAAAAGAAACAGCCTCTTTTGTCAAGCAAGTGATCTGTGATACAGCACGCCAGCATGGTAAACGCAGCACACAAGTGGACCAATGAGAATCGGTTTCGGAACATTCAAATAGAAAGGGAGGACACGCAGTAATGTCTAAATTGCTGAGAACAATCGTCTAATCCGAATTAACAAGCTTGTGGAAATCGTCATCCATTGCACTCAAGAAATTGGTTGGTTGTTGCTATAAAAATGTGATAATGATTCGTCTTTCCGTTTCAAGTGAAGCATAGGAACGCAACTAAAGATGAGCCCTTAACAGGAAGCATGTACCCGCGCAATTGTAATGGAAGTTTCAAAATCAAGGGTTAGACATAATGATGTTTGTAGCTGCAGCGGCAATCCACTTTAGTCACCTTTGTCGACGTTGTTAGAATAATACAGCGGCCCTCATTCAACCGAAGTAACATTCAACCAAAGTACCATTCAAATCGAGTACCATTCAACTCAAGCACAATGCAACTAAACTATCATTCAACCAAAGTACCATTCAAATTGAGTACCATTCAACTCAAGCACAATGCAACTAAACTATCATTCAACCAAAGTACCATTCACTGCGAGTACCATTCAACTCAAAGATCAGTCAACTTGAGTATCATTCAACCCAAGTACCATTCAACCCAAGTACCATTCAACCCAAGTACCATTCACTTTCAGCAACATTAAACTCAAGTATCAGTCAACTCAAGCACCGTTCGCTCCGAGTAACATTCTTCAACCCAAGTACCATTCAACTCAACTCCAATACAAACTATCATTCAACCCAAGTACCATTCCCTCCGTGTACCATACAGCCCACGTACCATTCAACGCGATAAACACTCAACCAAACTATCAATCAACCCAAGTACCATTCACTCCGAGTAACATTCAACCAGAGTACCATTAAATCCGTGTACCAAACAGCCGAAGTACCATTCAACCCGAGTAATATTAAACTAAACTATCAATCAACCCAAGTACCATTCAAAAAGATTACCACTCTAACAGAGTACCATTAAATCCGTGTACCATACAACCCAAGTACCATTAACTGCGAGTACCATTCAACCAGAGTACCATTCAATCCGTTTACCATACATCCCAAGGCAAGTACCATTCAATCCGAGCACCTTTCAATCAGAGTACAATTGAACTTGAATACCAACCGGGATCAAGATGCTGAGCAGCGTATGAGCTGCAGTGGTCAGCGACCCATAGCTGACTGCTAGCGTCAGGGCCAGCGAACCATAGTTGTCAAGACCCTTCTACACCTCCACGCGGTGATCCTGGATAACAGGCTGCAGTAGGGCAGACTGGCTTAGGAGAAGCGATCGAAGAGGGAATGCTAACCCGGTACTCAAAAAATGCTTGCTGAAGTTGGATGAGTTGGACCGAAAGGTGAAAATATCGCAGACAAGCTGAAAACTATAACACAACGCATTCCGTTCTCTGGACTATATTCTGCTATTTACCCTTTCAGGGTTTGGTAGTGGGAGATTGAGAACGAACGCAGAAGAAGAAGAAGAAGAAGAAGAAGAAGAAGAAGAAGAAGAAGAATACAAACCAGCTTCAACCAAAGTACCACTCAATCAACATATCATTCAACTAGAGTACTATTCAACCCAAACAACATTCAACCCAAATACTCAGCTACGGAGGGTTATTAAGCGATGTATGAGCCCATATTAATAGACTAAAACACTAGAGCAAAGTAGACCCACAGCCTGTTAGGCGCCATCTATGCTGTGCTTAACAAAACCACCGAGCTATGGCCGGTTTTATACCACGTAACACAGTTTGCCGCCTTTTGCGACATGCTCTATGCGGGGCAGTGGTGCTATTCTTGTCCGTGTCATACACAAAGACTCCAGCGGACCACTCAATCAAAACGTACGTGTAATGTATAATTTATAAATTATGTATAATTTGTCAATGAGTGTCTTAATGCTAAAGTTCATCTTCTATTCCTTATTTTTTCTTAGATAAATCCTGGTGAACTCTCTTAAATCCTGGTGAATTCTCTGATAAATCCTGGTGAATTATCTGCGTCACTTGCAATATCTGCCAGTCAATATTAAGACAGTTGCTATGGCTACAATCCCACAGTTGCTAAAAGACCCGAGGACATGTCGAGTATTTATCTCGTCTCCCTTCGGTGGGTGTGAGACTGAGCGAGAGGAGCTGGGCAGGAAATATTATCCACAGCTCAGTCATCTATGCCAGTCGAAGGGAGTTCAGTTTGTTCCTGTTGACATGCGGTGGGGGATAACTGAGGAGTCTGCAACAGACGCTCAGGTAAGATGATTGTAGTCAATGATGGTGTTGTCCTTGTATGTATCCAGCTTGAAGCAATGTCGAATGTCACACAAGTGGAAGCATAATCTCTCACAGTCTTAACCCTTTACAACCCACCTAACTGAATAGATTCATTTCTTACGAATTAGGCCGAACTATAAAGCCTTAACACATTAATGTAATCCATTCATAAGGACTGTAAAGAGTTAAGACACTAATCTAACCAGTTTGACAGAACTTTCAAAGGTTAAGACACGAATCTAAGCAGTTTGGTTGGACTTTAAAGGGTTACGACACGAACCTAACCAGTTAGGCTTGACTGTAAAGGGTTAAGGCACGAATCTAACCAGTTTGGCTGGACTATAAAGGGTTAATACACGAATCTAACCAGCAACCAGTTTCCCAAACAGCCTCGGGGTGACCGCTGCTTTCTTCCAACTAATTGGTCAAGTTGACGTCTGACAGCGTACATCGCGTTGCCCATCTTTCGTCTCTCTATCTTTCTTCTTTCACTTTATCTTTGTCTTTCTCTGTTCTTTCTTTATGGATTTGTATCGTGTTTGTTCTATCTCTGCCTCTATCTCTCTCTCACTCTCTCTCTCTCTATTTATATTCTTCTATTCACTTCTTTCTCTTTCTATCTCTCTTTTTCTCTATCGATTTGCCGCCGTTTTGTCACTCTTTCTCTAAAAATTTATCTACATTTCTTTCCATCACATATGTCCCCAACATATCTTTATCTCGTTCTGTCTAATTTTCCCATATCTCCTTTTCTCTTTTCGCCACATCTCAATCTTTCTCTCTTACTTTCACTTGTCTCTCTAAATCTTTCTCTCTATATCTTTCTCTCTATATCTCTCTCTTAAATCTTTCTCTCTATATCTTTCTCTCTGTATCTTTCTCTCTATATCTTTCTCTCTATATCTTTCTCTCTATATCTTTCTCTCTATATCTCTCTCTCTTAAATCTTTCTCTCTATATCTTTCTCTCTATATCTCTCTCTCTTAAATCTTTCTCTCTATATCTTTCTCTCTGTATCTTTCTCTCTATATCTTTCTCTCTATATCTTTCTCTCTATATCTTTCTCTCTAAATCTTTCTCTCTATATCTTTCTCTCTATATCTCTCTCTTAAATCTTTCTCTCTATATCTTTCTCTCTGTATCTTTCTCTCTATATCTTTCTCTCTATATCTTTCTCTCTTACTTTCACTTGTCTCTCTATATCTTTCTCTCTATATCTTTCTCTCTATATCTCTCTCTCTTAAATCTTTCTCTCTATATCTTTCTCTCTATATCTTTCTCTCTTACTTTCACTTGCCTCTCTATATCTTTCTCTCTATATCTTTCTCTCTATATCTTTCTCTCTATATCTTTCTCTCTATATCTTTCTCTCTATATCTTTCTCTCTATATCTTTCTCTCTATATCTTTCTCTCTATATCTTTCTCTCTATATCTTTCTCTCTGTATCTTTCTCTCTATATCTTTCTCTCTATATCTTTCTCTCTGTATCTTTCTCTCTATATCTTTCTCTCTATATCTTTCTCTCTATATCTTTCTCTCTATATCTTTCTCTCTATATCTTTCTCTCTATATCTTTCTCTCTATATCTCTCTCTCTTAAATCTTTCTCTCTATATCTTTCTCTCTATATCTTTCTCTCTTACTTTCACTTGTCTCTCTATATCTTTCTCTCTATATCTTTCTCTCTATATCTTTCTCTCTATATCTTTCTCTCTATATCTTTCTCTCTATATCTTTCTCTCTATATCTTTCTCTCTATATCTTTCTCTCTATATCTTTCTCTCTATATCTTTCTCTCTATATCTTTCTCTCTATATCTTTCTCTCTATATCTTTCTCTCTATATCTCTCTCTATATATCTTTCTCTCTATATCTTTCTCTCTATATCTTTCTCTCTATATCTTTCTCTCTATATCTCTCTCTCTTAAATCTTTCTCTCTATATCTTTCTCTCTATATCTTTCTCTCTATATCTCTCTCTCTTAAATCTTTCTCTCTATATCTCTCTCTCTTAAATCTTTCTCTCTGTATCTTTCTCTTTTAAATCTTTCTCTCTATATCTCTCTCTCTTAAATCTTTCTCTCTTAAATCTTTCTCTCTATATCTTTCTCTCTTAAATCTTTCTCTCTATATCTTTCTCTCTATATCTTTCTCTCTTACTTTCACTTGTCTCTCTATATCTTTCTCTCTATATCTTTCTCTCTATATCTTTCTCTCTATATCTTTCTCTCTATATCTTTCTCTCTATATCTTTCTCTCTATATCTTTCTCTCTATATCTTTCTCTCTATATCTTTCTCTCTATATCTTTCTCTCTATATCTTTCTCTCTATATCTTTCTCTCTATATCTTTCTCTCTATATCTTTCTCTCTATATCTCTCTCTCTTAAATCTTTCTCTCTATATCTCTCTCTCTTAAATCTTTCTCTCTATATCTCTCTCTCTTAAATCTTTCTCTCTGTATCTTTCTCTCTATATCTTTCTCTCTATATCTTTCTCTCTATATCTTTCTCTCTATATCTTTCTCTCTATATCTTTCTCTCTGTATCTTTCTCTCAAACTCTGTCTCGTCTTAATTATCTTTGTTTTGTTATTTGTTCCATTTTTGTAATATCTCATTACCTATCTCAACGATTTGCTTCTATCCCTCTCTCTCATACTACCATATCGCACTCAGATCATCTCTTTTGTGTACCTTCCTCTCTCTCTCCCTGTCTCTCTTTCTTTCTCTCAAATTGTTCTCTCTCAATTACGTTTTTCTTTTTCTCTTTCTCTTTGTATCTCTCATCCTTTCTGCGACCACTATTGTTACGTCTCTCTCTCTCTCTCTTTATCTCTCTCTCTCTCTCTCTTTCTCTCTCTCTCTCTCCAGTCCTCTTAGTTTTACTCTCGCAAATTTCTCCACTAATTTTAATTTTCTCATCAGTCACTTCATTTCTCTCATTTTCCCTCTCTTACATTTCTCTCATATTTCATCTATCATTTCTCCCATATTTTATTCTCTCTATCATTTCTCTCATTCTCCCTCTCTATTATTTCTCTCATTCCCCCTTTTTATCATTTCTCTAATTCTCCCTCTCTAACATTTCTCTCCTTCCCCATCTCTATCATTTCTCTCCTTCCTCCTCTCTATCATTTCTCTCATATCTCATTCTCTCTATCATTTCTCTCACCCTCTTTATCATTTCACCCATTCCTCCTCTCTATCATTTCTCTCATTCCTCCTCTCTATTATTTCTCTCATATCTCATTCTCTCTATCATTTCTCGCATTCACCCTATGATTTCTCTCATTCTCCCTTTCCATCATTTCTCTCATAATTCTCTCTATCATTTCTCTCATTTCATTCTCTATCATTTCTCTCATTCACCCTTTCTGTTATTTCTCTCAATCCTCCTCTCTATCATTTCTCTGATTCACCCTCTCTATCATTTCTCTCATTCACCCTCTTTATGATTTCTCTCACCCCCCCCCCCCCCCCCCTTCCTCTCTATCAATTCTCTCATATCTGTAATTTCTTTCACCACTACACTAGTTCTTTTTCTTCCACTTTTCTGACTCAATCTCTCATCCACCCCCCCCCTTTTCCCCCACCACCCCCAACCCCACCCTATTCACCTTCTGCCCCGCCTTTCTCTCTAATTTCTTATTCATCCTTCTTCTGTCCTCTTTAATTATTTATTTCACTATTTCAGGTGATTGTCATATGTTTACGAGAGATTGACAGGTCGGACATCTTTGTAGGATTCTACGGACAGGTATGCGCCTCTCAATTGTAATTTTTTTTTTTTTTTTTTTTTTTTGCGTTCGCCTTATTTCTCTGTTCCCCAAGGCGGGTGTGCGTTGCACTGTGGTTTTTATTTTGCGCCTGTCGGCCCAGTGCATCCGACTTCAGCATGCATTTTATGTAAGGGTCTGCTTCCTCCTGCATTTTCTAAGGGTTTGCTTCCCCGGGGTAACGGCCGGTGCTGTGATGGGGAACGAACCCAGCACCTTCTGGTTGTGAGCCGTGCCACTTAACCACTAGGCCACGACGTCCCCCTCAATTGTAATTAAGATACTAACTATTCTTTTAGCACCTAATGAACTACATCGTCACGATTGTGAATGGTTGCTTGCAGTAAGTCTTTCCTAAAGCATATTTCCTGTTTTTGTGAAATTGGTTTTCCTTGCACTTTGTTTAACAAGTAAACGTTTCAAGAGTGAGATAAACGATCGTGTTCTATCACATTTTCAGTTATGATTAGAGGGTCATGCCTATACATCTACTGGCGTGTGTCATTTGGGGATATGAAAATATCGTATGGTCGCGCGTAACATGCTGATCAGAGTATGCTAGTCAGGGTTAGGTGACATACTGACCAGATTATGTTAGTCAGGGTTAGGTGACATACAGACCAGATTATGTTAGTCAGGGTTAGGTGACATACTGGTCAGACTATGTTAGTCAGCGTTAGTTGACATACTGGTCAGACTATGTTAGTCAGGGTTAGATGACATACTGACCAGACTATGTTAGTCAGCGTTATTTGACATGCTGGTCAGACTATGTTAGTCAGGGTTAGGTGACATACTGACCAGACTATGTTAGTCAGCGTTAGTTAACATACTGGTCAGACTATGTTAGTCAGGGTTAGTTGACATACTGGTCAGACTATGTTAGTCAGGGTTAGGTGACATACTGGTCAGACTATGTTAGTCAGGGTTAGGTGACATAACAACAACAGTAACAACAACAACAACAACAATAACAATAAACGTAGTGGGGACGGAGTGGGCTAATGGTTAAGTGACACGGCTCACAACACGAAGGTACTAGATTCGATCATCATCACGGCACCGGCCGTTACCCTGGGGAAGTAAACCCTTAGCGGACAGAAGGAGGATGCGGGTTGAACCAGTTTGTGTTTGGTTTGCATTCTCGAAACAGGAAGTTGGCTCCTCTTTCATGGCTAGGGAAGGAGAACTGACTAAGATGATCTGACGGCTCCCAAAGGGCGACACTAGAAACAGACTGCACCCGTGCAGCCTGGCTGAGCAAATATAGATAAAAGTAATGCCAAACGTGTTCCAAAAATGGCGTGTTGTGTCGGGGTGGTTTGCTCCGCGCTGTAAACTTCGACACGTCGTGACAAAACGTATTTTCAGAAAGAAAGCAGATGAAGAAATACCTATATGAGAAGTAATTCCATATAAAATGGGTGATGAAGTCGGATGCTTCGGGCGAATAGACGCAAAGCACTGTACTCTATCATAGAAAAATACGAGCCCAGATAGCATTAATAATCGTATCACTGTATTCGTCCGAGTTTAGGTACAAAGACGCATTTTGCTTTTTCTTAGCCGATTTTCAAAGAATCATATTTGCAATTGTTTGCAGTGCAGTTTCTGTGGAAGTAGTTATACATGTCACGGTTGCCAACTCCATGCACAACCTTCCAATGTCGCCTCCCTGAGCAAACTTGGAACGAAACAGCTGCCCTATTTAATTAAACCCAAGTACCACGCATGCGTGAAGGCGAGCCGGCTAATGGACCCTCAGTTGCTGGAAGAGAAATGCGCGTCTGATTGCATTTCTTAACTTTGACATTCAGAACACTGGGCAGAAACCACACCGGATTAACACCGGGTTACAGATGTGGCAATACTTTGTATGTGTTAGACAGTCGGATTCCCATGGTCAGTAGCAGTTCTGAGTTAGTGGGTTGATTTTCAGCTGACGCAGATGCCGCCAGGGAAGGTGCCGCCGCATAACTGAGATAGCCCAGTACAACTGCCTCGCCCAGCCTGGAGCCATATCATTCACGCATTGTATCTCGACATGACTGAACTAGCTCACAAAGGGAATTTTTTTCCGAAGTTACGGATTCAATCTGTTTTGTTTCAAGTAATTTGTTGTTAAAATTACCCAATTGCCGTACTTTGTTGATCCTACGAGGCGTGTTCAAATGAAACTGCACAGACCTAACTGCACCAAGGAAATATACATACAATGCGAATGATGACGTCACTTTTGATGTAAACAGCACATACCAACCGTCAAGTTTGCAAAATTATTCCCTGACTCATTTTCTCCTCAGCACACCGTTGAAAACATGGCGGGTGTAATACGCAATCTGTTCAGAGTTGATCAGCGAGCGGTGATTCGGTTTCTAACAACTGAAGGATGTCGACCAGTTGGCATTCAACGTAGAATGCAGGATATGTTTGGTGATAAAAGTGTGGTAAATGTAAACTCCGGCGACGGTCCACTCTAATTGCCACATCAATTTTGGCGATGGCATCTTCTGACGCAACAATATGCGCCTGCCCTGGTTTGCGAAGATCTTTCGTTAACTCGCGTCCTCCTTTAAACATCGTTGTCCAGTTCTTAACTGTTGTCTTCAACACACTTTTGTCCCCATAACCCGCCTCCATTCTGCGATGAATGTCAAATAGAAATAGAAACCGATTCACTGCTCGCTGATCAACTTTGGACGGATTCCGTTTCACACCCGCCATTTTTCAATGGTCTGATGAGGAAACTGTGAGTCGGAGGATAATAAAATGTTGCAAACTTGACGGTTGGTATGTACTGTTTACATAAGTAGTGACATCATCATGCACATCATACATATGTTCACTTGTTACAGTTAGGCCATTGCCCTACCGTTTCCCTCTACTATCCTGCGCCACTTGTTCTTCATCTGAATCTCTTTAGAAAGGAATCTTAGAAGTAAGATTGTCAAACAATCACTAATAAAAACGTGAAGTATAGGATTTCTACGAATACTCCCCAATTCCTCATTTTCTAGTTCATAAGCGTCAGCTTTCTGGACGTTTTCTGTTTCATTTTCGTGCAGTACGCTGTCGCTGAGTTTCCTTGCGAGCTATACTCTCTGGGATTTGAGCATCTTCAGTGATACTAGCGCGCTAGGTGGCACAGTTTTGGGGATTGCCAGGAGAAGACATCCATATTGAAGCTTTTCAGAGACACTTTCACGGAATCTCTAAAGCTTGTTTCTGCCCCGTATGGATCGTCTTCCTATTGTGATCTGACCGTATAACTCCTGCTTGGGGATGCCCTCAGCATGACGTCGATAAGCATGTCCCGTCTATCTTAGCTAAACTATTTCCAGAAGTGTACTGAACTTGTATTTTACATTATGTTTGTTATACGGCATTAGTTTTGAATATAATAGAGCAGCAGGCCTCGTGCACACATGTTTTTAGTCACTTTTTACACAATGCATCCCATGTTACAGTTTAACATTTATGTGCTCCCCTTTTGACACCCGTAACACTCGGGGGCGAGATGTAGGATTACTAAAATGCGTGCTCTTTCTTTTGTTTGGCATCGATACTTGGCCTGCTGTTGCCAGGTTCCATTCTTGTGTCTTGTCCAAAAGTGCCAAATAATTGGTTGGCAAATCCTCACAGGCAAGAATGCTAAAACAATTCTTGGCAGTAACTCGGGCCTGTTTGTAAATGTTTACGACTATGCTTGACAGTTTAGAATTACCTACAGATGTTTAATTACTGCTATCTGTGTTTTCTTAATTACTTGTACTCCTCTTAGAATATAAGAAGCCACGAGTTGTTGATACACATTATTGTGAAAATGAATTGTGGGTGATTTGTCTTATATACAGAAGTAGACGACTAAACGATCAACGTTTAGCAATCTCTTGAGTTTATTTCTACTGTGTTCAGGTGCAGATTCCTTGTCGTAAAGGAGATATAAACATGCTGAAAACGAAACAAAGGTGAGCAACAATACTTATAGTGGGATTCTGGAATTATAGTAATAAGGAACGACTAAAAAAACCGGCACGCAGTGTGTAGAAAAGAGAAGAATTCGAGGTGATGTAATACAAGTTTATAAAAAGATCCATGAAAAGGATACATTAATCAATGGAAACGATAAATTAATCAATGGAAACAATAAATTAAACAATGGAAACGATAAATTAATCAACGGAAACGATAAATTAATGAATGGAAACGATAAATTAATCAATGGAAAGGATAAATTAACAATGAAAAGGATAAATTAATCAATGGAAACGATAAATTAATCAATGGAAACGATAAATTAACAATGGAAAGGATAAATTAATCAATGGAAACGATAAATTAACAATGGAAAGGATACATTAATCAATGGAAACGATAAATTAACAATGGAAAGGATAAATTATATTATAACCCGTGTTTCAAAGTATAGCCAGCATCAAGAACATGATGGTACTGCTACTGATTAATTAATTAAAGGTCCCGATTATATATTGAGAAATATAAATTTTGTTGTTGTTTTTTTTAATTTAAAGAGAGTGGATATACAGGATCATACTTGCATTCTCATGTACACCTCCCTCTCCTCTTATCTCACACTCTGTTTTATTTGACTCAGTCCAACAATCACACTCTTTCACAACTTTCACATGCGTCCTCAGGGTGAGGCTCTTCCATTGCACTTTTGTTGGGTTGACCACTGAGATCGTTATAACTAGCATCGGTACGTACAGACGCAAACACGCATCCAAGCACTGGTTAATATGTCCTGATTTCACCTATTTGATTGCGGCCCGAGGTGGAAAGGGGTGTGTCTCCGACTGAAGAATACAGAAAGACAAACACTTTACCAAAAAAAAAATATTCAGAGAGTGATGAATGTTTGAAATGCATTACCACAGGACATAATGAGGGCAGGGTCAATTAATGCATTAAAAATAGATCTAATACATATACTTATTTTTAAATCAAGTTGATTAGAAGAAACTGGTTGTATACAGACTGCTGAGACTTATATAATAATAGCTGTCCATCGTTGTCGATGAGGACCGTCGACATCATCCTTGTCAGAGATTTCCCTGTTGGGTGTGGGTGCACATGTGGCTGAACAGGCCAATGCGAGCACGAAAACATCTGCTACATATCGGGCACACGAGGTTTGTAGAAGGGGATGGTGTTGTCTCTGCTCGGGATTTCCGCGTCTCGCGTCTGTTCTGGGCTTTCACAACACGGTCATCTTCACCAGCAGCTACACCCGATTTGACTGCGCTTCTCCAGTCAGATCTGTTTTTCGCAAGACATTCTCAGGTGTCGATGTCTATCTGGCAACTTTTTAGTGAGTCCTTCAGACCGTCTTTAAAACGTTTCTTTGGGCGCCCTCTCTCGCGCCATCCCTCTCTCAGCTCGCCGTAAAGAAGCTTCTTTGGGAGCCGCTCGTCTGACATACGGACGAGGTGTCCGGCCCATCCTAGTCGTGCTTTTTCTAGCAGTGCATGGATGCTGGGCATGTTAGCCCTCGAGAGAACCTCGATGTCAGTGACACGATCTTGCCATCGGATGTGGAATATTCGCCTCAGGCAACCTGTTTGGAAGTGGTTTAACCTCCTTGCATGTCCAGAGTATACAGTCCAGCTTTCGCAAGCGTATAGTAGGGTTGGAATGATGGTTGCACGGTAGACTTTGAGTTTGGTCTTGACGCTGATGCCACGACGTGCCCAGACCATCGAGAGCATTCTACCAAAGGCTGTGCTGGCCTTTGCTATTCTGCTGCTGAGACTTAGAAACTAATATAACACACTGGAAAATAGAGGTATCAGAGCAACCGTAACATGCCACGAAGAGCACAGATCATCAACAAGTCTTATATCCAGAGCAGCGTGCTCCAATTATCTCCACGACTTCTTATGTCTTTTGGCCTGTTTAAATGTTATTCATCCTGGATATTCCAGAGTAGATACGGCAGTGTAATGTTATTAGTTCACTTTCCTAATGTGTGCCCTATTCATCGCCAGGGTATTCTCCTATTCCACCTGTCCGCTTCTTCCAATAGTTTTGACTAAAGACGTTATAATCCCACTTTAATCCATTCATTTTGCTCTAGCCCCATTTATAAAAGTATTTCTGGTTTCTGTTGAGTTTCTCCATGTTTCACAGCCATCAAATAGAAGTGACACTTAAGTGAATTTCATATGTTTGTGCCTTGAACTAACTTTCTGTTGATTTCCATCAGTTTTCTAAAGTCAAGAAAGCCTCTGGCTTGTATTCTTATGTTGATATCGTACTCCGGCCTTCTACTTTGTCTTTGTTACAACACGATATGTGAATGATTGGTCTTCAGGTAGGACAGTCTCTCTCTGCGTAATCTGGTTAATGCTAGCCGAATTTACAGATATCATATTTTTTTCTGAGAAAAATTCCTTTTCAAACTTATAGGAACCATTCTTAAATATGGATCTTATTTAATTATTTATAGTGTGTGTGTGTGTGTGTGTGTGTGTGGATTTGCTTGTGTATTTGTGTGTGTGTGTTTGAATTTGTGTGTATGTATATCTGTGTGCCTGTTTGTGTGTGTTTGGATTTGCTTGTGTATTTGTGTGTGTGTGTGTGTGCGCCTGTTTGTGTATGTGTGTGGATTTGCGTATGTATTTATGTGTGTGTCTGTGTGTGTAAACTCACGTGTGCATTTGTGGGATTGTGTGTCTGTGTGCATGAGTTTGTGTGTGCGTGCGTGTGGACATGCTTGTGCATTTGTGTGTGTGACTGTTCACCAGTTTGTGTGTGTGCTTCTGTGTCTGTTTTTGTGTATGTGTGTGTTGTTTTGTGTATGTGTGTGTTTATTAGTGCGATTATGTGTGTATTTGTGCGTGTGTATGTGTGTGTGCGTGTTTTAGTGGGGGTGTGTGTTTCTGTGTTTCATTATGTGCTATTGAGGTAAATCTGCTTCTGTGTTCTTTTATGTGTGTGTTTATGCCTACGTGTGTTTTGTGTGAGTGTGCTTGTTGTCGTGTGTGTGTGTGTATATATATATATATATATATATATATATATATATATATATATATATATATATATATATATATATATATGTGTGTGTGTGTGTGTATGTGTGTGTGTTTGAGGGAGAAAGAGAGAGGGAGAGAAAGAGAGAGCGAGAGAGAGAGAAGGAGAGTATTTTCTGAGCCTGCCAATTGTGCTAGTATTTATCCTGAAGATATGTGGCTGATTTCTGATGATTCTGCTATTTTGTTCGTCTAAACGATTTTTTTGTTCTTTGCACGTATAATTCTTCCAATGTCATGTATGTATGTGTGTGTTTGTGTATGTATGTTTGTGTGTATGTGTATATGTGTGTATGTGTAAATGTGTATATGTGTATGTATGTGTGTGTGTGTGTGCCTGCGTGTGTATGTGTGTATGTAATGTAATGTAATGAACGCAATGCAATGTATGTATGTAATATATGTAATGTATGTAATGTATGTAATGTATGTAATGTATGTATGTATGTTATGCTATGCAATGCATGCGTGTGTGCGTGCGTGTGTTGTTGTGTGTGTGTGAGTCTGTCTGTCTGTATGTATATGTGTATGTGTGTATGTGTGTATGTATGACTGTATGACGATGATGATATTCATCCATTACAAGCACTGAAGGCCACCTTTTGTAAATTTCACTCGCTGGTCATGAGCAACCGTTGACCAGTGGAAAGATTTTATCGAGTCCACTAGAGATGCATATTTTTCCTCAGGGTTTCCTCCCGAAGCCTTTCCCGTTCACAAGTATCATGCAAGGCAGAGGATGGAGGAATCTAACGGGTTTTTTTTCGCGCTTTTCCCATAACCACAAGAGGCTGTAGGGACATCACTCAGCATGCGAGTTGAGTATATCTCTCGCGCTGTGTTCAGGCCATTATATTAGTATCTAAATTTCACACACCAAAATCGACACTGTTTCCATCTAGAGCGAACGGCGACAATTTTGTGAAGTCCAGTAGTGTGAGCTAACCCATGACATTCTACACAAGTTTAAGCATAGTGCTATTCATGTAGCCGGTCTCTATTCTAGGATAATCGGACGGAAGAAATTTTTAAAAAAACGAACGAATTAACCAGTCCAAATAGAAATCAACAATACGTTTTTATGTATAAAAAGTATGCAGTACACGTGCAACTCTTGTTTGTCCGTCCATCACTTCAGTACATACATACGTTGACTAAATATTTTCAGAGGTATGGATGGCATGGCACCAAGGATAGTACATTACAGAAGAACATTGACAATGCCTTGGATCGATACCCCTGGCTCTCAAAAGTCAAGGACAGAAGTGTCACAGAGATAGAGTTTCTGCACGGTCATCTCAACAACCCAGGGGCTCTTCCAGCGATCATCGCTTTCAGAAATAAGGTCATTCATCTTGTGTGTCGTCTCAGCGCGTTTTCATTTGAAATGTTCCTTCTTGCTAGGATGTCTTTCAAATAAATTGACTTGCCTTCTTGTTTTCTTTTCTGTCGTATCGGAAAAGGTGTGATCAGTATACGGGGATCATTTACGGAATGATGATGGTGGTGGTGATGATTGTGATGGTGTTGGTGATGGTTGTGGTGATGATTGTGATGATGATGGTGGTGATGGTGGTGATGGTGGTGATTGTGATGATAGTGATGGTGATGGTGGTGATGGTGATGATGGTGGTGATGGTGGTGATTGTGGTGAGGGTGGTGATTGTGATGATGATGGTGGTGATGGTGGTGATGGTCGTGATAGTGGTGATGGTGGTGATTGTGATGATAGTGATGGTGGTGATGGTGGTGATCGTGGCGATGGTGATGGGGGTGATGACGGTGGTGGTGATGGTGATGGTTTTGATTGTGATGGTGAAGGTCAAGTTGGTGACGACCATAGTGATGGTGAAGATGATGGTGAAGGTGATGGTGATGGTGAAGGGGATGGTGAAGGGGATGGTGAATGGGATGGTGAAGGGAATGGTGATGGTGAAGGTGATGGTGAAGGTGATGGTGAAGGTGATGGTGAAGGTGATGGTTAAGGTGATGGTGATGATGGTGATGGTGGTGATTGTGATGATGGTGATGGTGATGGTGAAGGTGGTGACGACCATAGTGATGGTGAAGATGATGGTGAAGGTGATGGTGATGGTGAAGGGGATGGTGATGGTGAAGGTGATGGTGAAGGTGATGGTGAAGGTGATGGTGAAGGTGATGGTGATGTGAAGGTGATGGTGAAGGGGATGGTGAAGGTGAGGGTGAAGGTGATGGTGAAGGTGATGGTGATGGTGAAGGTGATGGTGAAAGTGATGGTGATGGTAAAGGTGGCGCTGAGGGTGATGTGAAGGTGATGGTGAAGGTGACAAAATGGTGATGGTTAAGGTGATGGTGAAGCAGATGGTGATGTGAAGGGGACGATGATGGTGATGGTGAAGGTGAAGGGGATGGTGAAGGGGATGGTGAACGTGATGGTGGTGATGATGATGATGATGACGATGAACACGGACTAAAGAACATTAAAGCACGAAACAATGCTGAAATGATGAGAACTGCAGAATATGTCAAATGAAGAGACATACTCAGACAACCTTACAACCAGTCTCAGAAGTGATCACCCAGAGAATGTAGCCACATGAGCAGACATACTCAGACAACCTTACAACCAGTCTCAGAAGTGATCACCCAGAGAATGTAGCCACATGAGCAGACATACTCAGACAACCTTACAACCAGTCTCAGAAGTGATCACCCAGAGAATGTAGCCACATGAGCAGACATACTCAGACAACCTTACAACCAGTCTCAGAAGTGATCACCCAGAGAATGTAGCCACATGAGCAGACATACTCAGACAACCTTACAACCAGTCTCAGAACTGATCAACAGAGGATCGTATTGTGAATGTCCACAAAGACTAACATGTCTGACCAGTATGTTGTGCCTGACCCTGACTAACATGTCTGGCCAGTATCTTGGGGCTGACACTGACTAACATGTCTGACCAGTATGTTGTGCCTGACCCTGACTAACATGTCTGGCCAGTATCTTGGGGCTGACACTGACTAACATGTCTGACCAGTATGTTGTGTCTGACCCTGACTAACATGTCTGGCCAGTATGTTAGGGCAGACCCTGACTAACATGTCTGGCCAGGATGTTAGGGCAGACCCTGACTAACATGTCTGGCCAGTATGTTGGGGCTGACACTGACTAATATGTCTGACCAGTATGTTGTGCCTGACCCTGACTAACATGTCTGACCAGTATGTTGTACTTGACCCTGACTAACATGTCTGGTCAGTATGTTAGGGCAGACCCTGACTAACATGTCTGGCCAGGATGTTAGGGCAGACCCTGACTAACATGTCTGGCCAGTATGTTGGGGCTGACTGTGACTAATATGTATGGGCAGTATGATGTAGCTGACCCTGACTAACATGTCTGACCAGTATGTTGGGGCTGACCCTGACTAACGTATCTGACCAGTACGTTGGGGCAGACCCTTACTAATATGTCTGGCCAGTATATTAGGCCTGACCAAACGTTAGTATATAAATTATAAGAGCATACCATTTAATGTGCAAGATTAAAATTCCAGAAATAAAGACTGTAAAACCTTCTGTCTTTACACGTCTCAGACATACGATGACACGGAAAGAGTAAGAGCAAGCAAATCTAAAGATGCCAAGAAGGCCATGAAGTTTGATGCAGAGAGCGAGGAATCTAAGATCTTGCTGGAGGACCTGAAGCAGCGTGTGATTGAAACAAAAACCAAAGTAAGACTTTTTTCTGTAGTTTGGAATTTGTATCACATTTGTTGATAATCTGGAGGTGTAAATTGAAAAAATAATATTAATATTCACATGCATATATATATATATATATATATATATATATATATATATATATATATATATATATATATAAATGAATACATACACATATTATAGCATAGTATGTATAGTATAGTATAGTACATATATCGTGCATCTCGTAGTCGCCCCCTAGTCGTCTTGTTCTTGATTTGCCACTGGGGTCCGGCAGCTCGAGACAAGAGAGTGAGGATAACAAGTAGCGCAGTATTAACTTACTAAAAATAGCGCTAGCAATATTAATTATGCCATCATCGTCTACGATGAACTGCGGCCTTTGCTTTTGCTTTGTATAGTATAGTATTGCATAGTATAATATTGCATGTTATAGTATAGTATAGTATGGTATGGTTTAGTATATTATTGTATAGTATTGCATAGTATTGCATAGTATAGTATTGCATAGTAGTATTGCATTGTATAGTATTACATAGTATAGTTTTGTATAGCATAGTAGTATAGTATTGTATAGTATAGAAGTATAGTATTGTATAGTATAGTAGTATAGTATTATAACGTATAGTATAGTTTAGTATTGCATAGTACAGTACAGTACAGTTTGGTATAGTATAGTAGCCCCTTTCAGTCATGAAGGACTATGTGATGATATAACGTGGAGTGGTAAACAGAGAATATATATTTACCTTTTGTTTCCTTTCTTATATCGCGTTGTCTTTTCAATTCTCCGTGTTGCGGGAGCTTCTCTCCGTCAAGTGTGAGGTTGTACTATTACCTTTGCACTTCCCAGGCTTTCAGAGTCATGTCCAGGGCCTTCATGTCACGCTTGCTCTTATCTTTGAACCTCAACTGTGGTCGACTGATTGTTCTTTTGCCATCCTCCAACTGTCCATAGAGGATATCTTTCGGAACGCGACCATCACAAATCTGCAATCCATGACCGACAGAAGAGACTGCAAAGCCCAGCAGCAAGCAGAGAAACTCAGAAGACTGAGAGATCATCCAATGCATCAGAGACTAAATAGATTTGGAAATGGGAAACTAAAGCGGAGAAACTTTGCAGAAATAGCCAAAGCAAAGATGAACGAAGACCCTATGAACATATTAACAACACCAAAGCCCATCCCTACTGTACGCAAACCTACCTGGAGGCAGCATATATTTCCGGAGGTGGTAGAAAATATACCAGGTATTGGAAACAAGAACAGCCAGACTGAAAAAAGAAAGAAGAGACGTAACCCTGAGGTACATAACGAAAAACTACCCAAGCATGGACTGGACCCATGCATACACCGACGGTTCTGTAACAAACACAACACAGAACGGAGGGGCAGGGGTATTCCTGAGCCTAATAAAATGGTAGAAAAATAACACTGTCAGTGGCAACTGGAAAATACTCAAGCAATTTCAGAGCGGAGGCAGAGGCACTGAGGGCTGCAGTAGAAGAAATGGTGACAGGCAAAAGAAATGAAAGCCAGATAGTCCTGTTTACAGATGCCCTGGCCGTAGTCACAGCACTAAAAAGCCAGAAAAATACTGAACTTAATGATTTAAGAGCAGTACTCTGTCAACTATGCCAGCAGTCCGCACCAAAAAGAGTAGTGGTACAGTGGTTTCCATCCCACTGTAACATCCAAGGCAACGAGGAGGCAGACAGATTTGCAAAAGAAGGTGCAAGACTACCACAACCAGATCCTAATGTGACCTACGAAGAGTCCAAAGGGCTTATTAGAGCCAGATACATGACCAAATGGGAAACTGAACATACTGGTTACACAAAAAACGATGCCTATTACGAGTGGAACAGAAGAGAGCAGGTTGTTGTCTTCAGACTTCGCACAGGACACAATAGACTGAGGTACCACCTATTCAATAAACTGAAGATAGGTGGCACTGACGAATGCACGTGTGGTACCGGGAAAATGACCACTGAACATTTGCTGCAAAACTGCCCGACATACGAGGATCAGAGATAGCACATGTGGCCATCACCAGTGGCAACACTAGACAAGCTCTATGGCAGTGTCGACAGCCTCAGGATGACCGCTGCTTTTTTCGAAAAAATACAGGTTGAGGTCTGACAGCGTACGAAGAAGAAATGTGACGAACACGACCAAGGCCTCGTAGTTTAGCTGCCTAAGGAGAGTGTGCATTCGTGGGAGAGTAATTGCGAGAGTGCATCTCTGAATGTGTCACTCTGCCCCTCCATGTAATTCTAAAAATGAATGGCAGACGCCGTAGATGGAAGATGTTAAGCATGTGATATTGTTTGGCATTGGTTTTCCAATTCTCGCTAATATTCACGAGAGTACATGAAGAAGTATGCTGGAAACACGATGGCCTTGCTTTTAATTGTTTTTTGTTTTACCATACACGCGTTGTCAGACGAGAAAATGTATCAGCATCTTTGCCAATGCGACTGTCTATTTCTGCACCCAGAGAGAGAGAGAGAGAGAGAGAGAGAGAGAGAGAGAGAGAGAGGGAGAGAGAGATAGAGAGAGAGAGCGTGTCGCTGTTGAGGGATCCCAGGTTTGTGAATTGGCGCACAGTTGCCAGTTCATATTTATCGATGCTGAGAGTTGACGTGCATCTCTTTCCTATCACATTACATTTGTTGTATTGAGAATTATTGTGCGACCAAAATCTTCATAAAGGAAATCTATCGAAGCTTGACGTTCCTAATATCAATTAGTAACAACTGCAGCATCATCAACGAAAAGCAAGTACCTGATGATGATCTTCCTTATCTTCGCTTTGGGTTTGCAACGTTACACAGCAGACCTTGCGATCTAGTTAGACGTCAGATTTCTTCATTTCCTTTAACAAATGCATGTTTCAGTAATAGAGCATATTAGATTCCGAACAGTGTCGGGGCTATAACGCAGCAGTGTTTAACACCACTTCAAATTCGAAAACTAAATGTTTGTGATGGGCTGCCATCAAATTGGATTGTTCCTTGCATGCTTTCCTAGAACGATGTTATTAGACTTAGCAGATTGATTGAGCAGTCTGTTTTAGACATGATTTTGAAGAGCACATGCCTGCTAACCAAATACAAATCCTTTGTCAGCTCAATGAAGGAAACATAAAATGGTTGGTTCTGACCACGTGGTGAAGTTGTCGAAAGGAGAAAATCATGTCGATCGTTGATCTTCCAGGCATGAATCTACAATATACTTCGGAAATGCACGGTCAGCCAATTGGTGTAGTCGTAGTAAGATTACTCTGGCTAACACTTTGCATTCTACACTGAACAGAGAGAAACCTTGATAGTCATTAGTCACTTCTATCACCTTTGTTTTTGTATAATCTTACGATCTTTGCATCTATCATATCTCGAGGTATAATGGCTTCTTTCCAGCACCGACAAAACAACATATACCACTGTTGGAAGAGTGTATAGTTACAGAGCTTGATCAAATCACGTGGTACCCTGTCCCTGCCTAGTGCTTTGCCCGTTGGTCAAGCTGTCAAAAGCTTTAGTCAAATCTTCTATTGATGGTTCGATGTTCAGCTCGTCTATACGGATACAGCTTTTGACAGCATGTTTAGAATTAAATTGTCACACGAGTAGAGCTCAAAATAGTGCTCGACCCATCGCTCTGTCTTCTTTCCTTATCTGTTATTTTGTTGCCAGGGATGAATTTGAGGTGCAGATTTTCTTACAAGAACTAGATCCAGTTGACATTGATGTGACAGTGAGTGCGTCCACGATACCTTATGTTGGGGGTTGGTCTGAAATTAGGAGTTGGTCACACAGAGTTCATGGTAGACCCAGGACGCTAAGAGCTGTTCGCTATTTTCATTCATTTTCTGAACTCCAAACTTGCCAAGACATGAATACACGAGTCGTGATCAGTACCTACTCTAGCATTGAAGTCACATAGTAGAACAAGCTGATCTTGGTTGTGGATACTTCTAACGATTGCTGATAAATCAGCATAGAACGCATCTTTGACTTTAGGTCTGGAACACAAGGTAACAGCATTTTCATTGCCAAGGTTGATCCTGTGGTGTGGAGACGAAGTGTAAACTAACGCTGTGAACCATTTCTCCTGGTGCGACCATGTTGATAAGATACATATTTACTGCAAACCTTACACACTGTTCTCTCTTTTTTTTTGGGGGGGGGGGGGGGGGGTGGGGGGTGGGGGTTCCCTTGCCAGCAGAATAGATAGTCGTTTTATCTCAATGATCACGGGCCCGCTAACCGAGTTTCTAAAAAAGCTACGATGTCTTCATACAGTCTTTTCAGTTTTTCATTAATTACTCGTGTCTTTCTGGCATCGTTTATATCATGGAGGTTATCAGATAGTCCAGTCAATATGGTACGGACATTCTGACATCCCAGATTAACTGCTGATGCAGATGTTGTGTCGACCCTGCAGGGTGGAACTGGAAGGCCTCCCGAGGTAATAAGCTTGGGCTTCTTTCTATGGAGATCAAGCTGTTGCCCGTGCAGCAGTTCTTCTCTCTCCACGTAGCTAATTGATCGAAAGGACGCCGTAGGAGTGTCCAGAATAGCAATGGAACCACCACTAAACTTCCTTAGGCAAAGATGCTCCAGATTTTCCCTCAGTGTTTACTCCCGAAGCCTTTCCAGCGAACAGGTATTCTATAAGATAGTGAGGACAGTGAACTATTTTTACGATAACGGTTTCTTTGGCATATTCAGTCCTTATGTCTAAAACCGTTTATTTACGGCTCTAGTGATCGGCTATTGATTATTGTATGACTCTACATGATAAATGATGCTGTTTTTAACGCTTTAGTTAATATATTTGGTTAATATTCTCCCAAATAACCATAATCATATATGCTTTAACTCCGTTTTCGAAAAACAGTACAAAAACACATCCGCTATCTTGGAATCGTATTCATATATATATATATATATGTGTGTGTGTGTGTGTGTGTGAGCGTGAGTTTTGTATGTGTATGTGTATGTGTATGTGTATGTGTGTGTGTGTATGTGTATGTGTATGTGTGTGTGTATGTGTATGTGTATGTGTATGTGCATGTGTATGTGTATGTGCATGTGCATGTGTATGTGTATGTGTATGTGTATGTGTATGTGTGTGTGTATGTGTATGTGTATGTGTGTGTGTGTGTGTATGTGTATGTGTATGTGCATGTGCATGTGTATGTGTATGTGTATGTCTATGTGCATGTGTATGTGTATGTGTGTGTGTATGTGCATGTGTATGTGTATGTGTATGTGTATGTGCATGTGTATGTGTATGTGCATGTGTATGTGTATGTGTGTGTTTATGTGCATGTGCATGTGTATGTGTATGTGTGTGTTTATGTGCATGTGTATGTGTATGTGTATGTGTATGTGTATATACTTATCTGACAAGAACTATTTCACTAGCAAGAGGAGTGCGACAGGGCGACACAATTCCTCCAAAACTTTTCACAGCAGCGCTTGAGGACGTCTTCCAAGAGCTGGGTTGGGCCGATAGAGGATACATGTAGATGGAGAATGACTCACCCACCTACACTTCGCGGACGACATTCTGCGCATCAGCCACGCCACCGAGGAGGCTCAACACTCCCTGAATGAACTTGCTGAGGTCGGTAGAGGTTTCGGACTAGGGATGAACAAAAAGAAAACGCAATGTCTCCGAAACCCATACTGCGGCAAATGTGAGATCAAGCTGGGAAATGAGCCGGTCGAAGATGTTAGCGCCTTCATATACTTGGGTCAGGAAATAAATGTCACCCACACCCTAGATCGGGAAATCTTCAGACGAAGAGCTCCAGCCTGGTTTAGCTACAATACTTCATCTTCTTCTTCTTCGTACACAGTCAGACAGTAACCATTATTTTTTCGAAAAAAGCGGCGGTCATCCTGAGGCTGTCGACACTGCCATAGAGCTTGTCTTGTGTTGCCACTGGTGATGGCCACGTCTGCTCTCTCTGATCCTCGTATGTCGGGCAGTTCTGCAGCAGATGCTCAGCGGTCATTTTCCCGGTACAACACGGGCATTCGTCGGTACCACCTATCTTCAATTTGTTGAATAGGTGGTACCTCAGTCTATTGTGGCCAGTGCGAAGTCTGAAGACAACGACCTGCTCTCTTCTGTTCAACTGGTAATAGGCATCGTTTTTGGTGTAGACGGTATGTTCAGTTTCCCATTTGGTCATGTATCTGGCTTTAATAAGCCGTTTTGACTCTTCGTACGTCAAACTAGTATCTGTTTGTGGTAGTCTCTCTGCCTTCTCGTTGCCTTGGATGTTGCAGTGTGATGGGACCCACTGTACCACTACCCTTTTTGGTGCGGACTGCTGGCATAGTTGACAGAGTACTGCTCTTAAGTCATTAAGCTCAGTGTTTTTCTGGCTTTTAGTGCTGTGACTACGGCCAGAGCATCTGTAAGTAGTACTGTATGGCTTTAATTTTCTTTATGTGTCACCATTTCTTCCACTGCCGCCCTCAGTGCCTCTGCCTCCGCTCTGAAATTGCTTGTGTACTTACCAGTAGCGAATGACAGTGTTATTTTTCTGCCATTTGGTAGGTCCAGGAATGCTCCTGCCTCTCCATTCTGTGTAGTGTTTGTTACAGAACCGTCGGTATATGCATGGGTCCAGTCCTTGCTTGGGTCGTTTTTCGATATAACGCTTAGGGTAGTATCTCTCCTTTCTTTTTCAGTCTGGCAGTTTTTGTTTCCAATACCTGGTATATTTTCTACCACCTCTGGAAATATATCCTGCCTCCAGGTAGGTTTTCGTACAGTAGTGATGGGCTTTGGTGTTGTTAGTGCGTTTATGGGATCTTCGTGCATCTTTGCTTTGGCTATTTCTGCAAAGTTTCTCCGCTTTAGTTTCGCATTTCCCAAATTGTTTAGTCTCTGGTGCATTGGATGGTCAGTCAGTCTTCTGAGTTTCTCTGACTGCAGCTGGGCTCTGCAGTCTCTTCTATCGGTCATGGATTGCAGTTTTGTAATCTTTTCAAGTTCTACAATTGGCGTTGACTTCATGCCTCCTGTTATAACTCTCATGGCTTGGTTTTGAAGTTTGCTAACTTTATCGAAGTTCGCCTTTGCTGCTGTTGTCCATGCCGCAATGCCATACTCGAGAACTGGTCTCACTCTTCCAGTGTACAGTTTCTTTACTATGCTTTCGTCTGCTCCCCAGCTTGTGCCAGCAAGTTTCCTCATGATTGCCATTCTTTCTCTGGCTCTCATTCGGTTTCTCTCGATCTGACTTTTCCATGTCATGCGCCGATCAAATGTGACTCCCAGATAGTTTGGGTTGTCGTTTGGCTGCAGGAATTTGCCATTTAAACTTAATTTGGTATTTTCGGGTTTGATTGAAAGCGAGAATATTGTACATGTGGTTTTCTCATCGTTTATTTTGACCAGCCATGTGTTAGCCCACTCTTCCAGCGATGTTTAGGCCTGCTGCATCCGATTTCTTGCTATTGTGAGATTCTTTTCAGAGATCCACATAGCCAAATCGTCTGCAAATATTGAGCTATGGACTCTTCTTGGTATATTCTCTGTAATGTCGTTTATATACACCAGGAACAGTGTGGGTGACAGTACTCCCCCTTGAGGTACTCCCTGCTCGAGTGTCACCTTTTTGCTCATCTTCCCTTGTACTTGGACTCTGGCCGTTCTTCGTTTGAGGAAGTGGTTGATCCACGTGTACATTCTCCCACAAACTTCACTTCTCCTTAGCTTGACTCTAAGTCCGTCTTTCCAGACTTTATCAAATGCCTTTTCCAGGTCCACCCAAACCGCTACTGTGTGTTTCTGTGCCTGGTAGGCATCTTCTATTTCCTGGGCTATGAGTATGACCTGGTCCTCAGTGGATCTGTGCTGTCTAAAGCCGGCTTGCTGTGGAATTAGTATTCGTTTTTCTTCCAGATGCCACATCAGTCTGGTGTTTATCATATGTTCCATCAGTTTGCCGACACAGCTCAGTAGGCTGATAGGCCTGTATCCATTTGGATCTGTTTTGTCCTTTCCTTTTTTTGTTACTGGTACAAGTACTGCGTCTTTCCATGCCTGAGGTACAATACCCCTTTTCCAGCTTCGGTTCAGGACCGATAGCAGTTTCCTCTTCGCTGTTTGGCCCAGCCCCATCAGCATTTCGTTTGTTATCCCGTCTTTTCCGGGAGAATTCCTTTTCTTTAATGTTCTCATAGCCTCTTCCATTTCGCTCATTGTTAATTTAGCCATCATATGCTCTTCTGGTGCCGTATTGATGTTGTCGTGCCCCTTTTGCTCTTCACTATTGTTGGTATGCCTATCTGCAGGGACCTCGATGTGGTTTGCTTTGGCATAGTGTTCTACAAAAGCGTTTGCGGCTTTTTTTCCAGTGAGCAAGTTTTCGCCCTGCTTGATGGTAATTTTGTTGTTTGAAGGGGTTTCGTCATTTATGGCTCTGACTAGCTTCCATAGCTTGTTCCCTTCTTTGTCTAGGTTGAGGCTTTATGTTTTGTTTTTCCAGCTCTCTCTTGCTGTTTGGTTTAGAGTGTATTTGTATTTCGCCATTACGGCTTTGAGGGCGGTCTATTTTATGGTGTATGTCCTGTGTGGAGAAGGCCAAATCTGGAGTCGAGGTGGTACGCCATGTTCTAGAATAGAAACTAGGGCTATCCTCCGGCCTATTGATTAGGGAGAGATTTGTATCTATCTCCCAATCTTTCACTTCGTCACCTCTGCTGTCTGTGTCAGAGTATTCCCATCTCTCCGAGTGGCTGTTGAAGTCTCCAACTACTATGCAGTTGGAGTCTCTGACTTCCATACTCGAAAGCGATAGGTCTTTATTTGGTGGTCCGTACAGATTGAAAATGCGGAGCTTCGTCTCTTGAACCATTATGTCAACTCCTACAATTTCTGCTTGTCCGGTGTGATTGACAGATACCGCGATACTCGGTATGCAGTTTCGGGTCAGTATCAGGACCCCTTCTTTGTGACCTTCTCTATCGAGACGGAATGTCTGGTATCCTCTGATTGAAAATGTATGGTTATTGTTGAGCTGCAATACGATAAAGCCGAAACTCCTGCAGCTGAAGGACACCATGGCAAGGGCGCACCTTTTCTTCTTCTTCTTCTTCTTCTTCTTCTTCTTCTTCTTCTTCTTCTTCTTCTTCGTACGCTGTCAGACATCAACCTTTATTTTTTCGAAAAAAGCAGCGGTCATCCTGAGGCTGTCGACACTGCCATAGAGCTTGTCTAGTGTTGCCACTGGTGATGGCCTCATCTGCTCTCTCTGATCCTCGTATGTCGGGCAGTTTTGCAGCAAATGCTCAGCGGTCATTTTCCCGGTACCACACGGGCATTCGTCAGTGCCACCTATCTTCAATTTGTTGAACAGGTGGTACCTAAGTCTATTGTGGCCAGTGCGAAGTCTGCAGACCACGACCTGGTCTCTCCTGTTCAGCTGGTAATATGCATCGTTTTTTGTGTAGCCAGTATGTTCGGTTTCCCATTTGGTCATGTATCTAGCTCTAATAAGCCGTTTTGACTCTTCATATGTCATACTAGTATCTGGTTGTGGTAGTCTTGCACCTTCTTTTGCCAGTCTGTCTGCCTCGTCATTGCCTTGGATGTTTCAGTGGGATGGAACCCACTGCACCACTACCCTTTTTGCGTGCACCTTTTCAATTACGTGGTAATGCCAGCCATGATCTACGGATGTGTAATGTAGAATCTACGCAACGTGGATGCATATAAACTACGCATTACACAGCAAGCGATGGAAAGACGCGTCCTCGGGATCTCGATCAGAGATCGAATCCACAATGCTGAAATCAGAGACCGCACTCTATTTCAAGACGTCGTGGAGGCTTCGTTGTCTCGCAAATACCACTGGGCTGGCCATGTTGTGCGCATGCCAGATAACAGATAGACACTCAGAACGACGTTTTAGTGGCCATATCATTCTACAAAACCACTCGGAGCCCACCCATACGATGGCGAGATGGTCTGTTGAGAGACCTAGGTCCGAAATGATACGACACGGCGAAAGATCGGACTATATACATGACATTGTTGCCTATCTCGTATACCACAAACCCGCCTAACTGAAGTCGAGGATATTGTATTGTATTGTATTGTATTGTATTGTATATATATATATATATATATATATATATATATATATATATATATATATATATATATATATATATTGATAGTTTGTCCATCACAAGTGCTGAAGACCACTCTCTTTGTTCAGTCGTGTGGACAATCGTATCTCTTGCTGTGTCCGCTGAAATGGGTGACTTGCGCGGTGATTTGGATTAAAGTGAGGAAGAAACTGCGCCTTTTGTCAACCTCACTCACAGAGCCCTAGCTACCTTTTGCCAGTGGCAAGACATTCATCGAGACGACTGGAGATAGCATAGGATGCAGATTTTGCCTCAGGGTTACCACCGAAGCCTTTCCGTAAACATGTAACCCGCAGGGTAGAAAGGTGGGAAGGCATCTAACGCAGTTTGTCGTGCCTTTTCGATAACAACAAGAGGTCGTATGGACAACACTCAGCGTGTGAGTGACTCTGGCATCTCTCCCCAGCTGTATTCAGTTCATCATAGTAGCATCTAAAATTCCCACACGCCATATTCGTGAAGGTGAACCGGCAGAACTAACCCGTGAGATACGACACAGGTATAACTAGTTTAAGCGTAGCGCCATTCAGCCGGCGTTCAGACCAGGATAAACGGATGGAAGAAATCACAAAAAAAGAACGAAATAACAAGTCCAGAAGGTAAGCAACTCCACGTATCCGTGAACACAAGTGTAAGTCGTCGACTAGTGTGAAGTCCATTCAAATCCGTGGTCTGGAGGCATCCATAATGAACCAAAACAGTAGAGAAATGTAGACTCGCAGCCAGTTACGGCGCCATCTTTGCCAGATATGTATATATATATATATATATATATATTTAATTACAATAATAATAATATATACACACATACACAAACATTCACTTGTAGTCAGACATTCTGAGATACAGCCACATATTGCACATTGACACAGACATAAACACACAGACAAATACACACTTACGCTGGAGCATTCTAACACACACTCAATCCCTCACACACACACACACACACATACACACACACACACACACACACAAGAACATTCTAACAAACACCGTCACTCTCACCAAACATGTTCTCCATTTTTCAATGTGCTCATTAACGGGTACCATCTCATAACAAAGTTCATCCCAGTTCTGATTGAGTTCATGTTTCCACAGTTGTTTCCCTTGATTGTAATAGTAATTAATTTTTAACTACAGTGTCTCGCCCTCAACGAACGGTACACGACACCTGAAGAGGTAAGTTGAATTCTGTTTACAATTTAATTGGGGTAATTTTATTGGTTGTGTCCACCATTTATAATGTTGTTGGAAGCTAATCTTGCTGAGTTAATTTTACAATGTAACGACGGTTCTTTAGTCGCAGGTTTCAGGGGCTTTTCTTAAATCTCAAGCAGTGCTGAGAAATATAACACGTGTCTACATAGATGTGAAAGTAAAGTAACCCATAGCATTACTGCTAATCAAAGGCTCGGCTATAAGAGGGCGGTAGCCATCTCCTCTCCCTCGCCGTTTTTCCTTCCCGGACTGAAACCGGTACATTTCAGGCTGGGTCGACCCGGGCGCCGTTGCGGTCTGAAAAAAACATTTCCGCCTCAACTGGGGAATGAACCCAGAACCACTCAGATGCAAAGACAATGTTAATCTTTCTTTGCGATGAGGATCATAGTGTCTCCACGTCGTTGACCAGGCTACTGTAATACAGCCTGTTTACAAGAGGACACCGCTGACGTGAGATGGGTTTTTGATCAGTTGTTTTAACTGATAGAATGAACTGACACAGGTCCGCCGGAACGAGCTCCAGAGGGAACATGGGTCTGGACATCACTTGCCTTACGCAGCACGAAAGTCACTGCACATATTCTGAAGCGTATCACAATGCAGGAAGAACTTAAAGAGATGGGGATGCAGAAGGGATGAGATGGGGATACGGGAGTGATGAGATGGGGATACGGGAGTGGTGAGATGGCGATACGGGAGTGGTGAGAGGGGGATACGGGAGTGGTGAGATGGTGATACGGGAGTGGTGAGATGGGGATACGGGAGTGGTGAGATGGGGATACGGGAGTGGTGAGATGGGGATACGGGAGTAGTAAGATGGGGATACGGGAGTGATGAAATGGGGATACGGGTGGGATGAGATGGGGATACGGGAGTGATGAGATTGGGACACGGGAGTGATGAGATGGGGATACGGGAGGGATGAGATGGGGATACGGGAGGGATGAGATGGGGACACGGGAGTGATGAGATGGGGATACGGGAGGGATGAGATGGGGATACGGGAGTGGTGAGATGGGGATACGGGAGTGGTGAGATGGCGATACGGGAGTGGTGAGATGGGGATACGGGAGTGGTGAGATGGGGATACGGGAGTAGTGAGATAAGGATACGGGAGTGATGAAATGGGGATACGGGAGGGATGAGATGAGGATACGGGAAGATGAGATGGGGATAAGGGAGGGATGAGATGGGGATACGGGAGTGATGAGATGGGGGATACGGGAGGGATGAGATGGGGACACGGGAGTGGTGAGATGGGGACACGGGAGTGGTGAGATGGGGACACAAGAGTGATCCGATGAACGACTGTGGAGCAACACATAGCCCATACAACCTGATGTTCTATCTACATTTTCTGCAAACATGCAATATGGATAAAATGTTGAAGGGAATGATAAGTCAATCCACGTGGCTAAACATTGGATACACGACGTCTGACGTTTAGACCATGAAAGGGGAAGTAAGTAACTGACTGACTCTATTGCTAGTCTTCTCTCCCTTTGATAACGTAAAATGTAGTTTTCTACACAACTCAAAATCCAGAAAATGCTAGACATGCTTGCCAGACAAATGAGGAACTTTACAGTAAGGTGGTATATAAACAAAAGGCCAAAACAACCACAACAAATCCATAAAAATAAGGATTGCAGAAAGACGACCCAGATCATTTTAAAATATCACTTATTGTAAGCTCTCTCAGCTAGATTGTAACTATTATTAGACATTTATTAGATCTTTGTCATATATCTGAGACGCGTTGTTGATCTGTGTCACATAACTGGGACGTGTTGTTGATCTATGTCACATATCTGGGACATGTTGTTGATCTCTGTCACATAACTGGGACGCGTTGTTGATCTCTGTCACATATCTGGGACATGTTGTTGATCTCTGTCACATATCTGGGACATGTTGTTGATCTCTGTCACATAACTGGGACATGTTGTTGATCTCTGTCACATAACTGGGACGTGTTGTTGATCTCTGTCACATATTTGGGACGTGTTGTTGAACTCTGTCACATATCTGAAAGTGGTGTTGGTCTCTGTCACATATCTGAAAGTGGTGTTGGTCTCTGACACATACTTGACAGTGTTGTTGGTCTCTTACACATATCTGACAGTGTTATTAATCTCTGTAACATATCTGACAGTGTTGTTGGTCTGTGAAACATATCTGACAGTGTTGTTGGTCTGTGAAACATATCTGACAGTGTTGTTGGTCTCTGAAACATATCTGACACTGTTGTTGGTCTCTGACACATATGTGACACTATTGTTGGTCTCTGACACAAATCGGAAAGTGTTGTTGGTCTCTGACACAAATCGGAAAGTGTTGTTGGTCTCTGACACATATCTGACAGTGTTGTTGGTCTCTGACACATATCTGACAGTGTTGTTGGTCTCTGACACATATCTGACAGTGTTGTTGGTCTCTGAAACATATCTGACAGTGTTGTTGGTCACCGACACAAATCGGAAAGTGTTGTTGGTCTCTGACACATATCGGAAAGTGTTGTTGGTCTCAGTAAATGGAATCTCCGAAATGGAAGTCCGTCTCCGTAAGGAGACGTCGATCTCACCTGCCTTGAGACCAAGAAACGCTGGAAACGTTGACCACCAATCGTATTCATGACTGCAAGCGTCTTTTTTCTCAGCCACAGAGTCCCCCCCCCCCCTCCTCTCCCCTTCACCCACTGCAACCACCTGGCTGCTTCTACCACCATAAGCTGCAATTATTCATGAACGCGTCCAAAATGTTTTATTCAGTCAGCACATTGTAAGTACAAGGTATTTAATGCAAGAATTAATATTTATACATATATATATATATACACCAATATCTCTGTTTTTACCTGGTGCCAACTTTACTCCTCAGGGAGCCAACTTTGTATTTGAGCAGATCAAGAAGCATCTAGAAACAGTCTTACTCAAGTCACAGATGTCACTCAACAAAAGGGAGATGGATTTGGCTAGTCACGACGCCTACATGCTATCCAGGGTCTCTATCTTTGTCGGAGGAGAAGACCATGAGGTCACCCTGGACACGGCTTTAGAGAAAGGTGCTATCGTATACATCATGTGAAGACAATTGTCCACTAAATTGTACTGTGCACTTGATTATGTACACAAACAATGAATCTGCTGTGCGTGGAATAGTCTAATGGGATTGAAATACAGCTTTGAATCGATACCTCTTATAGTCATTATACAAGATTTCGATTACACGAGTAAGCTGTTTTCATGGACAGGTATCATGGGAGAGGGTTAGAGAAGATTGAGTGTTTGAAGTGTAGGGCAAGGCTTGTAAGATGGGAGAGGAACTTCAAGAGTTGGACGGTGACTTTAAGATGGGAGAGGAACTTCAAGAGTTGGACGGTGACTTTAAGATGGGAGAGGAACTTCAAGAGTTGGACGGTGACTTTAAGATGGGAGAGGAACTTCAAGAGTTGGACGGTGACTTTAAGATGGGAGAGGAACTTCAAGAGTTGGACGGTGACTTTAAGATGGGAGAGGAACTTCAAGAGTTGGACGGTGACTTTAAGATGGGAAAGGAACATCAAGAGTTGGGCGGTGACTTTAAGATGGGAGTAGAATAGCAAGAATGGGATGATGGTTTTAAGATGGGATTAGAATACCAAGAATGGGATGATGGTTTTAAGATGGGATTAGAATACCAAGAATGGGATGATGGTTTTAAGATGGGATTAGAATACCAAGAATGGGATGATGGTTTTAAGATGGGATTAGAATATTAAGAATGGGATGATGAATGTAGGATGGAGAGAAACTTTAAGAGTGGGACGTTGACTTCATAATGGAGGAAAACAACAAGAGTGGGACAGAATAATACGATTGAGGTAAATGTATAAAGTATAAAATATGTAAAAATAATAACTTTAACCCACATATAGAGCATGAGCGTAAGCAGCAAAGATGACGCAGTACATTTATGCGAGTCTACATTACTCTTCTGTTTTAGTTCATTATAGATGTCGCCAGACCATGGATTTGCTGGGAATTCACACTAGTCGACGATTCACACATTTGTATCCACGGAATCGTGTTGTTGTTTTTCATTTTGACTGGTTAATTCGTTCGTTTTGTGTGTTTTCTTTCGTCCGATTTTTCTGGAATGGACATCGGCTATATGAATATCACTACGCTTAAACGTGTGTCATATTTCACTGTCTAGTTCACACAGCTGAACTTCACGAGATTGCTGCTCTTTGCCTTGGCTGAAAACAGTGTCAGCTTTGTTGTGTGAAATTTAGACAACTTTAATGAACTGCCACCTGGAGAGGGATGGGCTCCGTCAGGTGTGTAGCGGCCCAAGACACCACGTTGTTGTGTATGGCGCGAACTGGTATTACAAACTTCAATAACAGTGCCTCAACGACCTTCTAGATTATGGGGATCGTGATGATGATGATAACCAAATGTGTAAATGTGTATTTTTTTAGAAGGCCTATTTAGAATCAGACAATCTTTGGGAAATGAGGGGAATCATGAGAACGGAGTGGGGAGGGGGAGGGCTCGTTGGACGGGGTGAGGGTGGATGGCATTCCGACAATTAATGAAAATACTGCATACAGGAAACATCTTGTTGACTCCTGGCTCTTCAAGCAACGAAAAATACCAAATAAAACCAATATCTTTTTCTCTTCTCCAGGTAACCAGAATGTACTCATCTTTGGTCCAACCGGCGCAGGAAAGGGAGCTCTGCTGGCTCATTGGTTGAGCAGGCTGCGCAAGGAGAGCAGCTCTAAATACTCTTTGATCTATCACTTCGCTGGCTGCTCGTCCGACAGCGCTAGTAAGAAATAATATTCGTTGTGTTATGATGAGGATAGACCGTTCGCTTTTCACGGTAAAGGTAGAAGGTTCAACCCCTCGCAAGCGGTACGCCCCAGTCGAATCAGCTGTAAATGGGAACCTAACTTATAGGGAGGGGGAATGATAACGGCAACGAGGAAGGGGACTAGTCACCCCACCTCAGACAAGCTGTGGCTTAGTATACCAAAGTCAGTCTGCCGAAGACGGATGTGTCGGACCGAAACGTGCACATATCGCAGTCAGGCTGTAAACTAGCGACACAACGCATTGCGGTCTCCGGACTACATCATACTACTTGCAAAGCCATATTCAGGATTTGGTAGCCGGGAGATTGAGAACGAACGCAGAAGAAGAAGAAGAAACCGAAGTCAGTTACACGTCATTCAGTCCCACCCAGGTTTTAAGTTTGCTGGAGGGACGCACCCGGGGTCCGAAAGAGAAGCAAATAATAGCCACAATGTAACCTACCAGGGGTTCCATGACAACGGGCTAAGGAGGTTTGGGCCGGGGGACTGCTCTTCTATCCTGAAAAAAATTCTAAAACATATATTGACAGGTCAGAGCTTGATGATTTGGCATGTATTTGTTGAAGATCTATGCTCCATAGGAAGCTGGACATGTTTGAATTGATTAATTAATTTATGTTGGTGATCTGAGTCGCAAAGCGTTTACTGTTGTTGTTGTTGTTTGCTCTAAGCTACTCGTCTGAAGATCTTCACACTTGACAACTTTTCTATGGTGGGCAGGTTACATTGTCTCATCTGTTATCCCGATGTGCACTGAGGAAGGTATAGCTGGACCATCCTAGACTTATCGGTACGCTTACTACTTTGGGCATCACAGTTTCGACTCCTACATCATTGGCCAGGCTGCTGTAACACAATATGTTTACATAATTTTGGCCTAAACATGAGTTGGAATCTTGATCAGTATGTTTCACCTGACCCTGTCGTGAATTGGGGTCTTGGTCAGTATGTTTCACCTGACCCAGGTGCGAATTGAAGTTTTGATCATTATGTCTGACCAGTCCCTGCCACTAGTTCTTGCTCTCTAACAAAGTGATTAGTGTGCGTGTATTTGCGGTAAGATCTACCGGTTCACTACTTGCTCAAATATGTACTTTCCTACCCAGCTGTATATTGGAACCTGCGATAGATAACAGGCGTTTTAACTAGAAATGGACTGGTTACCATACCTCATAACAAGCTTGAACAAATTACAACGAAGTCTCCTTTATTTCCTCTACAAACATCAGTGCAGTGTTAACGAACAGTTTCATCGCTGAAGTCGCATATAGGCGCTTTTTCGCTCCGAACTGGATCCCTTAGCACTTCCCGCCGCACAGGGTGCTCGTATTGCTAAGAAGAGAATCATTATTGAGGCTCACCAAATCGAGCTGATGGAAAGTTCATAATGCAAGACGGCTGTATTACTAACGCTACCCGCGTGTGTCCAACGTATGTCAGTTTGCGGCGCTTCGATCTTTTACAGAGTGAGCTCGCTGGCTCCACACACTATAATTATTAGCTATATATTACGATAAGCTTGAAATCTTTGTTGGCATATTCTTCACCTCGAGGAATATGAACTTATGGTAGTGTCATGGTCAAGTCACATATACTGACCAAGACCCACTCGTCATGGCATTGTTTGCAGTCTGGTTACTGAATTGGGATAGTCAAAGTTGCGAGCTTACTGACAAAATTTGCTTAGCATTACAACAACGGGAAGCCCAGAAAATCTACTTATACATGCGTCGGGATGTATGAAGACTCACTGTAACATGCCGCCTACAAAATGTCATCAAAAGATTAAATTAGGGCAATACGAGTGGCTACAGAACAACAATCTCTCGAGACTCCACTAGCATGATATTACCCGGCACAGGGTTTCTCTGCTAGATTGACAGGTAAGGTCACACTCAAGCAGAGCATGGCAACACCTTTAAGCGTTAGAATTGCGACTGAGGCTGTGATTCCAGTTGTTGGGTGGATGTCTGAGACCTGTTTAACAGGGGCAGCCATCAAATCGGCATATCACTATAGAAGGCACGTGGAGAAGATACAGCAGTGAAGGAGCTGACAGCAGCCTACGACTCATAACCATCTTATATCAAAGTCAGTGATCCATATCTAAGAACCTATTTCGCCTCCAAGTGACGGCCCTGAAAACATACTGTAACCGCGCAGCGTGGATAGATAGCAAACTAGGGATCAAGGAGGGAAGGTTCCCAGTCCAGAAAATGCCGTGTTGAAATCGGATGTGTCGAGCCGAAATGGGCAGAAATTGCAACCCAGCTGTAAACTAAGGCAACACGTCACAGTGTCTATTTTAAGTCGAACGTCGAAGAAGAAGAAAAAGAAGAAGAAGTAGAAGAAGAAGAAGAGAAACAGAAGAAGAAAAGAAGAAGAAAAGAAGAAAAAGAAGAAGAAGAAGAAAAAAAAAGAAGAAGAAGAAGAAGAAGAAGAAGAAGAGGAAGAAGAAGGAGAAGAGAAACATAAGAAGGAGAAGAAGGAGAAGAAGGAGAAGAAGAAGAAGAAGGACTTGCTCCTGCATATAATCGAGGAATGGACATAAATGCCTGAAGCCGTTGTAGGCGTTTAGGAATCTTATGTCCAGGCCATGACAATTTAAATGTCAATAAGCGGACTGAAATCATCGTCACGGAGGTACCAATAACCAATGCATATGCTCTCTTTGGATATAGTTGCTGGTGATATTTCTGAAGTCTATCGATGAGCGCCACCTGGATCTTGACACTGCAATTGATAAGCTAGCAATCCAGAGACTTCACAATCTTCAAATCGATTGTAGGTCATGCAGGCAATGTCGCCTCAGAGGATGCGACAGGAGCACATGCAAGAACCATTATTGTCAACATTCTTCACGCCTTGCTGAAGGAGACCTTTTAATTTGCCTCAATTAATGTGTCGTCTCCGCAACGAAGAATAGCCGCGATAAACCTCTAATATCCGCTTTCTCTTGTCTTCACGGTACACTCTCCCAGACTAAAATTAGTCCCTGTGTTGATGTTATTCCCTCTCTTATATCACTGCCCGGCTCTTGTTCCCTCTCTTATATCACTGCCCGGCTCTTGTTCCCTCTCTTATATCACTGCCCGGCTCTTGTTCCCTCTCTTATATCACTGCCCGGCTCTTGTTGTCTCACTTATATCACTGCCCGGCGCTTGTTCCCTCACTTATATCACTGCCCGGCTCTTGTTCCCTCACTTATATCACTGCCCGGCTCTTGTTGTCTCACTTATATCACTGCCCGGCTCTTGTTCCCTCACTTATATCACTGCCCGGCTCTTGTTCCCTCTTATATCACTGCCCGGCTCTTGTTGTCTCACTTATATCACTGCCCGGCTCTTGTTCCCTCACTTATATCACTGCCCGGCTCTTGTTCCCTCACTTATATCACTGCCCGGCTCTTGTTCCCTCTTATATCACTGCCCGGCTCTTGTTGTCTCACTTATATCACTGCCCGGCTCTTGTTGTCTCACTTATATCTCTGCCCGGCTCTTGTTGTCTCACTTATATCTCTGCCCGGCTCTTGTTGTCTCACTTATATCACTGCCCGGCTCTTGTTGTCTCACTTATATCACTGCCCGGCTCTTGTTGTCTCACTTATATCACTGCCCGGCTCTTGTTGTCTCACTTATATCACTGCCCGGCTCTTGTTGTCTCACTTATATCACTGCCCGGCTCTTGTTGTCTTACTTATATCACTGCCCGGCTCTTGTTGTCTCACTTATATCACTGCCCGGCTCTTGTTCCCTCACTTATATCACTGCCCGGCTCTTGTTCCCTCACTTATATCACTGCCCGGCTCTTGTTCTCTCACTTATATCACTGCCCGGCTCTTGTTGTCTCACTTATATCACTGCCCGGCTCTTGTTCCCTCACTTATATCACTGCCCGGCTCTTGTTCTCTCACTTATATCACTGCCCGGCTCTTGTTGTCTCACTTATATCACTGCCCGGCTCTTGTTCCCTCACTTATATCACTGCCCGGCTCTTGTTCTCTCACTTATATCACTGCCCGGCTCTTGTTGTCTCACTTATATCACTGCCCGGCTCTTGTTCCCTCACTTATATCACTGCCCGGCTCTTGTTCCCTCACTTATATCACTGCCCGGCTCTTGTTCTCTCACTTATATCACTGCCCGGCTCTTGTTGTCTCACTTATATCACTGCCCGGCTCTTGTTCCCTCACTTATATCACTGCCCGGCTCTTGTTCTCTCACTTATATCACTGCCCGGCTCTTGTTGTCTCACTTATATCACTGCCCGGCTCTTGTTCCCTCACTTATATCACTGCCCGGCTCTTGTTCTCTCACTTATATCACTGCCCGGCTCTTGTTGTCTCACTTATATCACTGCCCGGCTCTTGTTCCATCACTTATATCACTGCCCGGCTCTTGTCAGCCAATCTTCAACTTTTTCCTCCAGAATTATTTTCAATAAAGTATCGCTTTTTTATTTATATGGCTTGGCTTGGCTTCCTTCGTTCTCAATCTCCCGATACGAAACCCTGAAAGGGCTTAAGTAACAGAATGTGGTTTCCAGAGAACGGAATGCGTTGTGTCGTAGTTTACAGCTTGACTGCGATATTTGCACATACGATCCAACACATCTGTCTTCATCAACTATTTTTTGAGTACAGGGTTAGCATTCCCTCTTCGATCCCTTCTCCTTAGCCAGTCTGTTCTGCTGCAGCCTGTTATCCAGGATCACCGCGTGGAGGTGTAGAAGGGTCTTTGCAGCTCTTGTTCGCTGGCCCTGACGCTAGCAGTCAGCTATGAGTCGCTGACTACGGCAGCTCATGCGCTGCTCAGCATCTTGATCCCTTTTATTTATATAATCAAATATTTGACTCGCCTAATTTTAATATATGTCAAAAGGCCTACTCTCGTCAGAAAATAGCTATTTGTTTCTCTGTATAACCACATTCCGAAGGCCTCTGTTCTGTTTTACACCTGTTTGTTCATAGTCCATGTTACTGCGCCGTACTATAATGTTGAACATATATAACACCTGATAAGTCTCGTTTTAATGTAAGCTATCGGTTATTTGCCTGGATGCCAATATACTCCTCATCAAATTCAATATAGTTTTGGCTATTTCTATTCTCTTCGTCACTCCCCTCTCACATCTACTATCACCAGGAATTATCTGTCCCAGATACAAATAGATGTCTACCTGCGAGTGAGGTGACGTCGATTCTTGACTGACCAGGACATAATTTGAAAACTTAAATTAGCATTTCTTAAAAATATGTTGTTTCTGAATGACAGGTATACCAGAGGTACTGACAAGACTTATAGCGGAAATTAACCACGTGACCGGTGCTGTTAAAAAGTCCAGATCTGATAATCTCCAACAACTGGGTGACGAAATAAAACCGAAGCCGAAGGAACTTTCCGATCTTTACCGAGAATTCGAGCTGGTACTTGCCAAATCTGTGAGCAAACGGAACATACTTCTGGTGTTTGATGGTGTTGGGAAGGTGCGGAATGCGTCACGGATTGCTAAGGTACTAAGGTAGTATGATTTGAGAACCTATGAAATCTTCTCTGTTCTGCTTCACATCCCTGCGTATGTTCTGAGATCCTCTTACTGGGAGGAACGATTGATTAACCGAATTGTAGATTATTCGCTTCTTTCGGGGTTTACTCCTGTTACAAGGAGCGCTAAAATCGACCTAGCTGTAAATAGGTACTGAGCTGACTGTTAAGGAAGTAATGGTAGCGAGGAAGGGAACTGACAACTCCACCTAACAAACAAGCTGCAGGATATGGGATTTATGTCTGGTAGGGGATTATTTTTGGATTACCCGTATACGTGTCGATAAAGGTAGATTGATACATGCATACACATACATGCACACACACGCACACATGTACACACACACATGTACACACACATGCACACACACACACACACACACACATGCACACACACACATGCACACACACACATGTACACACACACATGCACACACACACATGCACACACACGCAATCACACACCTGCATATACACACACACACGCACACACACATATGCACACACATACGCACATGCACACACACACATGCATACACACACACACATGCACACACACACATGAACACACACACACATGCACACACACACATGCACACACACACACATGCACACATGCACACACACACATTTACACACACACACACTTCAAACTCACTATTATGTAAATTCATGTATTACTTCCGCTTATATATAAATCATTGATCTCAAATGGCCGTCTTTGCTATCTTGTAAATTAACTATATTTTATTGGATTCAGTGGCGTGTGGTGACTTTTCTCAAAGGGGACTAGAGCTCCAGAACACCTTCCATTAATGGGCTGAAGAGGAATATTCTTCATGCAATGTACAATGTGGAGCTTCCCATGACACTTTTACCGGTCACAGTTCACGTAGTTTAGCTCAGTTCAACGAAGGCGCAATATTTAGAAATGGAATAAACAAACAATAAATATATTCTATATACATTTTCGACAATATTTCTCGTTTTCCCGAAAGTTTTAAATTTAATTATTGCGGATAGTTGTGAGTAAGTCTTTTCGTTGTGCATCTTGGTTTTGTGAAAATGACTGATATCACAAATTCATGATTATTCCACACTCTGTGATCTGTTTCGAACATCACACAAGGCCAACAGTACAACCTGCTTCTTGATTTGTACGCTGTTAACTATTTTGAAGAAGTAAAATACTCTGTTTTGAAATGACGTGTTTAGTCTTTTATTTTTGCTCGAACAGAAACGTCTGGAGTTGGCCTACCTGTTCTTAATACTTGCTGTTATCTTTAAAACAGAATTCCAAACGAATCTGTGAAGCTAGAACACAACAATGTGATACGTGACTGGCTACACCGCTTTGACCTACTTACCTGTTTCTGGCAAGCTTTGTTGTGAGAGAACAGTCTTCAAATCAAGAGTCCGCTCCCATATTTCACTCTTTGAAACACTGTCAAACTATATTGACAACCCAACACTGTAACACTTCACAAGATCTAATTCATTAACGGGAACAATTACATAAGCGTTATAACCCTAACACTACCACTCATAAAGATCAAACTAAATCATATTTACTTATAACAGAACGCCAAGCGGCTAGGACATATCACATAGTACAAAGAGACTAGTTTGGCTTCAGCTGTTCCTTTGCCCTGAGAGAACCGATAAGATTCGAGCAAATATTTGGGGGCTCGAAACGCGGGAATTCCGTTGAGTATTGTGACGCAAATTGAGACTCAGATAGTGAGGATTACTAATAATGTTTATTCAAATTTGTTTTAACGCTTTTATGTCCCGTGGAAATTAAACTCAAAACATCTTAACTAAAATGTCTGGCAACTAGCCTAGTCATATTGACGGAACGCCACTGATTGGATCACTGTTTTCTTTTGAACCGTTTGCCATTATAAATACTGTTAGTCACTCTGTTTTTGTCAATAACCATAGTTATCTCTTGTATCTTCCCAGACTTTATTCTGGCTTCCAAGCCAGGTTCCCCGTGGCGTCACTATCGTGTGTACTTGCAGAGAAACGGACACCAGCATAATTGAAGAGCTTCGGTCAAGGGGATATAACCATTTATACATTCCTGAGCTTAACAAAGCTCTCCGGCGACAAATGTGCATGGTATATACTATTTTGTGTGGTCGTTTTTTTTTCTTTGGTTTGGTTAAAGTTTTGCTTTTCTGGATTCTACTGACGAAGGCACTATCTTTCTACAACAGACCGTAGTCTTTTGGGCAATATCAGGACGTATTGACCAGTGTATGGATGCGTGTATTTATTTGTAATGTGAGCGTATATGCCAGTGTAGGAATGCGAATGTGTATCTGTTTGTAATGTGAACGTATTTGCTTGTATATGGATGCATGTGTGTGTGTATGTTTGTAATGTGTCAGTGTAAGGATGCGTGTGTGTATCTGTAATGTGGACGTATTGGCCAGTATATGGATACGTGTGTGTATATCGTCAGTGATCGTCAAACTGTATAAAGCTTTAGTTAGACCTAGATTGGAGTAATGTGTACAGGTGTGGAGTCCTTATCATAGAGGGGACATAAACATGCTAGAAAGAATACAAAAAAAGAGCAACAAAGATGATAGTGGGATTCAAGAATTACAGTTATGAGGAACGACTCAGAAAAACCGGCCTACAGTGTCTCGAAAAGAGAAGAATTCGTGGTGACTTAATACAGGTTTATAAGATGATCAGGGGAATCGATAAATTAGACTAAAACAAGTTTTTTTTTAAATACAGCCTCCTACAATGACACGAGGGCATAGCTACAAGCTGACTAAAGAGAGGTCCAAGTTAGATATTAGGAAATATTTTTTTAGTCAGAGAGTGGTGTCTGCTTGGAATGCATTGCCAGGGGAGGTAGTGGAGGCAGGGACAGTTAATGCATTTAAGAATAAACTGGATGCGCATAGCTTTTAGAGCAAGGTGATGTAAATGTAACTGGTTGTATACAGACTCTGCAGGGTCTTCTAAACCAATATAAAGACGTTTAGTTAAGTTAGTTAAATTAAGTTAGTTAAGTTAAGTTAAGTTAAGTTAGTTAAGTTAAGTTAAGTTAAGTTAGTTAAGTTAGTTAAGTTAGTTAAGTTAAGTTAGTTAAGTTAGGTAAGTTAAGTTAAGTTAGTTAAGTTAGTTAAGTTAAGTTAAGTTAGTTAAGTTAGTTAAGTTAAGTTATATGTTTGTAATGGGTTGCACTATGGTAGTATTTGCAGTACACTAGTTTTGCAAATCCTTTCTGTACGTGGAGAAGTGATCATACCGAGACAAATCCCCGACATGTCAGTCAGACAGGACACCAAGTCATTTCGAACCCGATATGTTTGAATTGCAATCCATCAAACAAACCCCAAAACACCAAATTAAGTCTAAATGGCAAATACCTGCAGCCAAACGACAATCCAAACTACCTGGGAGTCACATTTGATCGGCGCATGACATGGAAAAGTCAGATTGAGAGAAACCGAATGAGAGCCAGAGAAAGAATGGCAATCATGAGGAAACCTGCTGGCACATGCTGGGGAGCAGACGAAAGTATACTAAAGAAACTGTACACTGAAAGAGTGAGACCAGTTCTCGAGTATGGCATTGTCCAGTGGACAACAGCAGCAAAGGCGAACTTCGATAAAATTAGCAAACTCCAAAACCAAGCCATGAGAGTTTTTTGTTTTTTTTCCTTCGCCTTATTTCTCTAATCCCGAAGGTGGTGTGCGTTGCACTGCGTTTTTATTTTGCGCCTGTCGGCCCAGTGCATCCGACTTCAGCATGCATTTTATGTAAGGGTCTGCTTCCTCCTGCATTTTCTAAGGGTTTGCTTCCCCGGGGTAACGGCCGGTGCTGTGATGGGGATCGAGCCCAGCACCTTCTGGTTGTGAGCCGTGTCACTTAACCACTAGGCCACGCCGTCCCCCTCATGAGAGTTATAACAGGAGGCATGAAGTCAACGCCAATTGTAGAGCTTGAAGAGATTACAAAACTGCATTCCATGACCGACAGAAGAGACTGCAGAGCCCAGCAGCAAGCAGAGAAACTCAGAAGACTGACTGACCATCCAATGCACCAGAGACTAAACAATTTATGAAACAGGAAACTAAAGCGGAGAAACTTTGCAGAAATAGCCAAAACAAAGATGCACGAAGACCCCATGAACGCACTAACAACACCAAAGCCCATCCCTACTGTACGAAAACCTACCTGGAGGCAGGATATATTTCCAGAGGTGGTAGAAAATATACCAGGTATTGGAAACAAAAACTGCCAGACTGAAAAAAGAAAGAAGAGATACTACCCTGAGCTACATAACGAAAAACTACCCAAGCATGGACAGGACCCATGCATACACCGACGGTTCTGTAACAAACACAACACAGAACGGAGGGGCAGAGGCATTCCTGAGCCTACCAAAGGACAGAAAAATAACACTGTCATTGGCTACTGGAAAATACACAAGCAATTTCAGAGCGGAGGCAGAAGCACTGAGGGCGGCAGTGGAAGAAATGGTGACAGGTAAAAGGAATGAATGCCATATAGTCCTGCTTACAAATGCCTTGGCCGTAGTCACAGCACTTAAAAGCCAGAAAAATACTGAACTTAATGATTTAAGAGCAGTACTCTGCAAACTGTGCCAGCAGTCCGCACCAAAAAGGGTAGTGGTACAGTGGGTCCCATCACACTGCAACATCCAAGGCAACGAGGAGGCAGACAGACTGGCAAAAGAAGGTGCAAGACTACCACAAACAGATACTAGTATGACGTACGAAGAGTCAAAACGGCTTATCAAAGCCAGATACATGACCAAATGGGAAACCGAACATACTGGTTACACCAAAAACGATGCATATTACCAGTTGAACCGAAGAGAGCAGGTCGTTGTCTTCAGACTTCGCACTGGCCACAATAGACTGAGGTACCACCTATTCAACAAATTGAAGATAGGGTGTACCGACGAATGCCCGTGCGGTACTGGTAAAATGACTGCTGAACATCTGCTGCAGAACTGCCCGACATACGAGGATCAGAGAGAGCAGATGTGGCCATCACCAGTGGAACTGCAAGACAAGCTCTATGGCAGTGGCGACAGCCTCAGGATGACCGCCGCTTTTCTCGAAAAAATAATGGTTACTGTCTGACTGCGTACGAAGAAGAAGAAGAAGAAGACTGCGCACTGGCCACAATAGACTGAGGTACCACCTATTCAACAAATTGAAGATAGGCGGTACTGACGAATGCTCGTGTGGGACAGGGAAAATGACCGCTGAGCATTTCCTGCAAAACTGCCCGACAGATGTGGCCTTCACCAGTGGCAATACTAGACAAGCTCTATGGCAGCGTCGATAGCCTCAGGATGACCGCTGCTTTTTTCGAAAAAATAAAGGTCAACATCTGACAGCGTAAGAAGAAGAAGAAGAAGAAGAAGAAGAATTGCAATCCAACATGTCGCTCGTTTTCCCTCCTTACAACAAGCACTACACCTCCTCCTCCCCCCTCCCCACCCCTTACCCCCTCCCACTTTGCTAGGTCCTTGGATCTGTTTATCGTTTATATACACCCCCGTGATGGGGTCTAACTCTGCCGTGCTCCCCTTCATACAACTAACAGGAATCTCATAACAGCCACTACCGTCTGGGACTAACGAGTTGGAAACTTCATAAGACAAGGTCAACGCTTTCTGTAAGACGAGGTGACTAATTCCTTTACTAGAAGCATTGTCTTTCTTATCTGAGTCAGTTACCAATTGGACGGTGGAATGACGAGTTAATCCCTGTCAGGCATTGAGGCCGATAACTTAATACGAGATGCGAGTCTTCTACGACACGTCTGCTCAGACTAGGTACCACAACGCTTCCCACAGTGCTGATCCACGGATCGATGGAGTTCTGGGAGCCTTTAGTAATTGGTCCGCAAAGGGATTCAAACGATTTTGAACAAAATTATCTCTCCATCAAAACATGAGATTCGTTATACTGCCCCTTAAAATGTAATGGAACTCTGCCGATATATAAATGATTAAATTTAGATCGACAATCAGGGGACGGCGTGGTCTAGTGGATAAGTGGCACGGCTCACAATCCGAAGGTGCTGGGTTCGATCCCCATCACAGCACCGGCCGTTACCCCGGGGAAGCAAACCCTTAGAAAATGCAGGAGGAAGCAGACCTTTACATAAAATGCATGCTGAAGTCGGATGCATTGGGCCGACAGGCGCAAAATAAAAACCACAGTGCAACGCACACCCGCCTTGGGGATTAGAGAAATAAGGCGAACGCAAAAAAAAAAAAAAAAAAAAAAAAAAAAGATCGACAATCCCGTGAGAATTTAATCAATGATTATATTTTGCATTTCCAAGTAACTACCAGAACCACATTTTGATAGTAACATTTAAGGGTGTTTTTTATTGGTGGATGGAGACAGGATGTGACGTAGCTTTGTCGTTTACATTATTTTCTATCAAGCTCCAAGTTTCGTTTCATATTCTTGTTTATTGTCTCATTCAAATTTAAATAATTTCAACTCTTTGTTGTTGTTTTTGTTGTTATTGTTGTTGTTGCTAATGAAATTGCACTCGTGACTGTGTTGGGCACGCTTTAGGAACTTGTGTGGTGAATGGTTACAGTGGCTCTACTCATATCCTGAGGTATACTCGAGAAGATGGACCGAGCTCCACCTGGACGTAGTAAAATTCTTGGTTACTCAACACGTTTAGCAGTATCGTGATCACGGTGCTGATCCCCACCTTGGTAGCCAGACTGCCATGATACAGTCTGTTTACCGGGAGAACTGCTTGGCAGTGGTGTGGGGTGTTAATCAGTACGTCTCACCTGGCCCTGACTAACATAATCTGATCAGTATGTTTCACCTAGCCCTGACTAACATAATCTGATCAGTATGTTTCACCTGGCCCTGACTAACATAATCTGATCAGTATGTTTCACCTGGCCCTGACTAACATAATCTGATCAGTATGTTTCACCTGGCCCTGACTAACATAATCTGATCAGTATGTTTCACCTGGCCCTGACTAACATAATCTGATCAGTATGTTTCACCTGGCCCTGACTAACATAATCTGATCAGTATGTTTCCCCTGACTCTGACTAATATAGTCTGATCAGTATGTTTTGAATGAAATGATACTGACTAGTATATTCTGATTTGTATGTTTCACATGATCTTGACTAACATAATCTGACCAATATGTTTCACCTGACGATGTCCAGCAAAGTCTGAGTAGTATGTTTTACATGACCCTAAATTATTTCACCTGACTGAAACATAGCCTAACGATCATGTTTTACATGACCAAAGTTTATTTCACCTGGACCAAACATAGCGTGATCAGCATGTTTTTCATGACCCTAACTTATTTCACTTGACCAAAACATAGCCTAATGATCATGTTTTACATGCCCCTAGTTTCTTCTTCTTCTTCTTCGTACGCTGTCAGACGTCAACCTGTATTTTTTCGAAAAAAGCAGCGGTCATCCTGAGGCTGTCGACACTGCCATAGAGCTTGTCTAGTGGTTGTTGTCCACGCCGCAATGCCATACTCGAGAACTGGTCTCACTCTTCCAGTGTACAGTTTCTTTAGTATACTTTCGTCTGCTCCGCAGCTTATGTCAGCAAGTTTCCTCATGATTGCCATTCTTTCTCTGGCTCTCATTCGATTTCTCTCGACCTGACTTTTCCATGTCATGCGCCGATCAAATGTGACTCCCAGGTAGTTTGGATTGTCGTTTGGCTGCAGGTATTTGCCATTTAGACTTAATTTGGTATTTTGGGGTTTGTTTGAAAGCGAGAATATCGTACATGTTGTTTTTTTCTCATTTATTTTGACCAGCCATGAGTTCGCCCACACCTCCAACGATGTTAGGTCCTGCTGCATCCGATTACTTGCTATGGTGAGATTTTTTTCAGAGGCCCACATAGCCAGTTCGTCTGCAAACATGGAGCTGTGGACTCTTCTTTGTATATTCTCTGAGATGTTATTTATATACACCAGGAAAAGTGTTGGTGACAGTACTCCCCCTTGGGGTACTCCCTGCTCACGTGTCACCTTTTTGCTCATCTGCCCTTGTACTTGAACTCTGGCTGTTCTGTTTTTGAGGTAATGGCTGATCCATCTGTACATTTTCCCACAAACTTCACTTCTTCGTAGCTTGACTTTAAGTCCCTCTTTCCAGACCTTGTCAAATGCCTTCTCTAAATCCACCCAAACCGCTACTGTGTGTTTTTTCTCCTGGTAAGCATCCTCTATTTCCTGGGCTATGAGAGTGATCTGGTCCTCAGTGGATTTGTGCTGTCTAAAGCCTGCTTGCTGTGGAATTAGTATGTGTTTTTCTTCTTGATGCCACATCAGTCTGGTGTTTATCATACGCTCCATTAGTTCTCCTACACAGCTCAGCAGACTGATAGGCCTGTATCCGTTTGGATCTGCTCTATCTTTTTCTTGTTTTGGTACTGGTATAATTACAGCATCTTTCCATGCCTGAGGTACAATTCCCCTTTTCCAGCTTTGGTTCAGGACTGATAGTAACTTCCTCTTTGCTGTTTAGCCCAACCCCATCAGCATTTCGTTTGTTATGCCATCTTTTCCCGGCGATTTCTTTTCAATTAGAGTTCTCATGGCCTCTTCCATTTCATTCATGCCCCTAGTTTACTTCACTTTACCCAAACATAGCCTAATGATCATGTTTTACATGCCCCTAGTTTATTTCACCTGACCTAAACATAGTCTTCTTCTTCTTCTTCTTCTTCTTCTTCGTACGCAGTCAGACAGTAACCATTATTTTTTCGAAAAAAGCGGCGGTCATCCTGAGGCTGTCGACACTGCCATAGAGCTTGTCTTGTGGTTCCACTGGTGATGGCCACATCTGCTCTCTCTGATCCTCGTATGTCGGGCAGTTCTGCAGCAGATGTTCATCGGTCATTTTCCCGGTACCACACGGGCATTCGTCGGTTCCACCTATCTTCAATTTGTTGAATAGGTGGTACCTCAGTCTATTGTGGCCAGTGCGAAGTCTGAAGACAACGACCTGCTCTCTTCGGTTCAACTGGTAATATGCATCGTTTTTGGTGTAACCAGTATGTTCGGTTTCCCATTTGGTCATGTATCTGGCTTTAATAAGCCGTTTTGACTCTTCGTACGTCATACTAGTATCTGGTTGTGGTAGTCTTGCACCTTCTTTTGCCAGTCTGTCTGCCTCCTCGTTGCCTTGGATGCTGCAGTGTGATGGGACCCACTGTACCACTACCCTTTTTGGTGTAGACTGCTGGCATAGTTGACAGAGTACTGCTCTTAAGTCATTAAGCTCAGTGTTTTTCTGGCTGTTTAGCGCTGTGACTACGACCAGAGCATCTGTAAGCAGGACTGTATGGCTTTCATTTTCTTTATGTGTCACCATTTCTTCCACTGCCGCCCTTAGTGCCTCTGCCTCCGCTCTGAAATTGCTTGTATACTTACCAGTAGCGAATGACAGTCTTATTTTCTTGCCATTTGGTAGGTTCAGGAATGCTCCTGCCCCTCCGTTCTGTGTAGTGTTTGTTACAGAACCGTCGGTGTATGCATTGGTCCAGTACATGCTTGGGTAGCGTTTCGTTATGAAGCTTAGGGTAGTGTCTCTCCTTTCTTTTTCAGTCTGGCAGTTTTTGTTTGCAATACCTGGTATATTTTCTACCACCTCTGGAAATATATCCTGCCTCCAAATAGGTTTTCGTACAGTAGTGATGGGTTTTGGTGTTGTTAGTGCGTTTATGGGATCTTCGTGCATCTTTGCTTTGGCTATTTCTGCAAAGTTTCTCCGCTTTAGTTTCCCATTTCCCAAATTGTTTAGTCTCTGGTGCATTGGATGGTCAGTCAGTCTTCTGAGTTTCTCTGACTGCAGCTGGGCTCTGCAGTCTCTTCTATCGATCATGGATTGCAGTTTTGTAATCTTTTCAAGTTCTACAATTGGCGTTGACTTCATGCCTCCTGTTATAACTCTCATGGCTTGGTTTTGAAGTTTGCTAACTTTATCGAAGTTCGCCTTTGCTGTTGTTGTCCATGCCGCAATGCCATACTCGAGAACTTGTCTCACTCTTTCAGTGTACAGTTTCTTTAGAATGCTTTCGTCTGCTCCCCAGCTTGTGCCAGCAAGTTTCCTCATGATTGCCATTCTTTCTCTGGCTCTCATTCGGTTTCTCTCGATCTGACTTTTCCATGTCATGCGCCGATCAAATGTGACTCCCAGATAGTTTTGGTTGTCACTTGGCTGCAGGAATTTGTCATTAAGCCTTAATTTGGTGTTTTGTGGTTTGATCGAAAGCGAGAATATTGTGCATGTGGTTTTCTCCTCGTTTATTTTGACCAGCCATTAGTTCGTCCACTCTTCCAACGATGTTAGGTCCTGCTGCATCCGATTTCTTGCTATGGTGAGATTCTTTTCAGAGGTTCACATAGCCAGATCGTCTGCAAACATTGAGCTATGGACTCTCCTTGGTATATTCTCTGTAATATCGTTTATATACACCAGGAAGAGTGTGGGTGACAGTACTCCCCCTTGGGGTACTCCCTGCTCGAGTGTCACCTTTTTGCTCATCTGCCCTTGTAATTGGACTCTGGCCGTTCTTTGTTTGAGGTAGTGGTTGATCCACTTGGACATTCTCCCACAAACTTCCCTTCTCTTTAGCTTGGCTCTAAGTCCGTCTTTCCAGACTTTGTCAAATGCCTTCTCCAGGTCCACCCAAACAGCTACTGTGTTTTTCTGTGCCTGGTAGGCATCTTCTATTTTAAACATAGTCTGATCAGCATGTTTTCAGGTTAAGAAGACATAAAGATAAAGACCTCAATACATTTTGCACCATCCTTGAGGTAATGGATACATTTATCCCTGCCAGCCCGAAAGCAGCTTCATTTTCATTCACTTGATCTAAAAATAACTATGCGCATCGAATCTATTCTTGAATGTATTAATTGACGATGTCTCCACTATTTTCTGGGGCAATGCATTTCAGCATTCACCACTCTCTGGCTAAAACAATATTTCCTGGTATCTAATGTGGATATTTCTTGTTCTTGTAGGCGGCTGTAATTTGAATAAAAAAATTGTTATATTCTAATTTATCCTTTACGTTGATTATCGTATAAACCTTAATCGAATTCTTCTTCTCTTTTCGAGACACTGTAGGCCGGTTTTTGTGAGTCTTTCCTCGTAATTACGAATAATTACGATATCCTAATGACGAGTTTTGTCGCTCTTCTTTGTATCATTTCCATCATGTTTATATCTCCCCCGCGATAAGGACTCCACACCTGTACACAGTACTCCAATCTAGGTCTAACTAATGCTTAATTAATACAATTTGACAATCACTTCCTTTGCTCCTTTCTTTAATATTTCTTTTCATCAGTAGGATGAACTGTAAAGTTTATTTGCTGGGTCACGAAACTAGTACTTTTGCAATGTGCAGCAAACACTCTAACCACTATGCCTCTCATACACCTGTCACTTCTCTGATTATTTAAAAAACACAAATTCAACAAACTACAAAATAATTTCTGCCTTTCCTCTATTAAATACACATTGTGCAGACATTGATCAATTAAACTCGCTTAAAGTGTCGTAGAGGCATTAACTTCGTTTCATGTGGCTTCCCTTGAGGTTTGAGTTCTGGAACTTCGCTAGATTAACAGTGTTTGACCTAGCTAGATTAACAGTGTTTAACCTTGCTAGATTCACAGTGTTTGACCTTGCTAGATTAACAGTGTTTGATCTCCCTAGTTTAACAGTGTTTGACCTCGCTAGATTAACAGTGTTTGACCTCGCTAGATTAACAGTGTTTAACCTCGCTAGATTAAGTGTTTAACCTCGCTAGATTAACAGTGTTTAACCTCGCTAGATTAACAGTTTTTAACCTCGCTAGATTAACAGTTTTTAACCTCGCTAGATCAACAGTGTTTAACCTCGCTAGATTAACAGTGTTTGATCTCGCTAGATTAACAGTGTTTGACCTCGCTAGATTAACAGTGTTTAAGCTTGCTAGAATAACAGTGTTTAACCTTCAAAAAAGTTTAGAGGAGATTAACGTCTGGCAGACAAAACACCCTGATAGGACAATGTTAGGCAGGATAAGGTAACATATACTGGCTAAGATCCCCAGACTTCTTCCATGAAGTTCTCCCAGGGAACGGGATGTTTTTATGCCAGCCTGGCTAGCGAGGTGGGCGGAAAAGGGGGGGGGGGGATTTCGACGTGATTCCTGTAGTAGTGATCGACACAAATGAAGTCAAGCATACCACAACCACCTGGAGGACACCCCGATCCACCTTCATCAGCACGCTTGGTATGTGAGGAAAACTACTGCAGTCCGTCGTTTAACTCCCTTTTCAGGGCGCACAAAACTGTAATCTTACTCACTGTTGGCATTCTCCTTCTTCTTCTTCTTCTTCTTCTTCTTCTTCGTACGCTGTCAGACATCAACCTTTATTTTTTCGAAAAATGCAGCGGTCATCCTGAGGCTGTCGACACTGTCAAAGGGCTTGTCTAGTGTTGCCACTGGTGATGGCCACATCTGCTCTCGCTGATCCTCGTATGTCGGGCAGTTTTGCAGCAAATGCTCAGCGGTCATTTTCCCAGTACCACACGGGCATTCGTCAGTGCCACCTATCTTCAATGTGTTGAATAGGTGGTACCTAAGTCTATTGTGGCCAGTGCAAAGTCTGAAGACCACGACCTGCTCTCTTCTGTTCAACTGGTAATAGGCATCGTTTTTTGTGTATCCAGTATGTTCGGTTTCCCATTTGGTTATGTATCTATCTCTAATAAGCCGTTTTGACTCTTCGTATGTCATACTAGTATCTGGTTGTGGTAGTCTTGCACCTTCTTTTGCCAGTCTGTCTGCCTCCTCGTTGGCATTCAACAACAATCTTTTTAAATGTAAGCGTAATCACAAACGAGCATGTATGGAACATGTTCAAACGAATGTGATCGGTACGGAAAATGAGAAATACGATCGGAAGATGAAGATATGAAAGACAGAAGCACGGAATGTCTGCAGGATTAAAAACCCTATACGCTAATCATGTCAACAAAACGAGATTAAACATCAAAGATATACGATGTCACAAACGAATGGCTCATGACCCAGGTAGTTAAATATTTACTGTAGAATAGATGAATGTCCGTGACATTGCAAAATAAAAACTGTTGCTAGAAAAAAGGTAAGGCGCAATGTAGTGTCTTGGCACAAACGTTATACGTACAATGTTTACATCAATGATGAATCGATCAGTGCAAGCGACAGACAGTTCATATATACAGACGACACGGTGGTTGCTGCAGGGAAAGTGGTTCGATAAATATAGATCAATCTCACTAAAGCATTTGACAGATTGGCTGAGTACTATGAGGATACTCATCTCAAAATTAGACTTAGCAAAAATCAGTTATTTGCGTTTCACCTGAAGAATAGAGAAGCGAGAAGGAAAATCCAGACAAGTTGGCAGGTGCATGCACTTGAACATAGCGATATACCTAAGTAACTAGAGATTATAATGGATCGCATATTGTCCTACAAGGAACACTGTAAGGCGTATTCTATTTCATCTTTGTGTTGTTCTTGTCAATGTTGACAACCAGTAAGTTAACTCTTGAATGGGTTCTGAGAACGGAGTTAAGTGGTTTGGTTTCGTTTTGCTTTGTTCATTCTCAATCTCCCACTACCAAACACTGAAAGGGCTTAAGTAGCAGAATGTAGTCCAGAGAACGGAATGCGTTGTGTCGTAGTTTACAGCTTGACTTCGAAATGTGCACCTTTCGGTCCAACACATCCGACTTCAGCAAGCATTTTTTTAGTACCGGGTTAGCATTCCCTCTTCGATCCCTTCTCATTAACCAGTCTGCCCTGCTGCAGCCTGTTATCCAGGATCACCGCGTGGAGATGTCGTAGTTTACAGCTTGACTGTAACACTTGCACCTTTCGGCTCAACACATCCGACTTCAGCATGACATTTTTTGGTATCGGATTAGCCTTCTTTCTTTGATCCATTCTCCTTAGCCAGTCTGCCCTATAGCAGTTTGTTATCCAGGATCATCACGTGAAGGTGTAGAAGGGTCTTGACAGCTCTGGGCTGCTGGCACTGACGCTAGAAGCTAGATTTTAGTCGCTGAAACTACAGCTTATAAGCTGCTAAGGATCTTGATCCCTAATGAGTGTTTGAAGTAAACGGTAAAAATAAAGCTAAGTTACCAGAACTGAATGAATTGTATACTTATTATCGTATTTTGTAATAAAATGTTTTTACACAAAACTATTTATTTTATTAACAACACCAATCTTGGAACCATGACGAACTTCTTGAGCATCCCACCTGAACTACAAACATCATCTTCAATTTCAGCAACTGCTAACACGCAATAGCAAAGAGCTGTCAGCGGCACAGCTCCAAAAGATAGTCGACTCTGAACAGTCCGGCAGCCCGCTGTATCTGAAAACTGTCATATCTGTAAGTGTTTATCATTTGCTTACACATCCCTCAATGGTGTTTTCATGACTGCTTTTAATACGTAATAACAGTTCTAGTGGTGCTGTTATATACTTCCAGAAGCCGAGAAGAAGGAAACTGCTCCATACTCCACCTGGATTTAATATATTTTAAGTTCTCTCTAGCCGTTCCTGTTGTGTCGCGGCCTTGTTTTCTTTTGTTGGTATATACTTGCAACCGTGGGCAGAGAGACAGGCTATCGACTTGTCGCTATGCATGCTGTAGGGGCTGTCTCATTTTGACCTTCGGGAAGGCCAGTATTAGATAGAAAGTATAGTATGGAAAGGGAACTGATATGCCAGCTAAATAAACTCTTAGGCCACAATAAAATGACCCTCCAGTGTATTCCATCTCCCTGCGGCATACCAGGGAGGGAAGACAAAGAGAACAATTCACCCATCCAGTGTCACTGTCAGAAGTCAAGGCACACATCCCAAAAAATATAAACAACAGTGGATAGAGAGAACAAACAGCAAATACCCACAGGACCCAATCAAAGGACTAAATTAGAAACAGTATACCACAATTTTCCGCCTCAGAACAGGTCATTGCATACTAAATGCACACATGCATAAAATGAAAGCAGCAGAGACTGCACAATGCACATGTCAGAGAGGACCCCAGACTCCAGAACACATCCTGCAAACATGATCACTACACCAAGGCTCCCGTGAGAAGACCTGGCCCGAGGAAAGAAACATACAAGACAAACTTTGGGGAACCATTGAGGACCTCCGACTGACGTGTCTCTTCATGGAGCAGACCATCTGGTGGCATAAAATGGGCATAAGAAACCGAACGAAAAGAAGAAGAAGAAAAAAGAAGACGAAGAAGAAGAAGAAGAAGAAGAAGAAGAAGAAGAAGAAGAAGAAGAAGAAGAAGAAGAAGAAGAAGAAGAAGAAGCAGATAGACATTTCGTTGCCTTTTAAATTATAGCATGGACAGCGGCTGACAGTTAATTTTTGTCCACTTCAACTATCCAGGGTTATTTTTAGTGCACAACGTCTACACAAGGCCTCAGCATTGATCGTTCCCATCCGAGAGGATTAGTCGCTGATCTCATCTCAATTGAGAGCAGGGGACGTTTGGAACTTACAGGATTAGAAAACCTGCTTTGCTTTTTTTCTTTCGTTTCTTTAAAGCTTAGCACCTTATCTCAGCAAAATCTATCAATATAAAATAAAAAACCTTGCCCGCACATTGTAGCGACTACTAGAGCAAGCGGTTTGAATTTCTCATTCCTATATGTTGTCAATTCACCCGACATACCATTCCTATATGTTGTCAATTCACCCGACATACCATTCCTATATGTTGTCAATTCACCGGACTTACCATTCCTATATGTTGTCAATTCCCCCGACATACCCGAAAATAAACGCCGTTAGGGATATTTAATTGTTAAATTACTCGTCATGTATATTTCCAGTCCACGAAGATCATATGGCCATGACATCAGTTGACATCCTTGCGGGAAGTCTGTGTATAATTTTCAACATTCCTGTAGATGTGGCTTCTGTGGCACTTTGATAAGCATAATGATGTTGCCAGCCTCATGTACAACCTTACATAATCGACATTTACCAGATGCACAGAATGGTGTATTGGATCTGATATTTTCTGCTCTTTAGAAGACCACGAGAAACACACAGGAAATACGAGGCGTGTTCAAACGAAACCGGACCAAACTGCAGTAAGTGAACATACGTACGGTGCACATGATGACGTCAATTCTGGTGTAAACAGCACATACCAACCGTCAAGTTTTTAAAATACCATTATCCTCTGACTGATAGTTTCCTCAGCAGACCGTTGTAAACATGGCGTTTGTGATACGGAATCCGTCCAGAGTTGATCGGCGAATAGTAATTCGGTTTCTAACATCTGAAGGATGTCGACCAGTGGACATTCATCGCAGAATGCAGGCAGTGTATAGTGACAAAAGTGTATAGAACACAACAGTGAAAAACTGGACAACGATGTTTAAAGAAGGACGTGAGTTAACGAAAGTTTTTTCCGAAACCAGGTCAGGGGCATATTGCTGCGTTCACTCACGTCCTTCTTTAAACATCGTTGTCCAGTTTTTCACTGTTGTCTTCTACACACTTTTGTCACCATAAAATGTCTGCATTCTGCGATGAATGTCAACTGGTCGACATCCTTCAGCTGTTATAAATTACTGCTCGCTGATCAACTCTGGACGGATTTCATATCACACACGCTAAGATTATAACGTTTCGTTTATTTCTATAGATGTTATAAATACGTGTGTAGTGTAAAAACTAGCAGACATGCCGATCTGGCTAGGAACATTAACCAATGCTTTGTGGCATTTTTATGGATATAAAAGACAACACGTGTACCCAAAAATCGGCAAGTCTAAATGTTTGTGACGTAATTAAAAAATATGCAAACTAGATCGATATTGGCTCTGGTTTCGTCCTAGTTTTACGCGGTATCTATTGCAACTTTTTGCAGTGCACAGCATGTTTTGAATATTGAAATATTAAACAATGTTATACAGAGATATTAACCAAAGATAGCTAAGAAAAATGAAATTAGGAGAGCCGAAAAAGGAACTATGTGTTTTTTATTTTCAGGAACTTTGTGCCTTTGGCCAATTCCGAGAGCTCGATGCTAAAATTAACCAGCTGATCGCCTGCCAGAGGTAAGTGAATATGTAAGGTAGACGTAACTATAGTATAAGAGCAGCCAATGCTGTGGACGAGGAAGTGTTTGAGAGTACATTGTGTCAGACTTTACCTTTGTATCAGGTGGGTTTGCCAGTTACTTTCCTTAATGATTTCTTAAGAGTAAATGCCAGTCGCACAACAGCGACGCTGGTGCGTTTAAAAAAAAGGTTGTTGGTGCCATTGGGCGGGAAATTACGACAATTGAAACATGGTAGGAACTATCGTTTGTGCCTGGTACATTTCCAGGCAGAAGATAGTTCAGTCCTATCACGACAATGCGCTCTGATAAACTTCCATTGCTGGCTTACAACGTCAGAATATCTGGATACAGAGCACGAGGAAGACCGCACGGCGGATGCAAAGACGACATAAAAGCGATCCTGCATAGAAGGGATATTCATCCACTACTGCATCGCATTTAACAAAGGCCAAAAAAACTTTAGCTGCTACGCCGATCAACAGCACAAGTGGATGGAAAACTCACTTGTTTTGCAAAATGATTGTTTTTAATGTCTTTGCATATTTATAGTTTGTACTATTTTCTATCTGGCAAGGTAAACGGTTAACAATGGGCACGAAGATCAGATTAATGCGTACATTTGGTCTGTCAATATTCCTCTATGTTTGTGAGACATGGACACTTACAGCTGACTTGCATCAGAGGATACATGGAGATTATATGTTTCTTAAGACTTCAGAACGTTACATTCAAAAACCGAGTTACACATGAAGAAATACGACAAAGAATTACAACAGCAATAGGTCCTTTTGAAAACCTCTTTCAGAAAAACACTGAGCTTAATGACTTAAGAGCAGCACTCTGCAAACTGTGCCAGCAGTCCGCACCAAAAAGGGTAGTGGTACAGTGGGTCCCGTCACACTGCAACATCCAAGGCAACGAGGAGGCAGACAGACTGGCAAAAGAAGGTGCAAGACTACCACAAACAGATACCAGTATGACGTACGAAGAGTCAAAACGGCTTATCAAAGCCAGATACATGACCAAATGGGAAACCGAACATACTGGTTACACCAAAAGCGATGCCTATTACCAGTTGAACCGAAGAGAGCAGGTCGTTGTCTTCAGACTTCGCACTGGCCACAACAGACTGAGGTACCACCTATTCAACAAATTGAAGATAGGGTGTACCGACGAATGCCCGTGCGGTACTGGTAAAATGACCACTGAACATCTGCTGCAGAACTGCCCGACATACGAGGATCAGAGAGAGCAGATGTGGCCATTACCAGTGGAACTGCAAGACAAGCTCTATGGCAGAGCGAGAGCCTCAGGATGACCGCCGCTTTTTTCGAAAAAATAATGGTTACTGTCTGACTGTGTACGCAGAAGAAGAAGAAGAAGAAGAAAACCTCTTTGCAAATGTTAATAGTAGGAAACTCGCTTGGTTCAGGCACTTATCAACGCAAATACGATCCTTCACGGAAAGGTGCATGGCAGACGACGAAGAGGTCGTCTCAGAAAGAGGTGAGAGGACAACATAAAAGAATGAACCAATCTCTGACCAGAGAAGGCACGTGCAGCGGCCGCTGACAGAGGGGATGCGTAGGATAGTGGGAATGTCTTTAAGTGTGGCCAAACGACGGCACTGGTTACTGGATGACCTGACCTGACTATTTTTTGCAAATTGATTGAAAAGAATGGCTTTTTTATATTTAAATTGTGTTCTATTTTTTGCAATTTCATTGTTTATAATGTCTCCTGCAGGGGCGCGTTAGCTCAGTTCAAAGCGAACAATTCACTATTATTTGTTGTAACAGCGTTCCTCTGTTCGAATCGCGTAGGTAGACTAAACAAATCGGGGTCGTCATTTTAATCGGGGACTGCCTATCCAGTCAACCCAGGTGTAAATAGGTACTTGACGCGTGAGTTAGGGAAATTAAAAATAGCATGGCAGGGCACTGACACCCAACCTATCACTGGTCGCGGCTAGCACAATGGAGTCTTAAAAAAAACTCCAGCTGTAAATTCTGCTGAATTTCCACTTTACTTTACTCTCCTGAAAATGTAAAGTTTGTACTGATTTTTCAAATTAACTGCTTACAGTGCCTCGTGCACTTTTATTGATTTTACTGTTTGTGCATACAACTAGGAACTTCGACCTCTTGCTGTTATTAATTATTTATTATATATAAATATATTAATTGCTAATAATGTCACTTGCATATTTATTGTCCGAAATACTTTTTTCAGCGTGAAAGAACTCTTTCAAGTGTTTATTCAGAGACTTGAAGCGGATCATAAGACAAGCTCTAGAACCGTGAACATTATTGAGAGGGTAATGATTGTGTTTTATTTGAGTGATACTGACAGGGATGCGTGTAAAGTCATCATGGGGTTAGGAAATGTTATCTTATGAGGAGACACTATGTGCTCCAATCGATGTGTTTTGTGTTTCACTGTGTTTAGATGATTTGGTTGTTTGGCACATGAACAGCAAGAAGTAGTCTCCGTTTACAAAATGGGTTGTAGTGTGAAGTGGGTTGTGTACTATACTCGCCAATAGGAGGCGGGGGGTGGGTGGGGGGGGGGGGGGCGTTGGCCCTCACACACAGACAAAGAAGGTAATGCGATCTGCTAATTGTTTCGATGAAATCACAATCTCACTCAGACTTCTGTAAGAGTAATCAGGGTCAGGTGAAATATACTGATCAAGGTTGGAGGGAAGAGCATTCAGTGTCCGGTGAAATATACTGATCAAGGTTGGAGCGAAGAGTAATCAGAGTCAGGTGAAATATACTGATCAAGGTTGGAGCGAAGAGTAATCAGGGTCAGGTGAAATATACTGATCAAGGTTGGAGCGAAGAGTAATCAGAGTCAGGTGAAATATACTGATCAAGGTTGGAGCGAAGAGTAATCAAGGTCTGGTGAAATATACTGATCAAGATCGGAGCGAAGAGTAATCAGCGTCAGGTGAAATATACTGATCAAGGTTGGAGCGAAGAGTAATTAAGGTCTGATGAAACATATGGATCAAGGTAAGAGAGAAGAGTAATCAGGGTCAGGTGAAACATACGTAGACTTCTTACGTTCTTGTGCTTCTCCCTGGAAACAGGTGCGTCAGTATGGAGATCAACACAGTAAGATGCAAGGTTAATTAGCTAGCAGGAAGCCATTCCATGTTCTCAAGTACGTGTCGGGATGTAGGAGGAGCCACTAGAACCCGTTATCAAAGATATATTGACGTGAGATAACTCAGTTTCCACTTGTCGGCAAAACCCTAAAGCAGGTACGGACATTTCCGGACCTGAGAAGCGTCTTCATTAACGATGGCAGATTACACGGATAGACAGAAAGTAAAATTCAAAAGGCAACAAGATCCATACCAACTAACACCGATACTGAAACATCAAGTTCTTAGCAGAGCCTGTTCTAGTCATTGTAGCATAGAGATCCCCCGTAAACCACGCGAGAAGTAGAGACAAATATACAATTCATGAAGGTAGGTAACTCGCGTTCGTGATGATCTGTGGCAGTATCGATGTATGTAGGAGATAAATAAGAATTTAATAGAGGAAGATCCTATCCATTTCACAATATATGGGGCGGTATCGAATGTTGATGAGGAAAACATTAGAACATCTAAGATATTTATTATCGCATTAATAATGAAGATGGCGATATCGATTGAAGACAATAAGTAATGCAGTTTTGTTGTTGTTTTATAAATAAATATATAAATAAATATATAAATAAATATTTAAATCAATACATATATCAATAAATATGTAAATAAATATATATGTATACACACAGGGACATTTTTTGTGATTTAATGTGCCTTAAAAGTAAAATGAGGTTTCCAGTATGTACTGCTGTTGGGGATGAAGTGTCAGAGATGTCATTTATGAAGTAGGATGCCAAGTACCCTTCTTCGCTGCCTTTCTTCACTAACAGCAAGCCAGGTGACAATCTACAGCTGGGTCACTGGAGCGTGCCGATAATGGGTGTTGAGCTCTCGTGCCTTAGGCATGAAAGCGACGACTAGAAAGGAAAATGTGCATGCAAGACAATCACAATTATGCTTTATTACTCACATTTATTAACATTATCCTTCTGAACCAGCAACGCACCATTGTTAAAGAGCTGCGAGACATGACAATGTAGTTGACAGAGAGAACATGGTAGTGTAGTTGACAGAGAGAACATGGTAGTGTAGTTGACAGATAGAACACGGTAGTGTAGTTGACAGAGAACATGATAGTGTAGTTGACAGATAGAACACGGTAGTGTAGTTGACAGATAGAACACGGTAGTGTAGTTGACAGATAGAACACGGTAGTGTAGTTGACAGATAGAACACGGTAGTGTAGTTGACAGATAGAACACGGTAGTGTAGTTGACAGAGAACATGATAGTGTAGTTGACAGATAGAACACGGTAGTGTAGTTGACAGATAGAACACGGTAGTGTAGTTGACAGATAGAACACGGTAGTGTAGTTGACAGATAGAACACGGTAGTGTAGTTGACAGATAGAACACGGTAGTGTAGTTGACAGATAGAACACGGTAGTGTAGTTGACAGATAGAACACGGTAGTGTAGTTGACAGATAGAACACGGTAGTGTAGTTGACAGATAGAACACGGTAGTGTAGTTGACAGATAGAACACGGTAGTGTAGTTGACAGAGAACATGATAGTGTAGTTGACAGAAAGAACACGGTAGTGTAGTTGACAGATAGAACACGGTAGTGTAGTTGACAGATAGAACACGGTAGTGTAGTTGACAGAGAACATGATAGTGTAGTTGACAGATAGAACACGGTAGTGTAGTTGACAGATAGAACACGGTAGTGTAGTTGACAGATAGAACACGGTAGTGTAGTTGACAGAGAACACGGTAGTGTAGTTGACAGATAGAACACGGTAGTGTAGTTGACAGAGAACATGATAGTGTAGTTGACAGATAGAACACGGTAGTGTAGTTGACAGAGAACATGATAGTGTAGTTGACAGAGAACATGATAGTGTAGTTGACAGAGAACATGGACATGGAAAGTGGCTAATAAAACCGTCTTCTTGCGTCTGGTCAGCCCCCATAAGTGATCAATCAGTTTCCTCAATGCTAAAAGTGTCGACGATAGAGCACGATCTCCACTGCTCCGGAAATGTTTACCAGACTTCGTTAGGTATCCATTTACAGCTCGGTCGACCGGGAATAACATTTAAACCATTAAAATATCAACGACATGTCTTAGTGTCAGTCTTAGTTTTAGTCTTAGTTTTAGTCTTAGTTTTAGTCTTAGTTTTAGTCTTAGTTTTAGTCTTAGTTTTAGTCTTAATTTTATTCTAAGTTTTAGTCTAAGTTTTAGTCTTGGTTTTAGTCTTAGTTTTAGTCTTAGTTTTAGTCTAAGTTTTAGTCTTAGTTTTAGTCTTAGTTTTAGTCTTAGTTTTAGTCTTAGTTTTAGTCTTAGTGTTAGTCTTAGATTTAGTCTTAGTTTTAGTCTAAGTTTCAGTCTAATTTTCAGTCTAAGTTTCAGTCTAAGTTTTAGTCTAAGTTTCAGTCTAAGTTTCAGTCTAAGTTTCAGTCTAAGTTTCAGTCTAAGTTTTAGTCTAAGTTTCAGTCTAAGTTTCAGTCTAAGTTTCAGTCTAAGTTTTAGTCTAAGTTTCAGTCTAAGTTTTAGTCTAAGTTTTAGTCTAAGTTTTAGTCTAAGTTTTAGTCTAAGTTTCAGTCTAAGTTTTAGTCTAAGTTTTAGTCTAAGTTTTAGTCTAAGTTTTAGTCTAAGTTTTAGTCTAAGTTTTAGTCTAAGTTTTAGTCTAAGTTTTAGTCTAAGTTTCAGTCTAAGTTTTAGTCTAAGTTTTAGTCTAAGTTTCAGTCTAAGTTTTAGTCTAAGTTTTAGTCGACCTGTGCTTCTACAGATTTCCTTGTGCATGTCCCATGAAAAGGACGTTAAGTGGTGGATTGTAATAACTTCTCTCGCATTCCGAGCACGCTGATGAAGGTGGACTGCAGTCGTCTAAGCGGTTGTGCTACACTGTGCTTCATCTGCGTGGCGCTCATTACTACGGGGATCACATCGATACACATCTCGTCAGGCAGGCTGCCTTGAAAAGAGTATGTTTCCAGGGAACGCTATAAGAAAACAGAAAATGGGGTCTTGGTCAGTGTATTATGCCTAACACTGACTCGATATCTTGGTCAGTGTATTATGCCTGACACTGACTCGATGTCTTGGTCAGTGTATTATGCCTGACACTGACTCGATATCTTGGTCAGTGTATTATGCCTGACACTGACTCGATATCTTGGTCAGTGTATTATGCCTGACACTGACTCGATATCTTGGTCAGTGTATTATGCCTAACACTGACTCGATATCTTGGTCAGTGTATTATGCCTAACACTGACTCGATGTCTTGGTCAGTGTATTATGCCTGACACTGACTCGATGTCTTGGTCAGTGTATTATGCCTGACACTGACTCGATGTCTTGGTCAGTGTATTATGCCTGACACTGACTCGATATCTTGGTCAGTGTATTATGCCTGACAGTGACGCGATGTCTTGGTCAGTATGCTGTGCCTGACTGGACCAGATTATCAGTATACTGGTGATCCTGGATAACAGGCTGCAACAGGGCAGGCTGGTTAAGGAAAAGGGATCGAAGAGGGTAGGCTAACCCGGTACACAAAAATGAAATGCTGAAGTCGGATGTGTTGGACCGAAAGGTGCAAATATCGCAGTCAATCTGTAAACTAGGACACAACGCAATCCGTTCTCCGGACTACATTCTGCTACTTTCAAAGCCCTTATCAGGGCTTAGTAGCGGGAGTTAAAGAATGTTCAGGGCTTGGTAGCGGGAGTTAGAGAACATTCAGGGCTCGGTAGATGGAGTGAGAGAACGTTCAGGAATTGGTAGCGGGAGTGAGAGAACGTTCAGGAATTGGTAGCGGGAGTGAGAGAACGTTCAGGAATTGGTAGCGGGAGTGAAAGAAAGTTCAAGACTTGGTAGCGGGAGTGAGAGAACGAACGAAGAAGAACGGAAAGATGAAGTATCAATCTCTGGGTCTCCACTCCGTGTGTTCTGTGCTCTTCCATGCGGGCTCCTTGACAGAGACTGCCTGGATATACCGACTTATAGCTTTCGCAGCCTGTGATTTACCCATTGCCATTTCAATCCAAGGATTTCTTGACTCACCTGTCTGTGTCCTGTATTCTTCCGTAAGATTTTATAGTAATCCAGTGAAATTATCGCAGGTCAAGATTCCTTCTCCAAGATATATTGAGACACTCTTGCAGTCTCTTATTATTAATAAAACCGTGCTGAAACAGGGTGTGCCGAGCTAAACGGTGTAGAAATTCAGCTCCGCTTTAAACCGCAACTTCTAAATAAGGTTTAGAGGACGAACGACGAAGAAGAAAAGGAAGAAGAAAAAGAAGAGAACTTTTATCTTTGCCGTGAGGAACAAGAGATTTAACCATTCTTTGACTCAGAAGTCAAGGCCTGACGTTGCGGCCACTAAAATAAGTTGCTGTCTTTATTTGTGCAGTTGTTTTGTTCTCCTGTTACCACTTCCTCAACAACGAATTCTCTGAAACATCCAGGTTCTGTGTTGCATTCGAGTTTCCAGACATGGGCTATCAGAGAACGAGCTAATGGCAATGCACGATATCCCTTCCAAAGAGTGGTCTCCATTGTTCTTTGCCATGCAACACGTGATGATAGAGGTGTCCGGACTGCTGAAGTAAGTGTGTATGTCTGCTCAATCTTTTTAAAGTGTTGGTTAATCTTGAAAATCTTTAGAGTTTGAAAAGAAAACCGTGTACACTTTTGGTCAACAGGTGAGAAACGCCTTGAATATCGTGATTATTTTAGCCATAATAGTTGGCTCAGAGTTATGGAATCTACGGAAATAGACCAACGATGCGGCAATGAATTAGCTGACAGCAGCCAGTAACTCATTGTTGGCTGCTTGAATCAGAGTCAGTAACTCATAACTGACCACTACCATATTCCATCTCCGCTTGGCTGTCCTGAAACAGACCGCAGGTATGTAGCCTGGCTTAGAGATTAGGGATGGAAGATGGACATCATGCCTGGTCATAAAAATATAGTGCTGAAATCGGATGTATCTTTCCGCCATATAGTCCTGCTTACAGATGCTCTCGCCGTAGTCACAGCGCTAAAAAGCCAGAAAAACACTGAGCTTAATGACTTAAGAGCAGCACTCTGCAAACTGTGCCAGCAGTCCGCACCAAAAAGGGTAGTGGTACAGTGGGTCCCATCACACTGCAACATCCAAGGCAACGAGGAGGCAGACAGACTGGCAAAAGAAGGTGCAAGACTACCACAAACAGATACTAGTATGACGTACGAAGAGTCAAAACGGCTTATCAAAGCCAGATACATGACCAAATGGGAAACCGAACATACTGGTTACACCAAAAACGATGCCTATTACCAGTTGAACCGAAGAGAGCAGGTCGTTGTCTTCAGACTTCGCACTGGCCACAATAGACTGAGGTACCACCTATTCAACAAATTGAAGATAGGGTGTACCGACGAATGCCCGTGCGGTACTGGTAAAATGACGGCTGAACATCTGCTGCAGAACTGCCCGACATACGATGATCAGAGAGAGCAGATGTGGTCATCACCAGTGGAACTGGAAGACAAGCTCTATGGCAGCGGCGACAGCCTCAGGATGACCGCCGCTTTTTTCGAAAAAAATAATGGTTACTGTCTGACTGTGTACGAAGAAGAAGAAGAAGGATGTATCTTTCCGAAAGGCGCAGATATTGAAGACTCGCTGTGAACTATAAAGTCACAAACGTCCTTCTCATGTGTACTTCTGAAATGTTGATGTTACCCACAGAAAGGTAAAAAAAACACACTTCTGTTTATAGTCCTCTATTGTTAATGATACCACACAGAAAAGTACCAAAACACACTTCTGTTTATAGGCCTGTATTGTTAATGCTACCACACAGAAAAATACAAAAAATAAATTTCGGTTTATAGCCCTGTATTGTTGAAGTTACCCCACAGAAAAGGACAAAAATACATTTCTGACATTATCTAACTTTTAATTTATAAACAAGTTCATGTGCCATTTTTCAATTCTCAATTTGTCTGTCCAGTTCACAATGATAGTAATACAGTTTTTACCCATTCATTTGTTCTCAATGTTATGCTGTTCATGTGACAGCAACCATTAGAAATCTTCAACATTCGCATCTGACAGCTTGGTAATCAATTGCTTATATAATGTGTTTTTTAAACACCTAATTTCGGTTGTTGCCGCATCTAAACATTCCAGATCGCGCGGTAAATATTTGAGATATAAAACATGCCTATCTGAAAACAGCTTGAAATGTGAAACGTTCTGACAATTTGTCTTTGCGCATTATTTCACATGCTGCATTGTAGCAGATAAGCTGTATAATATATATATATATATATATATATGCATTTCTCTGATAGCTCATAATATATCAACAATTTCCATATAAACCATTCACTACATGCTACAGTTATACGTACACAGTGTACAGAAAAGCGATATAAAATAGCTTGTGTTTCACGGAACTATAATATTGTTATTCTAACTGTTGCAATTTGATATTTACATTATTTTCCTGGTTTAAGCCTGCTTATATCTGTCATAATTTTTTCCGCATTTGCAGCTGGGATCTTTAACCCCCTCAGAACAAATTGAAGCAACTTGATATCCGACTTTTATTTTTAGCTTGTCTCGTTTTACTATGGTTATTGACTTTGAGAGCCTGTAAACATTTTGTTTCTTTGTCTATAGTTTGTGTGTATAGACAAATGAATAACGAACTTGTTGGTGTTATTGTATTTGTTGTGTGTGTGTTACTTTCTGGTGTACAAGTAGATGAAGATGAATATTTAGACTCACCGATTAGGGAACGTCGCTCCTCAATAAAATCTAATACAACCATCACAAAGTAAGCTTGTTAATTACGCCCGTTACTGGGAGTTTGGGAATTTTTGCTGGTCAGTAAGAATGACATAAATGATTGTCATTTCTAAGAGAAAATCTTACAGCTGGGTTTATCAGAAAAGATTGATACCTGGCTTCAATCTCATAAAACTCATTTATTGAATAACTAGACCTAATTTCAATTGAAGTGGAGATTTATAACCAAGTGTGCAGAAGCCTGAATTAACTTGATATTTGATACGATCAAAAAAAATGAATTAATCAATCAATAAATCATGTGGAATGGGGTGTTCAATAAATACACATCAAATCATGTTTCCAGTCATTATGTGTGCTTGTGGTTGACCTGTCAGTATCCGTTGTCGTCCATATGATTTATATTACTTATAGGAAAAGATAGCTGGCCCAATGACCCCCCCTCACATCCCCTCCCAGGTAACGCTTAAATAACGTTTAACCGGTTACAGTATACTCTTTTCTGATCCTCTTTCGCGCTTTGGAAACACATTAGCGAACACAAAGATTCAGTAACATGAAACATGTGAGAGTTGACTTGTGCATTAAGAATCCAATCAAAACCAACGTTTCTAAAGTAGGTGTGGCATGTCCAGAAGGACATGCACAATTATTACACTTTAGTGAACGAGAAACAGTTTTTAGCCAAAGTAGACATTCACAACAATAACAGAACCAAAAAACAAAACTCTATCCAGAATTATCCATCAAAGTTAAATGGATACTTCAAACGTTCCAATGTTTGTTCATAATTTAGTCTTCTTCTTCTTCTTCGTACGCAGTCAGATAGTAACCATTATTTTTTCGAAAAAAGCAGCCGTCATCCTGAGGCTGTCGACACTGCCATAGAGCTTGTCTAGTGTTGCCACTGGTGATGGCCACATCTGCTCTCTCTGGTCCTCGTATGTCGGGCAGTTTTTCAGCAAATGCTCAGCGGTCATTTTCCCGGTACCACACGGGCATTCGTCGGTGCCACCTATCTTCAATTTGTTGAATAGGTGGTACCTTAGTCTATTGTGGCCAGTGCGAAGTCTGAAGACCACGACCTGCTCTTTTCTGTTGAACTGGTAATAAGCATCGTTTTTGGTGTAGCCAGTATGTTCGGTTTCCCATTTGGTCATGTATCTAGCTCTAATAAGCCGTTTTGACTCTTCGTATGTCATACTAGTATCAGGTTGTGGTAGTCTTGCACCTTCTTTTGCCAGTCTGTCTGCCTCCTCGTTGCCTTGGATGTTGCAGTGAGATGGGACCCACTGCACCACTACTCTTTTTGGTGCGGCCTGCTGGCATAGTTGACAGAGTACTGCTCTTAAATCATTAAGTTCAGTATTTTTCTGGCTTTTCAGTGCTGTGACTACGGCCAGTGCATCTGTAAGCAGGACTATGTGGCTTTCATTCCTTTTACCTGTCACCATCTCTTCCACTGCCACCAAAACTCTATCCAGAATTATCCATCAAAGTTAAATGGATACTTCAAACGTTCCAATGTTTGTTCATAATTTAGTCTGATCTAGTAGATTTCTTACAAAATTAAGAATTTGCATGGACAAAGCAGACGAGGTCATCTTTCTCTGACCTAACCAATAATTATACCTGTTACATGAGGTCTTGTTTAGCGGACATCGCGGATGTATGGCGCAGGTAGGAGCTTTATATTAAAAAATCAATCATTTAAATAGAAACGCATATCTTTGGCGAATATGTAATAAGTGTGACTGATTAAAAACACTTTTGAGAAAATATGTTCCATATAATGAAGCGTTTCGTTGGTTATACCATCCGGACCAGGTGATTTCTTTTCTTCATGTTATCATAAGGCTGTCTTCAGCTCCTCCATGGTAAAGAGATTGGACATTAAAAGCTGATATTTTTCGCTTTTTCTGGTGTGGTTAATTTCTTTGTTTAATGTCTCTTTTCTTCATGGGTTTACGGTGATGTTACTATTATTCATGTATGATTCCGCAAATATATTTGCTGCTTGTTTGACGGTATATAGTTTACCTGCCTCTTCTAGTATAGTTGTTTGTCGCTGACGGTTCTTATCGTCGTCTAGTTAGATTCCAAAACTTCCGGTCTTCCTTCTTAAAGTTTAATTTATAGGCTTTCTTTTTCCAGCGTGTCCTCTGAGATTCTAGTTTTCCTTTGATGAATTTTGCTTTGGTATTGTATAGCGTGCTATGGTTCTGTTGTGAAGGTTGTAACTGCTATATGCCTCTCTCGTTCATCTCTTCGTGTAGTATTTTGTAGAGTGTAGGCCCAGTGTGGCACATAATTCTTCCTCGTTCCATTTGTTATTGTTTCTTTTGCTGCTTGGAGCAATTCCGTCATTGAATCCCTACACCGTTACTGTCGCTGTCTAGTATCCTAATATCATTTGTGAGCATGTTTTATCTATGTTAGTATGTGCATCAACTTGGTTAGTTTTTAATAAATTCATCTTGGCTGCCTTGATCTTCTGTTTATCTTTCTTTTAATATGAATGCATACAGGGCGATGGGCACTTCCATCAAATTGTTCTCACCTTTCTCTTTCCGCTATTCCTGAAAGGTCCAACGGGCAGAATGTTATGTCTGGACTACATGTGCTATGCCATCTTCTATAGTAGAAGGTTGGAGATTCCTTGGGGTTGTTTAATAGGGATAGATTGTTGTCCAATTTTCAGTTTTCACTTCTCTCCTTTTGATTAGTTGGCTTTGTTCACAACTTTTGGAGGGGCTGTTTAAGTCTCCCACCGCTAGGAAGTTGCTGTTGTGGATACTTATACTTGACATGCTCAGTTGTATATTGCTGGGGCAGTAGAATTTGAGGAGATGCAGTTGCAGTATTATCTTTTCAGATGGATTATTTGACATTCTGCACCTTCTTTGTGCACCTTGGCTTTTTTACGGCATTTATGTTATTCCTTGATTTTGATAGTATGATTGTTTCTTGCAGCTTATTTCTGCTATACCCCGCAGCATTCATAGCCAGTATCTTAAACTGTTTTCAATCATGTACATGTGTCTTCCGAAGTGTAGTGAAGTCGATTCTTAAGAATAGAAATGCTAATAATGTTACCGTTCGGTCACAACTCAATTCCCACCCTTTAAATGGTTATTTGACAAAAAACATGACCTGCCTAGATTAGAAGAGTAATGTGCGAACTTAATCTGAAGTTGTCGAGTCAGTTAACTTTGACTGAGTCGAGCCAAGTTGCATAAAGGACCGACTTGAGAGTAGACACGAGTATATGTTACCAACAGCTTGCCTAGAAGTACAACCTCGACAATAATTTAACGATATGACTTGCAGCGATATACCAAACTCAAACGTCAACACACTGGCACACATCTAACACAAACAAACGTTCATACGGATTGAACGTTGTGATATATACTAAAAGAGGTCTCCAACCAATTTCGGAAATTCTGAACCACCGCCGAGTTTCCTTGTTCGTTAATGTCAAACTGTTGGACCAGGAAACCAAGGTCAACAAAATACTTCCCAAGTAGTTCCTCAAAGGGCTTCTCTCGATTTGCTGGAGGCGCAGTATGGCTTCGGCCGATAGCAGCATCTCTCCTCCGCTCTGCCAGAGGCCTGAACAGCATCACAACATTACTTCATGGATAGGGCAGAACGACACAACGGGCATTGGACGGAAAATCGTAATTACTTACGGAAACAAGAAACATATTATAACATAATCAGTAGCTGAACAGATACTGGATGCGATTGTTCATGGATTAGATGATAAGAAGAAATGAAGAAGATAAACCAAACCACTTAACAATGACGTAATGTGATCCTGTTTTCAGATTTGGCTTCCACGAGTTAACTGACGCCGTGGACGAGAGATACATGAAGAGCAGGAGCACAAAGCGAGTACTTTTATCATAATGATCAAGCATATGTCAATAATAATGATTTAACATATGTCAATAATAATGATTTAACATATGTCAATAATAATGATTTAACATATGTCAATAATAATGATTTAACATATGTCAATAATAATGATTTAACATATGTCAATAATAATGATTTAACATATGTCAATAATAATGATTTAACATATGTCAATAATAATGATTTAACATATGTCAATAATAATGATTTAACATATGTCAATAATAATGATTTAACATATGTCAATAATAATGATTTAACATATGTCAATAATAATGATTTAACATATGTCAATAATAATGATTTAACATATGTCAATAATAATGATTTAACATATGTCAATAATAATGATTTAACATATGCCAATAATAATGATTTAACATATGTCAATAATAATGATTTAACATATGTCAATAATAATGATCAAGCATATGTCAAAAATAATGATTTAACATATGTCAATAATAATGATTTAACATATGTCAATTATAATGATTTAACATATTTACATTTCCTTTGTTCATCTAATGTTTTGACTAAATTGTAGAATTTCATGATAATTTCTTATTGCGCCATTCAACACTATCCACCAAATTCACCTACGATGTTATTGATCTAAGTGAAACGAAGAGAAAAGACCAAATGACAGCAACGTGGCAAGATGGAAAAGGAGTGTTTTACGGTGCCCTCAAATCAGGAAGCACATTAGGTGGGGCTTCATCCCTACACTACAAGCAGTAAACCGAGTTGGCGACACCCTGACTAACATGTATCATCAGACATGTTAGTCAGGGTCAGGCCCAGCATACTGATGAGATATGTTAGTCCGGATCAGGCACAGCATACTGATAAGATATGTTAGTCCGGATCAGGCACAGCATACTGATGAGATATGTTAGTACAGATCAGGCACAACATACTGATGAGATATGTTAGTCCGGATCAGGCACAACATACTGATGAGATATGTTAGTCCGGATCAGGCACAACATACTGATGAGATATCTTAGTCCGGATCAGGCCCAGCATACTGATGAGATATGTTAGTCCGGATCAGGCACAGCATACTGATAAGATATGTTAGTCCGGATCAGGCACAACATACTGATGAGATATGTTAGTACGGATCAGGCACAACATACTGATGAGATATGTTAGTCCGGATCAGGCACAACATACTGATGAGATATGTTAGTCCGGATCAGGCACAACATACTGATGAGATATCTTAGTCCGGATCAGGCACAGCATACTGATAAGATATGTTAGTCCGTATCAGGCATAACATACTGATGAGATATGTTAGTCCGGATCAGGCACAACATACTGATAAGATATGTTAGTCCGGATCAGGCATAACATACTGATGAAATATGTTAGTCCGGATCAGGCACAGCATACTGATAAGATATGTTAGTCCGGATCAGGCATAACATACTGATGAGATATGTTAGTCCGGATCAGGCACACCATATTGATAAGATATGTTAGTCCGGATCAGGCACAACATACTGATAAGATATGTTAGTCCGGACCAGGCACAACATACTGATGAGACATGTCAGTCACGGTCAGGAAACAATACTGACCAAGACCCTTATCTCGAGTTCCATGTAGTCCTCCCTGGAAACGGGCTGTACTTATTGCCAATCTGGCTAACCAGGTGGGGATCGACGTGATCCCCGTAGTAGTGAACATTACGCAGATGAAGCTAAACATAGTACAACCACATGACAGGCCCTGGTCAACCTTCATTATTGCTCTCGGGACGTGATGAAAGCTTCTGCAAACAGCTACTAAACGTTCTTTTCAGGGCGCATAAAAGAGCAAACCTACCTATTGTGGGCATTTACAACAACAACAACAACAACAACACAGCCTGTTTCTGCTCTTAACTAATTGAATTGCTCCGTTGTTTGTATTTCGTTTCTTCGTTAAAAAAAGTTATGTTTTATATTTTTACTTTTATTTGCAGACTGAAATATCAGAAAATAGTGTCTGAATATTTCGATAAACAACGAAAGGTAAAGCAGATAATTAATTATTTTGTTGTTGTTATGTTTCATTGTTTGTTTGTTTGCAGTATGCAATATCAAATATATCGTCTTAAAGGAGATATTTCTTTCACATGTGGGATCAATAAATGTTTTGTGTTTTTTTTTGTTTCTTGATTCTGTCTCATTTAATAGCTTTTCTTTCATATTGTTTGTGTTAATATAATATTGTGAGATAACCAGTATCCATAATCAGAGAGGCGAAAGTAATCAGGGTCAGGTGAAACATACTGATCAAGGTGGGAGGTAAGAGTAATCAGGGTCAGGTTAAACGTACTGATCAAGGTGGGAGGTAAGAGTAATCAGGGTCAGATGAAACGTAATGATCAAGGTGCGAGGTAAGAGTAATCAGGGTAAGGTGAAACATACTGAACAAGGTGGGAGGTAAGAGTAATCAGGGTCAGGTTAAACATACTGATCAAGATTTGAGCGAGTAATCAAGGACATATGAAATATACTGATCAAGATGGGAGTGTAGAGTGATCAGGTTTCTGACCCTAGTACACGTTCTCAAGCAGACATAAGGATATAAGAGGAACCACTGTAACCTGCCACGAAATAAACGTGGCAAAAAGTTAAATCAACTCAGTACGAGTAGCTTCAAGCAACAACAACAATGGCTGTCCACAAGCTGTGTGTACATAGAAACGTTAATTGATTACATGATTACTTAGTTAAAACATTAAGAATGTTATATCGAGCCAAAGATGCAGCAGTGAATGAGCTGACGGCAGCTAGTGACTCGTATATGCCTGCTTCCATCTGGGTATGTGACCCTTTTACTGACCAAAACCCTAATCCGTCTGCAAGATGCAGAACTGGAAACAGACTGCAACTATGCAGTCTGGGTAAGATATAATAGATCACAGGGGAAAGCACAGGTGTTCACAACATATTGGCAGAAATCTGGTGTGTCTGGCTGAACGGACAGATAACTCTGCCCCGCTGTAAATTATCTGGTGTGTCGAGCTGAACGGACAGATAACTCTGCCCCGCTGTAAATTATATGGTGTGTTGGGCCGAAAAGACAGATTTCTCTGCCTCGCTGTAAATTATCTGGTGTGTCGGGCCGAAAGGACAGATATCTCTGCCGCGCTGTAAATTATCTGGTGTGTCGGGCCGAAAGGACAGATAACTCTGCCTCGCTGTAAATTATATGGTGTGTTGGGCCGAAAAGACAGATTTCTCTGCCTCGCTGTAAATTATCTAGTGTGTCTGGCCGAAAAGACAGATATCTCTACCTCGCTGTAAATTATCTGGTGTGTCGGGCCGAAAGGACAGATATCTCTGCCGCGCTGTAAATTATCTGGTGTGTCGGGCCGAAAGGACAGATAACTCTGCCTGTAAATTGCAAAACAACGTCGCAAATGTCCTTTTCAGGACAAACGTCAAAGACTAAAAGTAGTAGTAAAAGAGGAAGAAGAAGAAGAAGAAGTAGATGAAGATGAAGAATGAGAAGAAGAATAAGAATAAGAATAAGAAGAAGATGAAGAATGAGAATAAGAAGAAGATGAAGATCAAGAAGAAGAAGAAGAAGAAGAAGAAGATGAAGAATGAGAAGAAGAAAAAGAAGAAGAAAAAGATAAAGGAGAAGATGAAAAAATAATAAAGAGAGGAAGAAGAAGAAGAAGAAAAAGAGAAAGAATAACAATAAGAAGAAGAAGAAGAAGAAGATGAAAAAGAATAAAGAGAGGAAGAAGAAGAAGAAGAAAAAGAGAAAGAATAACAATAAGAAGAACAAGAAGAAGAAGAAGATGAAAAAGAATAAAGAGAGGAAGAAGAAGAAGATAAAATAAAATAAAATAAAGAGAAGAAGAAGAACAAAAAGAAGAGGAAGAAGAAGAAGGAGAAGAAGAAGAATGAGAAGAATAAGAAGAAGAAGTAGAAAAAGAAGAACAAGATGAAAAAAGAATAAAGAGAGGAAGAAGAAGAAGATGAAGAAAAGAAATATAGAAAGAAGAAGAAGAATAACAATAAGAAAAAGAAGAAAAAGAAGAAGAAGAAAAAAGAATAAAGAGAGGAAGAAGCAGCAGAAGAAGAAGAAGAAGAAGAAGATGAAAAAATAAAGAGAGGAAGAAGAAGAAGAAGAAGAAGAAGAAGAAGAAGAAGAAGAAGAAGAAGAAGAAGAAGAAGAAGAAGAAGAAGAAGAAAAAGAAAAAGATTAAAAAAGAATAAAGAGAGGAAGAAGAAGAAGAAAATAAATGGGATATATATTTCAATTTCTTAAAGAAATTACGCCCCACTTGTTTCTCTTCCATCATTGGCGTGCCGGTGGAGGGGGAGGGTAGAGGTGGGCGACGGAGGATGGGCTGGTTCTTCTTAACGTATTATCTTCCTGACAGTTACCAGAAGATCGGGTAGCCGTCCAAGTGCCCAACCTTCCTTAAGTGGCTATTACGATACTTCACCAACATTGGCAGTAATCTCTCCAGGGAAACTACCAGTGGCCCTGAGGTTAAAAACAGGTTATCCAATGTCAGTGCTTCTTTTTCGGAGTGTACGGGACATTGCGTGGGATCCGAGAGGACTTAGCAGAGATACATAAACAAAGTGTACAGCCCCGTAGCGCTCACCACTCCACTGCATGCCAGTGAGATGTGAACTGTGTACATCAGGAAATGCTAGAAAAATAAAACCCCTTCCACACTAGATGCCTCCCTCGATGTCTGAGAATTCAGTGGCAGGTAGAATACCAGACACCCAGATTCTCACGAATGTCATCACGTCTTGCACCAACACGCTATTGGAAAAGATCCTGATCTGGTGGACGTATCACGTCGTGCGCATGCTAGACAACCGCATCCCCAGACGAGCTGAAATAATGGCCTGTGTCTGGCATGTGGCGAAAGAGATGCGGTTCAAAGACTGCCTGAAATATCTTTTGACACGCATCAACATTGATATAAACTCACGGGAGTACCTCGCACGGGATCGCCAGACATGGCATAGAACACCCACCAGATAAGCATCCATTGCTGAAGAACGCCGGATCTGTTTAAGGCCTATGCACGCCGTTAGCAATTGTCCAATTAACGTAACATCTTCGGACACTTGATCAATGAACGTGATTTCATTTGTAAATTAACGTATCTTTATCCAACCGTGTGTCAATTACCGTAAAGTTATACAACCCTTGTATAATTATCGTAACTCCATTCAATGTTTGATCAATCTTTATTAGATCCTTGGTTCATTAACGTAACTTCACGCGGCTCTTGGCCAATATATCTAACTTCATGTGGCTTTTCGTAAATTCACCTCACATTTTGTGGCGCTTAGGTCAGACTGAGATTAAGATCACTTAAACGTACATGTACACAATTGTTGGTGAAATGAAATATTATTTAATCTTCAAACTCGTCAATTTCCGTCATCTATTCCAATTTATATCTGAATCGGAGAGCAAGTGACCAAAGCTATTGGTCTCCTGACCAGTGGTCAAGCTGTTGGTCTCCTGACCAGTGGTCAAGCTGTTGGTCTCCTGACCAGTGGTCAAGCTGTTGGTTTCCTGATCATTGGTCAAGCTGTTGGTTTCCTGACCATGGTCAAGCTGTTGGTTCCTGGCCAGTGGCCAAGCTGAAGTTTCCTAACCAGTGGCCCATGTGTTGGTTTTCTGACCAGTGGCCAATTGGTTGGTCTCCTGATCAGTGGTCGATCTGTTGGTCTCCTGACCAGTGCCCAGCTGTTGGTTTTCTGACCAGTGTCCAGTTGTTGGTTTCCTGACCAGTGGACTTACGTTCAGAACCTCGGAAAGACATAGGTTGGTTTTGTTCTATCAAAGGTAAAATGAAACTTTGCCTGCACTGTTTTATACATCGTACCGGCTGACCATAACGAAGGGAGTAAAGACCATGAAGATTTGTTTTTGTTTTTTGTTTTTGTCCATCACAAGTGATAAAGACCACTCTCTTTGTTCAGCCGTGTGGACAGTCGTATCGCTTGCTATGTCCGCTGAAATGGGTGACTTGCGCGGAGATTTGGATTAAAGTGAGGAAGAAACTGCGCCTTTTGTCAACCTCACTCACAGAGCCTAAGCTACCTTTTGCCAGTGGCAAGACATTCATCGAGACGACTGGAGATAGCATAGGATGCAGATTTTGCCTCAGGGTTACCACCGAAACCTTTCCGTAAACATGTAACCCGCAGGGTAGAAAGGTGGGAAGGCATCTAACGCAGTTTGTCGTGCCTTTTCGATAACCACAAGAGGTCGTATGGACAACACTCAGCGTGTGAGTGAGTCTGGCATCTCTCCCCAGCTGTATTCAGTTCATCATAGTAGCATTTAAAATTCCCACACGCCATATTCGTGAAGGTGAACCGGCAGAACTAACCCGTGAGATACGACACAGGTATAACTAGTTTAAGCGTAGCGCCATTCAGCCGGCGTCCAGACCAGGATAAACGGATGGAAGAAATCACAAAAAAAGAACGAAATAACAAATCCAGGCGGAAAACAACTCCACGTATCCGTGAACACAAGTGTAAGTCGTCGACTAGTGTGAATTCCAGGCAAATCCGGGGTCTGGCGACATCCATAATGATCCAAAACAGTAGAGAAATGTAGACTCGCAGCCAGTTACGGCGCCATCTTTGCCAGATCATGAAGATAGTTTGCTTTAAAATGCATGATCAAACCGTCGTTCCGAAATGTTTTTGCCCATATCAATCGTGTCAAAGGTAATGCCTTTAGCTGTTGCTTTTCATGGCAAAGCTATGCGGTTCGCTTCCCTATAGCGACACGCTTCAGTTTACTCATCTGTAACTGATAACTTATCTCAAGTTATATTATATTATGTTCAGAATCGACGTCATTGCATACCATGCAGACCCGTAGAAGCTCAGCCCTTATCAGCAAATAGCGTAGTGTAGATACTAAGATTCCTGTTGCTCACTGGCTATACACACTCTTACTCCGCATTCTCAGAATCCTCTTTCAGTTGGGTCAACGGGTGATTTCAAAATCCTGCAACTTCTGTCTTGCTGGTCAATGTACAGCATAATATGCACCCAGAAAAATGATCCAAAATATCATCTCTAACGACTGTTAATGCCAAAAAAGTGGTCCAAAATATCATCTCTAACGACTGTCAATGCCAAATAAGTGGTCCAAAATTGTCATCTCTAACGACTGTCAATGCCAAATAAGTGGTCCAAAATGTCATCTCTAACGACTGTCAATGCACGTGCCTCTGATATAAAGATCCTTACCACGTTCATTCCTGCAAACACTAGCATGGCCAGGGCAGTAGATTCACAAAATTTCGCAAAGGTTCGAGGCATCTATGTTCACTTTAAGCTCTCGACCACAGCCGTCCATTCTGAAAAGCAAGGACTGAGAGTCAGAGACAGCTGTTGTTGTTGTTGTTGTTGTTGTTGTTGTTGTTGAATGCCCACAATGAGTAGGTCTACTCTTTTGTGGGCCTTGAAAGAGGACGTTTAGTGGCGAGTTGTTGTAGCTTTCCTCACATTCCGAGCCTGCTGATAAAGGTGGACCGATGCTCGCTAGGCCATTGTGCTATACTCGGCGTGATGCTCAATATTACGGGGATCACGTCTCGGTTACCACACTTTTATGAAAACAGCCCTTTATCTGGGAGGACTACAAGGAAGTGGAGACGAGGGTCTTGGCCAGTATATTTTGCCTGACCCTAACTAACATGTCTGATCAGTATATTTTGCCTGACCTTAACTAACATGTCTGATCAGTATATTTTGCCTGACACTAACTAACAAGTCTGATCAGAATATTTTGCCTGACACTAACTAACAAGTCTGATCAGTATATTTTGCCTGACCCTAACTAACAAGTCTGATCAGTATATTTTGCCTGACCAGACGTTAGTCTTCCTTCCAGTCAGAGACTACGGGTCTCATTAAAAAGGTCCCAGATAACCACCTCAGAACCGAAATGATTATCTTTATCTTCATTATCAAACTGGACGTTGTTGTCAAGTATAAACCGCTCCCCTCGGCAACGACCCTGCCTCTCACTCTTACAAAGAAACTTCTACTGGCTTTCTACCTCCACTATCACAGATTCATAAGTATAAATATAAATGACAGCATACACATTTTCGCTAATTAGTTGTATAACATCGAACTTTCAGTTCGGTCTCTACAACTTCATCCCCTACGGCAGTGCCTGTAATGTGACTTATTTATCATTATCTCTCGTACCAGAAACAAGATGGCTGCGTTCAGATCGATCATCCTTCATTGATGAGACCGGCAGATGAACTTCCTTGGCTGTTGTGTGACATGGGAGACACAGCGAAGCTCAAAGAGGTTCTTGCAGATCTGTCTATTCTGGGAAGACTTTTCATGTAGGATTTGTTTTCACGTTGTTATAAATAGACACATATAGGATTATTCTAGGCAATGATGAGGAAGACCAACGTCTTGTATACTGATCAGACATGCTAGGCAGGGTCAGGCAAAATATACTGATCAGACATGCTAGTCAGGGTCAGGCAAAATATACTGATCAGACATGTTAGTTAGGGTCAGGCAAAATAAACTGATCAGACTTGTTAGTTAGGGTCATGAAAAATATACTGATCAGACATGTTAGTTAGGGTCTGGCAAAATATACTGATCAGACATGCTAGTCAGGGTCAGGCAAAATATACTGATCAGACATGTTAGTTAGGGTCAGGCAAAATATACTGATCAGACTTGATAGTTAGGGTCAGGCAAAATTTGTTGATCAGACTTATTAGTTAGGGTCAGGCAAAATATACTGATCAGACATGTTAGTTAGGATCAGGCAAAATATACTGGCCAAGACGCTCACCTCGGCTTTCTAGTAGCCGTTCCTAGAAACTGGCTGTTTTCATGGCAGCCTGGCTAAAGAGGTGAGGGATCGGCGTGATCCCCGTAGTAGTGAGTGATACGCAAATGAAGCCAAGCTTAGCACAACCGCCCGTAGGACTGCGGTCCACCTTCATCAGCACCATCAGCACGCTCGGGATGTGAGGAAAGCTACTGCAACCCGCTTCTTAAAGTCCTTTTCAGGGCACACAAAATAGTAAGCTACTCATTGTGGGCATTCGCAAACAACAACAACATCCTAGTCAACAATTAGCCTAACACCCTGTGTGCCAAGCAGAATTAATAATCAGTTGTAGATTAACATTTAGTCACAGCCGTATAACCAGTCTTCATAAAATAATACCTGGCCTACATGTTAGGGTAAGCATAGCAAAACATGTGGGCCTGGTGACTAGAGAGCGTAGTAACCAGATGTAGCCTAACAACTAGAGTTGATCAAACAATCAGAGTTAGCCTAACAACTAGAGTTGATCAAACAATCAGAGTTAGCCTAACAACTAGAGTTGATCAAAAAATCAGAGTTAGCCTAACAACCAGAGTTGATCAAACAATCAGAGTCAGCCTAAAAACTAGAGTTGATCAAACAATCGGAGTTAGCCTAAAAACTAGAGTTGATCAAACAATCAGAGTTAGCCTAACAACTAGAGTTGATCAAACAACCAGAGTTAGCCTAACATCTAGAGTTGATCAAACAATCAGAGTTAGCCGAACAACTAGAGTTGATCAAACAACCAGAGTTAGCCTAACAACTAGAGTTGATCAAACAATCAGAGTTAGCCTAACAACTAGAGTTGATCAAACAACCAGAGTTAGCCTAACAACTAGAGTTGATCAAACAATCAGAGTTAGCCTAACAACTAGAGTTGATCAAACAATCAGAGTTATCTTAAAAACTAGAGTTGATCAAACAATCAGAGTTAGCCTAACAACCAGAGTTGATAAAACAATCAGAGTTAGCCTAACAACTAGAGTTGATCAAACAACCAGAGTTAGCCTAACAACTAGAGTTGATCAAACAATCAGAGTTAGCCTAACAACTAGAGTTGATCAAACAGTCAGAGATAGCCCAACAACCAGAGTTGATCAAACAATCAGAGTTAGCCTAACAACTAGAGTTGATCAAACAACAAGAGTTAGCCTAACAACTAGAGTTGATCAAACAATCGGAGTTAGCCTAACAACTAGAGTTGATCAAACAACCAGACTTAGCCTAACAAGATAGTTCGCCTAACAATAAAAAATCCAAACAAGCAATGTTAGCTTAAACAACCAGAGTTAACCTAATAGCTAATAAGCAAAGCTGATCAAACAACCAGACTTAGCCTAACAAGATATTTTGCCTAACAATAAAAAATCCAAACAAGCAATGTTAGCTTAAACAACCAGAGTTAGCCTAATAAGCAAAGTTGATCAAACAACCAGACTTAGCCTAACAAGAGAGTTCGCCTAACAATAACAAATCCAAACAAGCAATATTAGCTTAAACAACCAGAGTTAGCCTAACAACCATAGTGTGCCTATCTTTAATATTTAGTCTATCAACTAGAGATTCAAGCAACCAGTTTACTTAGTCCCCAGAATTAGCCTAGCAACCAGTAAGCGTAGCAACCAGAGCTAGCAAAATATTCAGAAATTCAAGTAACCAGTATTATCCTAGCGACCAGAGTTAGCCTATCGAACAGAAATTATGAAAGTCAGAGAGCCTAACGACCAGAGTTAATCTGATAACCAGAGCGTCAATCAGCCACTTTACTAAACTCCAAAGTTGGACTAGCAGCCAGAGAGCCTAGCAGCCAGAAAGCCTAAATACCAGAGTTAGCCTAGCAACCAGAGAGCGTTGCAACCAGAGTGCCTAGCTACCAGAGTTAATCTAACAATCAAAGAGTCAAACAACCAGTTAGCCTAGCAGCCTGTGAACATAGCAGGCATATAATTAGGCAACTAGAGTAAACTTGTGTTCACCTAGCATCCAGATTGGATTACCGAGGACAGCAAGAACTGATGATAGCTGGAAAGAATGGCCAAGGATAGGAAAACTGAAAGAGCGCTGGGACGGTTGGCCAGGCTAATTGAATTTGGAGAGAGCTGGGACGGTATGCCTGGCTAATTGAATTTGGAGAGAGCTGGGACGGTTGGTCTGGCTAATTGAATTTGGAGAGAGCTGGGACGGTTGGCCTGGCTAATTGAATTTGGAGAGAGCTGGGACGGTTGGCCTCGCTAATTGAATTTGGAGAGAGCTGGGACGGTTGGTCTGGCTAATTGAGTTTGGAAAGAGATGTGACGGTTGGTCTGGCTAATTGAATTTGGAGAGAGCTTGGACGGTTTGCCTGGCTAATTGAATTTGGAGAGAGCTGGGACGGTTGGCCTGGCTAATTGAATTTGGAGAGAGCTGGGACGGTTGGTCTGGCTAATTGAATTTGGAGAGAGCTGGGACGGTTGGTCTGGCTAATTGAATTTGGAGAGAGCTGGGACGGTTGGCCTGGCTAATTGAATTTGGAGAGAGATGGGACGGTTGGTCTGGCTAATTGAATTTGGAGAGAGCTGGGACGGTTGGTCTGGCTAATTGAATTTGGAGAGAGCTGGGACGGTTGGTCTGGCTAATTGAATTTGGAGAGAGCTGGGACGGTTGGTCTGGCTAATTGAATTTGGAGAGAGATGGAGTTGGTGGTTTAAAGAGGAAAATGTGCACATAATTGAAGCCGATGGTTGAGATTAGGAGGACTTGGGGTATCTTAGTCTTAGTTGACCTGTACTTCTACAGAGGTTAACCCATGTGCAGGTCCCAGCTCTGGCGTGAGCTGAATGTAGCCGGGAGAAGGACTTCCTGCTTATCGGGCTAGACTTGAGCAGTTTATTACTCTGCTGCATTGAAACAAGTGCCGTGGAGGGTGGTTAACGGATGTGTGAGTCCATCGTAAGACTCAAACTCTTGAGCAAAGTAGATACGCAGCCTGTTAGGCGCCATCTATGCTGCTGTTAATAAACCACCTAACCATGTCCGGCGTTATGCCATTATGCCATGTCACACAGTTAGTCACCTCTTACGACATGCTCTTTATGGGAAAGTGGTGCTTTTCTTGTCCTTGTCATGCACAAAACCCCCGGTAGACCGATGGTGTTTTAGTTTAATTATATGCTTCAAATGGAGCTGAAAAGGATACTGAATGATTGATAGATTGATTGAATCACTAAACGCACACATTGTAAGCTGAATATGTTATATAGATGTGTCTAAGGCATGGTCGTTTGGCCTCTTTCATCAGAGATCAAGAGTTCGAGTTGCTTCAACTGTGGCGATGTACAGGTCTCTCAGGAGATCAAATCGCTGACCTGTATTTAGAAGCTATACAAACTTCATCAAAGAATGCTTTGAAATCTGCAGGACAGACAGGCGAGCATGAAGGATCTGTACTAATTACGGTAGGTTTCGGGGTCCCTGTTGCGAAGTGGTCAAGCCGTTTGCCACGTGTTCAGACGGTCGGGGTTCGATTTCGAGCTCCGACGGTCGGTCCATTATCAATATTTTCCGATGATCCCTGGGTTCATCGCTGGAGCTACGGAGTTCGTGCTTTGTGCGATGCTCTCGACAGATGGGGTACCCATCTGCTGAGAGAGACCGAGCTAAAATGGGGGGAAAAACCCGAGGCAATGAACTTAATGTTTTTTTTGTAATTTTTTTTTTTTTTAGGGGGGGTTGTTTTTAAAAAAATTATTTGTTACGGTAGTCCAGAAGACTACGAGCGACTTATTCAATCGCTCCTGATAAAATGTGTGTATGTGTGTATGCGTGTATGTATGTATGCGTGTATGTGTGCGTACATGTATGGGTAAGTGTGTGTGTAAGTGTGTGTGTACGTGTATGCGTATGTGTGTGTACGTGTGTGTATATGTGTGTATGTATGTGTACGCATGTGTGTACATGTGTGTAAGTGTATGTACGTGTCTGTGTACGTGTGTGTGTACGTGTGTGTACATGTGTGTGTGTAAGTGTGTGTAAGTGTGTGTGTGCGTACGTACGACATTACACAATGTTTATTTCTTGATCAGCTATTATCATACCTCAACGCATTGTCTTACTTCATGGAAATGGCTTCCTACAGGACAGCTCACGAGAGAGTGCTTTTGGCAGAGATGGACATTCTGGTAAGAATGATAGACAGACTGAGAGCGAGAAAAAGAGAGACAGACAGACAGGAGTCACAAAGAAAGGCAGAAAGACATACAGACAAATAGACAGACAGCTAGACAGACCGATAGATAGACAGACAGACAGGCTGACTGCCAATCAAACAGACATACAGATATGCAGACAATCAGACAGACAGGTAGACAGACAGACAGACAGATGTGCACAATTGGGTCTCGTACTGATGAGGAACGAAAATCCCTTTGACTCCGTATTAACCCTCGTCTGTTGTCCCATCTCACACCCCAGAGCCCTTCCCCTCCCATTTACCCTAGGACTGGAGGCGAACCCAATTTTTGGCACGACTGCTGGGTATTGCAGGGTCTACAAACGTGTAGGTGACGTAGAATTTGTCAGGAGAGTATATGAGTCCTGTATTCCGCAAACACAGCCCCATTTAAACCTAATCATAGTCGTTGACTACAGTGCAAAAACAGAAAACTTCATATTAGGTGGCAAGGACAAGAGCTTGAACACTGCACGGCTCCCAAATATCTAGGCGTGAAATTATACCGCACATTGTCTTACATAACGCACTGCCAAGATTCAAAGCGTAAGATACATGCAAGATATAATATCATCAGAAAACTGACTGCACAACATGAGGTGGGGGGGGGGGGGGAGAAGGCACAGCCATCAGTCCTTCGAACATCTACACTTGCCTTGTGTTTCTTCGTAGCTGAATACGCTGCTCCAGTCTGGAAAAACTCTGATCATACGAAACTAGTTAATACAGCAATAAATGAGGCGGGTCGGATAGTATCAGGGTGCCTAATATCCACCCCCATTGATAAAATATATCCCATAATTGGCATAGCACCCTCCACCCCACCCCCGAGATTCGAAGCAGCGCCGCAGCAGAAGTTGAACGAGAAAAACAGGAGCAAAACAAAAGGCACCCAATGTTTGGACATCAGGTAGAAAAGCAAGCCCCAGAGATGGAACTTCGGGAGGAACCTGCACCTGCACATCATCTACCATACACAACATGGAAGTCGCTGAACAGACTCCGAACTGGTGTATCACGGTGCGAGAGGAACATGAAACGATGGGGATACACACATGATGACGCATATGATTGCGGCGCAATACAATATCCAGACCACCTGATGACCTGCCTCAACCTCCAGGAAACATGCAATCTTCGCGACATGTTGGAGGCAAATGTCAAGACAATCCATGTCGCTGAATACTGGATGCAAGAAATATAACGTGGTCCTTGGACACGGAAATGATCGCTGAATATCTGCTGCAAAATTGCCAGACATATGAGGACCAGAGAAAGCACATGTGGCCATCGCCAGTGCCAATACTAGACTAGCTCTATGGCAGTGTCGACAGCCTCGGGATGACCGCTGCTTTCTTCGATCAAATTAAAGTTGACGTCTGACAGCGTACGAAGAAGAAGAAGATAAATTTGTGTTCCTTACGTAACTGATCTAAGGTCTACCTGTTCAACCTGCAGGTGATACGATCTTCTCTCAAACTGTATCAAGCGACCGGTACAATCACTCCGTGGAAGGGAAGACGTTAAGGGCCTCAGCCTGAAATATGAACAGGGTAGTGTAGCTATTCTTGGAAGGTGTCGCAATGTACGGTCCACCAGTATGTGATGTTTGGGCTACCATTCAATCAGATAATAAAGCTAACCCGTTCAGCTCCCTGTGGAGTACGTGTCTTCAACAAATACATGGCAGGTCCTCCAGTCACGTGCCAAATGTTCCAGCTCACTTTGGCTCGTTTTTCAATTCGATAAGACATATTGAAGTCTGTTTAACACTATTCACAATACCGTGCTTATCTTGAATAATTGCGTTTATTAACACCTGTAATAAAAACGACTGGAGAAGACATGTTTAATTACACAGTCATTCCAGCATTGATGTACGGATGCGCAACACAAACACCGAAACGATCAGAGTCATCAAAGAGCATTGAACGACGCTTAATAAAGATGCCGATATGAGGTACGATCAGAAATTATGAATTTTGACATCAAACTTTCTTTCGAGATGTTTGTAGGAGCAGCGACATCACTGAAACACCGTTGAAGGGGACATGAAGTAATTATGCCAGATAACAGATTGGATTGGCTTGGCTTCGTTCATTCTCAATCTCCCGCTACCAAACCCTGAAACGGCTTAAGTAGCAGAATGTAGTCCAGAGAACGGAATGCGTTGTGTCGTAGTTTACAGCTTAACTGTGATATTTGCACCTTTTGGTTCAACACATCCGACTTCAACAAACATTTTTTGAGTACCGGGTTAGCATTCCCTCTTCGATCCCTTCTCCTTAGCCCTGCTGCAGCCTGTTATCCAGGATCACCGCGTGGAGGTGTAGAATGGTCTTGGCAGCTCTGGTTCGCTGGCAACGACACTAGCAGTCAGCTATGAGTCCATGACCACTGCAGCTCATGCGCTGCTCAGCATCTTGTTCCCAGATAACAGATTGATAACTTACAGCAACGTTTTGGTGGTGGCCATGTGCATGTACACCTCCACTGGGTCGTCCACTTATGCGATGGCAAAATGGACTGACGAAGGACCTTAGGTCCTCATTGGTGCAGCACTGGAAAAGATCGGGACGCATACATAAAATTATATGCTTTTTCTCTTATGACATTCCTTCCGGACTAATGCCGAGGATAATGTGAAAATGTGAATGTTGAGCTACTGAACCAATTGTGAAGGAATGTTATGCCCCCTTTTTAATCAAGTTTCAAACTCATGGACGCAACTCGAGGATGCATTGATTCCTAAACCCCAAGAGAAGTTATCAACCTCTGGTTTAGGGTATCTATAGTTGTTGCCCATTACAAACGCAGCCGTTTCGTCAAGACTGTCCGAAGCAAGATGCGAGAGTCTCCGTTTTGTTGCTGGGAATTTTCGCTGTTAATGTTATAGATCCGGATGTACAGTCGCTTTTCTTAGAACTCTGAACGAGCACAAGAAGGTGTATTTGAGTCTTCTTTGCTGTAGTGAAATGCAAGGCTTCTGGTAAGGATCGCCACTGTGAGGAACAAAGTGGTGATTCCAACAATGTTAGTTAGTCTACAGTTACACATGTTTCCAGGAGCTAAGCCTTGACCAATATGACTTGACCAGTATGTCACGTCTATCCCTAATGCAAGTCTTTGCCCTTGACTGGAGAGACTGACACCGTGACTGACACACACTTGATTAATGAGGAAAACAAAAAGGGGGAGAGGACGTAGCGGAGTGAGGGGGCGGGGCGGGAGTAAGATCATGTAATTGTGTCCTAAAACTGATTTCACATCAGGAGAAAGCGGCCAGTTACCTGCCACAAATGTCGCTGAAAAGAAGCCAAATTATGATCAAGACCAAACTGGCATACCTCTACACAGACGTTGGGAGATACGAAGAAGCAGCGACTCTTCATGGTGAGGTTCTGGAGTACAGACAAAAGTAAGTCTGTTGTTAGTTGTGAGGGTGTGGGGTATGTCTGTCTGAGGTTTCACTTGCTCGATAGGTATATCTTTGCGAGGAGTTTTGTTGGGAGTATGTCCTGCTGAGATAAGTCTTTTGAGAGGAGGAAAGGGTTAAAGGGTGGGCGCGGGGGTACGTCTCGTTGGGTTATATCATGTTGGGGTATGTTCGGTTGGGGTATGTTCGGTTGGGGTATGTTCGGCTGGGATATGTTTGGCTGGGGTATGTTCGGTTGTGGTATGTTCGGTTATGGTATGTTCGGTTGTGGTATGTTTGGTTGTAGTTTGTTCGGTTGTAGTATGTTTGGTTGGGGTATGTTCGGTTGTGGTATGTTTGGCTGGAGTATATTCGGCTGTGGTATGTTCGGTTGTGGTATGTTTGGCTGGGGTATGTTCGGTTGGGGTATGTTTGGCTGGGGTATGTTCGGTTGGGGTATGTTTGGCTGGGGTATGTTCGGTTGGGGTATCTTTTGAATTGTATGTCTTGATAAGGTTTAGTCTTTTGAGGGGAATTTCTCGTTGGGGTTTGTCGTATTGAGGTATGTATAATGTGATAAGTTGTGTTGTAAATTGGTTTGTTGAGGGTATGGCTTGCTGGGGTATGTCATTTTGGAGTCTGTTTTGTTGAGGTGTGTTATTGAGTTATGTCTTGTAGGGGTACATATTGTTTTGGTATGTTTTGTTGGGGTGTGTTATTGGGGTAGGACTTGTAGGGGTAAATATTGTTGGGGTGTGTTATTGGGGTATGCCTTGTAGGGGTAAATATTGTTGGGGTATGTTTTGTTGGGGTGTGTTATTGGGGTATGTCTTGTAGGGGCAAATATTTTTGGGGTATGTTTTGTTGGGGTGTGTTATTGGGGTATGTCTTGTAGGGTAAATATTGTTGGGGTATATTTTGTTGGAGCATGTATTCTTGAATTATGTTTTGTTTGTTAAATCGTGTTCTGGTAAATTTTCTTGGAGAATATCTTGATGGAGTAAGTCTTGTTGTTTGTTTTGTTGAGGTATGTGTAATTGGGGTACGCGCTGTTGCAGTTCGTCTGGTGGGGGTATGCGTTGTGGTAAATCTTGTTGAAAATGTCTTGTTGGGGGTTTATATTTTCTGAATAAATCTTGGAGGTATGTATGGAAAGAGCAAGTCCTTTTTTTAATGTATTTCTTCTTTTTCTTCTTCTTCTTCTTCCTCTTTTTCGTTCGTCCTGAAAACGACGGTGTGACTTTGTGTCATTGTTTGCAACGAAGGTATGATAATTAACTAACGCATCCGATTTCAGGACGACATTTTGTTAACGATTTGCCTTTCGTTCTGCTATCCCTGCTTCTTTCACTAATGCATCTCGGTATATATCAAATATAAATGAATCAAGGATAATAACCAATATTAAACAGAAATACAGCGAAGTCTTACCGATATGGTTTGCCGGACCGATATTAACCCGTTGAACCCTGGTTACCCAGCCCATAAAAGCCTGTTCCCTTGTTCTCATGAAAAAAACATGCCCAATGTAGGCATTCGAGGAAAGCTTTTTACTATGATAAAACTACGTGATCTACTTCAGTTATTCTATCTAAAATTGTCTGACCTGATAATCTCCCAATATTTCTACTTCAGTAGAGTGGGGAATATATTCATCACATTTACGCTATCTGAGATACTCATTGGACCAAAGTTTGTTTGTTTTTTGTTTTTTCGTTCGCCTTGTTTCTCTATTCCTCAATGCGGTATGCGTTGCACTGTGGTTTTTATTTTGTGCCTGTCGGTCCAGTGCATCCGAATTCAGCATGCATTTTATGGAAGGGTCAACTTCCTCCAGCATTTTCTAAGGGTTTGCTTCCTCGGGGTAACGGCCGATGCTGTAATGGGGATTGAACCCAGCAACTTCGGTTTGTGAGCCGTGTCACTTAACCACTATACCACGACATAACGTAGTCTGATCCTCCGAGGAACAGATCTGGCTTGACGTTAATAAATAAAAATCCGAATCACACACGACGTCCTTGTCCCGTCAGGCGGAAATTCCTTCTCGACCTACGTCAAATTTCAACAGATCATCTGATTAGCGTAGTGGTATAACACTCGCTTTTCACGACAAAAGGACGAAGCTCTACTCCCGTTTTCGGTACACTCTAGTCGACCAAGCTGTACGTGGGTACCCGGCTTACCATTAGGGAACAGAAGGAATCTTCTTCTTCTTCTTCTTCGTACGCTGTTTACAGCGATATTTACGTTGCACTGTTTTATTTTTGTTAAGCCTGTGGCTCAGTGCATCCGATTTCAACAGGCGTTTCTGTAGGGTTGCCCTCCTTAGCCTTTGGCTGTCCCCAGCCTAACTGCAAGGCAGCAGTTGTTTTTGGTCAGAGTTGTCTCTCTTAGGAAGTTGTCTTGCAGGACTATCGAGTCATCCCTACTCGTGTCTATAGGGTTTGGCAATGATATGATGGACTATGTACTAGTTTGTACTATCCCGGAAGAGAGGCAGTCCAGTGTGACTTTGTCCCAGGATCGTCACGTCCTGCCAGAAACGTAGCATATGCATGTGAGTGAGGTATCTCTTTGCTCCCTTTATTTTCTCGGCTCATCTGCAGTGATGGTACGCCTAGCATTCCCCGCCACCCTGGAGGTTGTCACCAGAGGGCAGGAGGTGCAATGTCCTCTGGACTGCATCTCTTCTTCGTCCATTGGGATGACTGATAGCAGACAGAGGCAAAGAGCGAGGTAGGAGTGCATTTTACCAGGTGCATTTCTGCGGCTTGTCCGGGCCGGGCTGAGACGCAAGCCCCAGCCATGTCGTAGCCTCCCATCACAGCGGTGCTGAGATTTAGGGCGGGATTCTGGCTTAGAGGCGTTCAGCCGTAGTCCCTCAGATGGTAGTTTATCAGCCAAGCACGTGGACCAAATGTCAGCGACCTGTGATTCCTCTCGAAATAGTGCATTTGACCAGGGGACAAGCCTGGTCATTGCACGGAGATGTTTTTCGCCTGGTGTGCGGACATATCTCATGGTCAAGGGTTGAGTCTCAGCAGTTCGCAGTGAGGTAGCTGATCTACTGCTTAGGGTACCCCGACCGAGAACTAAGTCTTCTACAAATGGTTTCATATCTCATCGCCGTATGGGGTGAAAATCGAGCAGCTTCAGGTCCCCACCATATCGAAGCCTCCCTTTGCAATCGTGCTGAGCTTTTGGGCGGGATTTTGGCTTAGAGGCGTTCGGCCATAATCCCTCACCTTGTAGCCTCGCGCCGTTGGCTTATCAGCCTAGTACGTGAACCACAAAAGGAATCAAAAAAGGGTATTGGCCACTCCATCTAATAGTAATAATAATAAAATCCGTCCATCGCAAGCGAAGATGACAACATCAGTCAGACATGTTGTGTTGCACCTCAACGGTGGGTTCGGAGGTGACTGTATAATCCAATTCTGGCAAAGACACCTCTTCCACAGATGCAACATTTAAGGTCAAATTTGGATTTGTGAGTGTCAGTTGTTTTATCTTTTGCAAAGTACGATTCCTCTGTGTCAAGAAGGCTCGGCGTTCCACAGCAATGTAGGCGCCTTTGATGGTGCTTCTACGTCATGCCTGACGGTCCTGTGCCCTGATTTTACATCGAAGCAATCTATGGCCTCATGCAACAAAGTCTTTAACACTTCATCCCCAACAGCAGTGTCTGGTATGAGACTACCTTTACCTTTGACAGTTCTTAACACGTGATATCATTGACTGCTGGGGAACTGAGACCCTAGTCCAGTCAGGCAAAACATACTAACCAGGACGTCACATCAGGGTAAATAAACTGACCAAGATCACAATGTATCTTACTTGTAGCGTTCTCTGGAAATAGGCTGTTTTCAAGGCAGCATGGCTGATAAATGTGGATCGATGTGATTCCCGTAATAATGAGCATCACGCAGATGAAGCCAAGAATAGTACAACCGCCTAGAGGACTGCAGTCCACCTTCATCAGCACGCTCAAGATGTGAGGAAAGCTACTACAACCCGTCACTTAACGTCCATTTCAGGGCGCACAAAAGAGTAAACTTACTAATTGTGAGCATTATACAACAACAACAACAACAACAATAACCATCATTGACTGCTGTAACTATCCGTGATTTTAGGATTCCTCGTGAAGCATTTATACACAATTATGGGAGGTAATCCTAAACTCAAATTATCTACGTTGTTCTTAATGTAGTCTAAGCTGGCCATGTATGGCAATTCATTTCTTCAATAGACATCTTCAGACGGCCGTTGGGGAAGCTGAGCAGCACGCTGCGCTAAAAGGTTTAGCAAGTATTTATCATGGAATCGCTATGCTGAACTCGAAGCTTGACAAAATAAATGAGGTACGTTTAAGTGTTTGTTGAATTTTGAGAACTCTTCCGTTTCTCACCTCACTCTGTTTCATTTGACTCTGTCCTACAGTCACACTCTTGCACAACTTTCACACGCGCTCTCAGGGTGAGGCCCTTCCATTGCATTTTTGTTGGGCTAGCTTCTGAGGGCGCACAAACCTAGAATAGGTACATACAGACGCACACATGCATTCAAGCACTGGTTTATGCGTCCTGATATCGCCCAATGGACTACGGTCTGGGGTGGAATGGGCGCGCCTCCGCCGGTAGAAACTAGTGAGGCAAACATCTAAGCAACAACAACATTTTGAATTTTGTAATTTGTGTTTTTTTCTGTGAGTTTTGAACGCTGGCTTGTCGCTACATCAATGTAGGCTCTACCAGGTATTACACGTGTACTATAGGCAACATAAAATGATGGATTGATATGGCTCAGGTACTGAGCTGGATTAATAACAAAACTAATAAAATTGTTTCTTCTTTTGTCCGACTGTTCTTAGCATGAGGTGTCACGGAGAGGAGGGATGGGTAAATGTATTTTGTTATCGTAGGTGGTGTACTGTCGTTAGGTGTGATTTCAGGAGAGCGTCAGAGACACCCCCGATCCACCGACGTCAAGGTCTGCCCCTTGCTCGTGAACCAGAGACCTGCATATGATTTGATCTTGATGCAGGCTAATCAAAATACATTCTGACTAAATGACTAAACCACTTGATTTGTTGGGCCTCGATGTAGGCCCTATCTGGGTCTGTCTCTACTATCTGCCTCAGCGTGGTGTTGTGAATTCGTGGGGTTGTGGATACGTGGGTTTGTGGATTCGTGGGGTTGTGGATTCGTGGATTCGTGGGGTTGTGGATTCGTGGGGTTGTGGATTCGTGGTGTTGTGGATTCGTGGTGTTGTGGATTCGGTCACGGATTGTTTTTCTGGCTGCACTTCTCACACAGCGCATCTAGCAGATCTTGACCTTATGTGTTCCTCGAAAGGACCAAGAAGGACATTGGCAAGATCACGTTAGACTAAACAGTCCATTTGTCAGCCTTCACATAGTTGAAAGAAGCACTCTAGAGTTAATTTTTTTTCAAAATCGGTACAATTTGATATGGACACTGTTCGCCTTCTGAATTATATATGTTATCTCTCTGTCCACTCTGCCGTCATCAGTAAACATACCACCTAGGTATTTCAACTCCGTACTTGCTTGATAATTTTGTCACTGCTGAAGACACTTCTCTGTATGTGTTCACACAAATTATCATAGACTCGGTCTTTTCTGTGTTGATCTTCATGTCAACTAAGCCAACGTTTCAACCAAAAACCATTAGTCAGTTGTACCCAGTTCTCTTTTCTAGTAGAATAAGTAGGTATGCGGGGGTGTTTTTTATTTGGTTTTTCATTCTCGCAACATTGATTGTCATAGACTGCTACACTAACGTGTCCATGTTCTCTCATGTCATAGACTACTACACTAACGTGTCAATGTTCTATCAGGCCATAGACTACTACACTAACGTGTCAATGTTCTATCATGCCATAGACTACTACACTAACGTGTCAATGTTCTATCATGCCATAGACTACTACACTAACGTGTCCATGTTCTCTCATGTCATAGACTACTACACTAACGTGTCAATGTTCTATCAGGCCATAGACTACTACACTAACGTGTCAATGTTCTATCATGCCATAGACTACTACACTAACGTGTCAATGTTCTATCATGCCATAGACTACTACACTAACGTGTCAATGTTCTATCATGCCATAGACTACTACACTAATGTGTCAATGTTCTATCATACCATAGCCTGCTACACTAATGTGTCAATGTTCTATCATGCCATAGACTACTACACTAATGTGTCAATGTTCTATCATGCCATAGACTACTACACTAATGTGTCAATGTTCTATCATGCCATAGACTACTACACTAACGTGTCCATGTTCTCTCATGCCATAGACTACTACACTAATGTGTCCATGTTCTATCATACCAGAGACTACTACACTAACGTGTCAATGTTCTATCATGCCATAGACTACTACACTAACGTGTCCATGTTCCCTAAGGCCCTAGACTACTACACTAACGTGTCAATGTTCTATCATGCCATAGACTACTACACTAACGTGTCAATGTTCTCTCATACCATAGACTACTACACTAACGTGTCAATGTTCTCTCATGTCATAGACTGCTACACTAACGTGTCAATGTTCCCTAGGGCCCTAGACTACTACACTAACGTGTCCATGTTCTCTCATACCATAGCCTGCTACACTAATGTGTCAATGTTCTCAGGCCATAGACTACTACACTAACGTGTCAATGTTCTATCATACCATAGACTACTACACTAACGTGTCAATGTTCTCTCATGCCATAGACTACTACACTAACGTGTCAATGTTCTCTCATGCCATAGACTACTACACTAACGTGTCAATGTTCTATCATACCATAGACTACTACACTAACGTGTCAATGTTCTCTCATGCCATAGACTACTACACTAACGTGTCAATGTTCTCAGGCCATAGACTACTACACAAAAGCGATGGAAGTCCAGAAACAGCTTGACGATGAGGTTGAGCTAGCCGACTCGCTACACAATCTGGGAGTAATGTACATTAAGATTGGCAAATATCGACATGCGTTGGAGCTCTGTAGCACATCTTTGAAGGTAAGCAGTGTTACCGTGTGCAGTACTTACTTCCAGGTAAATATTAACATAAATAGGTGTTGAGCGGTTATTAAACCAGCTCTGGAGAAAATTACCAGAAAACAGAAGATGTGGTCGTGTTAGAAGTGTAAAGGAGAAAAAGATTCCTGCGATCAGAGACAACACACAACCCTTTAGGAATCCTCTTCTTCTTCTTCTTCTTCTTCTTCTTCTTCTTCTTCTTCTTCTTTGTACGCTGTCAGACGTCGACTTCAATGTGTTCAAAGAAAGCACAGGTCATCCTAAGTCTGACGACACTACCATAGAGCTTGTCTTTTGTTGGCACTGGTGATGGCCACTTGTGCTGTCTCTGGTCCTTGTATGTCGGATATATTTCCCGAAGACGTTCAGGGATCATTTTTCTAGGAAGCCGCGTAGCGCAGTGGTTAGTGAGCGGGCTTCGTATCTGAGTGGTCCTGGGTTCATTCCCCAGTTGAGACGGAAATGTTTTTTTCAGACAGCAACGAGTCCCGGGTTGACCCAGCCTTAAATGGGTACCCGTTCAGTCCGGGAAGTAAAAGCGGCGAGAGAGATGAGATGGCTACCGCCCTCATACAGCCGGTTCTTTGAAATGTCAGATCGCTAACATCTCTCACCCCTTCGGCAGAAATGCTATGGGTTACTTTACTTTTTACAGATGCACTCGTTAGTAGCGCATATTTTCTGTTTATTAAATAGATGCAATCAAGGAAAGGTACCGACAAATTGAACAGATTACAAAACAGAAACCTTAGCAAAACCGCACTGAAAAATGGCATCAAAGATATGGTGAGATCACATCAAAGAAAAAGATAATATGCCCTGTAAAGTAAAGTAAAGTAACCCATAGCATTACAGCCGTAGGGGTGTGAGGTGTTAGCGATCTCACATTTCAAAAGCTCGGCTATCTTAGGACGGTAGCCATCTCCTGTCCCTCGCCGCTTTTACTACCTGGACTGAACCGGTATCCATTTAAGGCTGGGTCGACCCGGGAGCCATTGCCGTCTGAAAAAAAAAACATTACCGCCTCAACTGGGGGATGAACCCAGGACCACTCAGATGGGAAGACAATGCGCTAACCACTGCGCTGTGTGGAGAGCGCTAAACAAATTAAGAACGGGAGTGTCCTGGTGTAGATTGAACTTGAAGAAATGGGGACACACGGACGACGATGCCTACGAATGCTGAGCCCCGAACACCTGTATAATTGCCCAAGAATTGGCTGATCTCATTGCGGCGAACACAAGAGCTTACATGGTGGCTGATTCATAGCCCAAAATTATCAAGCAATTTCTGAGCGGAGGCAGAGACATTAAAGGCTGCAGTAGAAGCAATGCTGACAGGCGAAAGCAATGAAAGCCAGATAGTCCTGTTTACAGATGCCCTGTCCGTGATTACAGCACCAAAAAGCCAGACAAATACAGAACTTAATGACTTAAGAGCAGTACTCTTTCAACTTTGCCTGCAGTCCACACCCAAAAGAGTAGTGGTACAGTGGGTTCCAACCCACTGTAACATTCAAGGCAACGAGGAGGCAGACAGACTGGCAAAAGAAGGTGCAAGGTTACCACAACCAGATTCTAGTGTGGCCTACGATGAGTCCAAACGTTTTACTAGAGCCAGATACATGGACAAATGGGAAACATAACATACTGGCAACACAAAAAAATGATGCTTATTACCAGTTGAGCAGAAGAGAGCAGGTCGTGGTCTTCAGACTCCGCACAGGCCACAACAGACTGAGGTACCATCTATTCTTCTTCTTCTTCTTCTTCGTACGCAGTCAGACAGTAACCATTATTTTTTCGAAAAAAGCGGCGGTCATCCTGAGGCTCTCGCCACTGCCATAGAGCTTGTCTTGCAGTTCCACTGGTAATGGCCACATCTGCTCTCTCTGATCCTCGTATGTCGGGCAGTTCTGCAGCAGATGTTCAGCGGTCATTTTACCAGTACCGCACGGGCATTCGTCGGTACACCCTATCTTCAATTTGTTGAATAGGTGGTACCTCAGTCTGTTGTGGCCAGTGCGAAGTCTGAAGACAACGACCTGCTCTCTTCGGTTCAATTGGTAATAGGCATCGTTTTTGGTGTAACCAGTATGTTCGGTTTCCCATTTGGTCATGTATCTGGCTTTGATAAGCCGTTTTGACTCTTCGTACGTCATATTGGTATCTGTTTGTGGTAGTCTTGCACCTTCTTTTGCCAGTCTGTCTGCCTCCTCGTTGCCTTGGATGTTGCAGTGTGACGGAACCCACTGTACCACTACCCTTTTTTGGTGCGGACTGCTGGCACAGTTTGCAGAGTGCTGCTCTTAAGTCATTGAGCGCAGTGTTTTTCTGGCTTTTTAGCGCTGTGACTACGGTGAGAGCATCTGTCAGCAGGACTATATGGCTCTCATTTTCACTGTGTGTCACCATTTCTTCCACTGCCGCCCTCAGTGCCTCTGCCTCCGCTCTGAAATTGCTTGTGTACTTACCAGTAGCGAATGACAGTGTTATTTTTCTGCCATTTGGTAGGTTCAGGAATGCTCCTGCCCCTCCGTTCTGTGTAGTGTTTGTTACAGAACCGTCGGTGTATGCATGGGTCCAGTCCATGCTTGGGTAGCTTTTCTTTATGAAGCTTAGGGTAGTATCTCTCCTTTCTTTTTCAGTCTGGCAGTTTTTGTTTGCAATACCTGGTATATTTTCTACCACCTCTGAAAATATATCCTGCCTCCAGGTAGGTTTTCGAACAGTAGTGATGGGTTTTGGTGTTGTTAGTGCGTTTATGGGATCTTCGTGCATCTTTGCTTTGGCTATTTCTGCAAAGTTTCTCCGCTTTAGTTTCCCATTTCCCAAATTGTTTAGTCTCTGGTGCATTGGATGGTCAGTCAGTCTTCGGAGTTTCTCTGACTGCAGCTGGGCTCTGCAGTCTCTTCTATCGGTCCTGGATTGCAGTTTTGTAATCTTTTCAAGTTCTACAATTGGCGTTGACTTCATGCCACCTGTTATAATTCTCATGGCTTGGTTTTGAAGTTTGTTAACTTTATCGAAGTTCGCCTTCGCTGCTGTTGTCCATGCCGCAATGCCATACTCGAGAACTGGTCTCACTCTTCCAGTGTACAGTTTCTTTAGTATACCTTCGTCTGCTCCCCAGCTTGTGCCAGCAAGTTTCCTCATGATTGCCATTCTTTCTCTGGCTTTCATTCGGTTTCTCTCAATCTGACTTTTCCATGTCATGCGCCGATCAAATGTCACTCCCAGATAGGTTGGGTTTTCGTTTGGCTGCAGGATTTTGCCATTTAGACTTAATTTATACCATCTATTCAATAAACTGAAGATAGGAGGCACTGACGAATGCACATGTGTTACAGGGGAAATGACCGCTGAACATCTGCCGCAAAATTGCCCGACATACGAGGACCAGAAAAAGCACATGTGACCATCATCAGTACCAACACTAGACAAGCTCTATGGCAGTGTCGACAGCCTCAGGATGACAGCTGCGTTCTTCGAACAAATTCAAGTGGCAGTGGAAGGCAGTGTAATCTAACTAAGGGAATAGGAATAGCAGTGGGAAGGCAGTGTAATCTGGCTAAGGGAATAGGAACAGCCGTGGGTCATCAAACTCGGTACTCGAGCAGTCAGCTGAAACCGGTTTCGCCGGACTTAAAGTTGCAGATATTGCAGCCTCGCTGTAAACCAGGACACAAAGCCCTTTTCAGGTCGAACGAGGAAGACAAAGAATAATTAAAACGTGTGGCCTAAACACATATTTTCTTTTTCACTACAACTCTTTCTTGTTATTCCTATATCTTTCTTAGTTTTTCTTTATTTTTCTCATTCATTTCTTTTTTTCTTCCATTATGCATGTCTTTGATACATTCTTTCCTTCCTATTCTCTCGCTATCCTGCTATTTCTTTCCCTTTAACCCTCTATTTCCCTTTCTGTACCTATTTCTTTTAATACATCTATTCCTCGCTTGCTTTCCCTCTATCTTTTTTTTCATTTGCTCAATCCCTACATCTATCTTAAAGTCTTTCTTTCGCAGTTTCTTCGTTGCTTGCACCATCTCGCACATTCCCTTAACCAATTTTCATTTGGCCTAACGTTCACAAACCTTGCTCTAATTTACTTTAATGCCAAGCTACCAATAGCTGATCATCTAATTCATCAGATCTACCAGAACGTGTACTTCGCTAACCTCCCCCCAGTTATCGGGGTCATGATGGGGAACATAGCCGTCTGTCACCGACACCTGGGACAGGTAGACCAAGCGGAAGTGATGTACATGAAGTAAGTATCCTCTCTTCAACTTCACACCAACCAATCAATTAAAACATTACAGTTCCCTATGGAGCACAGGTCGTCAACAAACATATGGACATTTATTTGAGAGTATACGGAGAAGAACACTGATCTTTCTCTTCTTTTCGGTTATCTTGTTATTCCTTTCAGCGTCAGGTTATGCCTTTGAGAGTCAGGTTATGCTTTTGAGCGTCAGGTTATGTTTTTGAGAGTCAGGTTATGCCTTTGAGAGTCAGGTTATGCCTTTGAGCGTCAGGTTATGCCTTTGAGAGTCAGGTTATGCCTTTCAGCGTCAGGTTATGCCTTTGAGAGTCAGGTTATGCCTTTGAGCGTTAGGTTATGCCTTTGAGAGTCAGGTTATGCCTTTGAGAGTCAGGTTATGCCTTTCAGCGTCAGGTTATGGCTTTTACAGTCTGGTTATTCAGGGTCAGGTTATCCCTTTCATCGTCAGGTTATGCCTTTCAGTGTTAGGTTATGTCTTTCAGCGTCAAGTTATGCCTTTCAGCGTCAGGTTATGCCTTTGAGAGTCAGGTTATGCCTTTCAGCGGCAGGTTATGCCTTTTACAGTCTGGTTATTCAGGGTCAGGTTATCCCTTTCAGGGTCAGGTTATCCCTTTCAGCGTCAGGTTATGCCTTTCAGTGTCAGGTTATGCCTTTCAGCGTCAGGTTATGCCTTTCAGAGTCAGGTTATGAAGAGATCTCTAGAACGAGCCCAACTGTGTCACAGTGGCATTCACAGCCTCAGATATTTATGTAAGCCACCTTTTTCGTGGTCTGCCTTTCGCCTTGAATCCGTTGTATATAAATAGTATTCCTTCTTTGGTGGTGGCGTGTGGTGGTAGACTTGTTACGTGGCCATACCATTTTATTTGCTGTCTTTTAATGTAGTCTAATACTGGTGATGTTCTCACTAGTCTCCTGGTATGAACGTTCCCGATCCAGTCCATGCTTGTTACAGCCAATATTTTTCGCCGGTATTTTATTTCTGCTGTTAGGAGTTGTCTTTCAACTGACGTTGGTGTCCAGTTTTGACATTGACTAATCAGGGGCTGTTTATCGAGATCAACCAGCAGACGTGTACACAGTCACAGCTGGTAGACGCTGCAACTGACTCGGGCATGTCCTAATATTAGATCATGACGTCATTTACTGAACTGCTATTATATGGAGTCCGTGGCAAAGAGGTTAAGGTTTCGGCCTAGTGATCAGATGGTGTGGGTTCGACTCCGGACTCCGCCGTCTATTTCACGGGTGCTTGATGCGGAGTCCCCTGCAACTCGTAGTCGCCCCCTAGTCGTATTGTCCTTGACTTGCCACTGGGGTCGGGAGGCACGAGACGAGAGAGTGAGGATAAAAAGTAGCGCAGTTAATCCTTACTAAAAATTGCGCTAGCAAAATAAATTATGTCATCATCGTCTACGATGGACGGCGGCCTTTGACTTCAATTATATGGACCAGGGATTCTCAACCTTTTCACACTTACGAAACTCAAACAAAATAGCCATGTCCCAGGGAACGCCTAGATAATCATTATATTATTTAACTGAGATCTGAGAGCGTATGAACTTGTTCCGAGTGTGATGAAGATAATCCGACGAATAACTACCAAATTAACTATATAACTATTATTGTCTTTCGTTCTCTTTTAAAAACTTTAAGTCAGTAATGGAAAAAAATGTAGTTTTTTTCTAATAGCAAAAAAATTCCTGACTTTTTTTCTTAAGCGTTTTGACAATCCCCGCCCGCCCCCCCCCCCCCCCCCCCCCCCCAATTATTTTTTTAAATATTAAATTAATTAACACAGAAAATAAACAAATAACTAATATCGTATGTAACACATGTGAAAAGAAGACAATGATCAAAGCTGCTACAATGGCTGGATCGTTTATTGATCATGTTAAAAAGACAACAAATAAATCAAGATCAAATGGCATGTGAATCAATATATATGCGCCAAGGAAAAGTTTTTTTTAAAAAGTCAATTTAGATAATAAAATTAACTTTTCTGTTAGGAAACGTCTGCTTGTCTTTTGGTACACAATACTCAATTTCTGATCTAATATATTTATAGTGTGGATCTTGTGCGAGAAAGATGTGAATTGGAAATCGAAAACTAAAATACTTAAAAAAATCAATTTATATAATTAATCTATTCGTGACTATTTCACGCCAAACCCTTAGCAATTTCTCACGGTACGCTAGGATTCCGGGTAACCCTGATTGAGAAGTGCTGATCTGGATCTTAGAGGGGATGTCGGATGTTACGCCGATCAAAGACATTTAGCGGAAGTACCACAGAAACTGAATGAAGAATATGAAACAATGCTGGGGCAACGTCCGAGAGATCTTCTTCTTCTTCTTCTTCTTCGTACACTGTCAAACGTCAGCCTGTATTTTTTCGAAAAAAGCAGAGGTCATCCTGAGGTTGTCGACACTGCCATATAGCGTGTCTAGTCTTGCCACTGGTGATGGCCACATGTGCTTTCTCTGGTCCTCGTATTTCGGGCAGTTTTGCAGCAGATGTTCACCGGTCATTTTTCGGGTATCACAACTGCATTCGTCAGTGCCACTTATCTTCAGCTTATTGAACAGGTGATACCTCAGTCTGTTGTGGCCTGTGCGGAGTCTGAAGACCACTACCTGCTCTCTTCTGTTCAATTGGTAATATGCATCATTTTTTATGTAGCCAGTATGTTTTGTTTCCCATTTGGCCTTGTATCTGGTCCCAATAAGCCTTTTGGACTCTTCGTAGGTGTCCGAGAGATGACCGTTGAGAATTTACTGCTTGCCGACGATAACTACCTGGTAGTTGTATCTTCTTCTCCGTTCGTTCTTAATCTCCTGCTACAGGGCTTTGTAAGTAGCAGGATGTAGTCCGGAGAACAGAATGCGTTGTGTCTCTTGTTTACAGCGTAACTGCGATATTTGCACCTTTCGGTCCGACACATCCGTCTACAGCAGGGTAGTTTTATCAATCATCGATCAAAGACCTGCGGAAAAGAATATGGGCTACAGTGGACCTATGTTGTCCAGCCCAGCACGGTGCCTCGACGTCCAGACGGGAAAGTCTGTCCATCCCTTTCTCAGTTGTTCAAGCTTGAGCAGCAAGTGCCCTTAAAAGTACCTGCTTTGCATTGTCTGAAAAGGTTCAGATACACACTAGGGATGCTCAGAAAGTAATGTCCAGCATTCATGTTATAATTTTAGAAAACAAATAACAAAGTGAGAAATGTACATCGTTTAGCACATTTTGACAGCTGCTGTAGCAGTCAGTTACATGGAGCCTGGATGCCGACGCCCGTTTCAAACAACGAGCTGTAATTCGATTAGTCGTGGTTGAGACAGAATGTGTGGAGAACATTCGCACAAGTTTGTGTAGAGTTTATGGAAGGTGTCCAGCCTATAAGAGCACCAGGGACGGCGTGGGCTAGTGGTTAAGTGACATAGCTCACAACCAGAAGGTGTTGGGTTCGATCTCCATCACAGCACCGGCCGTCACCCCGGGGAAGCAAACCTTTAGAAAATGTAGGAGGAAGCAGGCCCTTACATAAAATGGATGCTGAAGTCGGATGCACTGAGCCGACAGGCGCAAAATAAAAACCACAATGCAACGCGCACTGCCTTCGGGATTAGAGAAACAAAGCGAACGCAAAAAATAAAAAATAAGAGCACCGATGGACGCTGGTTCAGAACGTTAAAGCTTCAGGAAGTAGAGAGACTTAGCTGCTTGATCGGCCAGGCTGTGGGGGTCCTTTCACATCCTTCTTCTTCTTCTTCTTCTGCGTACGCAGTCAGACAGTAACCATTATTTTTTCGAAAAAAGCGGCGGTCATCCTGAGGCTCTCGCCACTGCCATAGAGCTTGTCTTGCAGTTCCACTGGTAATGGCCACATCTGCTCTCTCTGATCCTCGTATGTCGGGCAGTCCTGCAGCAGATGTTCAGCGGTCATTTTACCAGTACCGCACGGGCATTCGTCGGTACACCCTATCTTCAATTTGTTGAATAGGTGGTACCTCAGTCTGTTGTGGCCAGTGCGAAGTCAGAAAACAACGACCTGCTCTCTTCGGTTCAACTGGTAATAGGCATCGTTTTTGGTGTAACCAGTATGTTCGGTTTCCCATTTGTTCATGTATCTGGCTTTGATAAGCCGTTTTGACTCTTCGTACGTCATACTGGTATCTGTTTGTGGTAGTCTTGCACGTTCTTTTGCCAGTCTGTCTGCCTCCTCGTTGCCTTGGATGTTGCAGTGTGACGGAACCCACTGTACCACTACCCTTTTTGGTGCGGACTGCTGGCACAGTTTGCAGAGTGCTGCTCTTAAGTCATTGAGCTCAGTGTTTTTCTGGCTTTTTAGCGCTGTGACTACGGCGAGAGCATCTGTCAGCAGGACTATATGGTTCTCATTTTCACTGTGTGTCACCATTTCTTCCACTGCCGCCCTCAGTGCCTCTGCCTCCGCTCTGAAATTGCTTGTGTACTTACCAGTAGCGAATGACAGTGTTATTTGTTTGCCATTTGGTAGGTTCAGGAATGCTCCTGCCCCTCCGTTCTGTGTAGTGTTTGTTACAGAACCGTCGGTGTATGCATGGGTCCAGTCCATGCTTGGGTAGCTTTTCGTTATGAAGCTTAGGGTAGTATCTCTTCTTTCTTTTTCAGTCTGGCAGTTTTTGTTTGCAATACCTGGTATATTTTCTACCACCTCTGGAAATATATCCTGCCTCCAGGTAGGTTTTCGTACAGTAGTGATGGGTTTTGGTGTTGTTAGTGCGTTTATGGGATCTTCGTGCATCTTTGCTTTGGCTATTTCTGCAAAGTTTCTCCGCTTTAGTTTCCCATTTCATAATTGTTTAGTCTCTGGTGCATTGGATGGTCAGTCAGTCTTCGGAGTTTCTCTGACTGCAGCTGGGCTCTGCAGTCTCTTCTATCGGTCATGGATTGCAGTTTTGTAATCTTTTCAAGTTCTACAATTGGCGTTGACTTCATGCCACCTGTTATAATTCTCATGGCTTGGTTTTGAAGTTTGTTAACTTTATCGAAGTTCGCCTTCGCTGCTGTTGTCCATGCCCCAATGCCATACTCGAGAACTGGTCTCACTCTTCCAGTATACAGTTTCTTTAGTATGCTTTCGTCTGCTCCCCAGCTTGTGCCAGCAAGTTTCCTCATGATTGCCATTCTTTCTCTGGCTTTCATTCGGTTTCTCTCAATCTGACTTTTCCATGTCATGCGCCGATCAAATGTGACTCCCAGATAGGTTGGGTTGTCGTTTGGCTGCAGGAATTTGCCATTTAGACTTAATTTGGTACTTTGGGGTTTTAATGAAAGCGAGAATATTGTGCATGTGGTTTTCTCCTCGTTTATTTTGACCAGCCATGAGTTCGCCCACTCTTCCAGCGATGTTAGGGCCGTCTGCATCCGATTTCTTGCTATGGTGAGATTCTTTTCAGAGGTCCACATAGCCAGATCGTCTGCAAACATTGAGCTATGGATTCTTCTTGGTATATTCTCTGTAATATCGTTTATATATACCAGGAAGAGTGTGGGTGACAATACTCCCCCTTGGGGTACTCCCTGCTCGAGTGTCACCTTTTTGCTCATCTGCCCTTGTACTTGGACTCTGGCCGTTCTTTGTTTGAGGTAGTGGTTGATCCACTTGTACATCTTCCCACCGACATCACTTCTTCTTAGCTTGACTCTAAGTCCATCCTTCCAGACTTTGTCAAATGCCTTTTCCAGATCCACCCAAACAGCTACTGTGTGTTTCTGTGCCTGGTAGGCATCTTCTATCTCCTGGGCTATGAGGATGACCTGGTCCTCAGTGGATCTGTGCTGTCTGAAGCCGGCTTGCTGTGGAATTAGTATTCGTTTTTCTTCCAGATGCCACATCAGTCTGGTGTTTATCATCCGTTCCATCAGCTTGCCGACACAGCTCAGTAGGCTGATGGGCCTGTATCCATTTGGATCTGTTTTATCCTTTCCTGTTTTTGGTACTGGTACCAGTATTGCGTCTTTCCATGCCTGGGGTACAATACCCCTTTTCCAGCTTTGGTTCAGGACTGATAGTAATTTCCTCTTCGCTGTTTGGCCCAGCCCCATCAGCATTTCGTTTGTGATCCCGCCTTTTCCGGGAGATTTCCTTTTCTTTAGTGTTCTCATAGCCTCTTCCATTTCGCGCATTGTTAGTTTGGCCATCATGTGCTCTTCAGGAGCCGTATTTATGATTTCGTGTCCCTTTAGCTCTTCGCTAATGTCTGTATGCTTATCTGCAGGGACCTCGGTGTGGTTTGCTCTGGCATAGTGATCGACAAAGGCGTTAGCGGCTTTCTTACCTGTGATCAAGTTCTCGCCCTGCTTGATAGTAATTTGTTTCTTTCACATCCAACAGCCCAGACATGTTAAGTCGTAACTATGCTATTATTCCTGCAGACTAGGTCGATAACTGGCCCTACAGCTTTCAAAGGTAGTGTGATAGTAATTGTATCCAATATTTAATATTCCAAGGTATCTGCAAGATGTCTTTCTCGAAGTCTCACAAGCCGAGCATTGGCGTCAATGTATATTATGAATGTTGTGCCGTTCAGGACCCCAAAAAAAATACCTGATAAATGTCGCAGTCTGCAGTAATCCTGTACGTTGGAGGAGCTGATGGTGACAAATTTAAAGCACTGACGGTAGCTGATATTTTGGCGAAAACACATGAAGACATCCTTACAAGATCACGCCACCCTTCTCTGTCAGCGACCGCTGCCTGTGCCTCTTCTGGTCGGAGATTGGTCCATTCGTTTATGTTGTCCTCCCATCTCTTTTTGGTACGGCATATTCGTCGACTGCCTTGCACCTTTCAGTGGAGGATTGTATTTGCAAGACCATTTGATCTCGATATGTGACCGTACCAAGCTAGTTTCCTTCTTTTGACCTTTGCCAAGAGGTCTTCAAAAGGCCCTATTGCTGTTGTAATTGTATCTATTTCCTCAAGAAACATGGTTATATGAACACGAAACAAACTAACACAGGAAAGGCATTCATGCATTTCTTTCGTGCTAGTGTACATCTATAGAAGGAAATGAAGATAATGTTGACAAAATATCACGTGGAAAGGAAACACTCACTTATAATATACATTAATTTCATAAATTGTGAATAAATAATTTCAACAACACAAATTCCAGGACATTACTTTCTGAGCAATTCACATACAATACAAGCTGAAAGGTTTTCATTTAATATTTCCTACAAACTTTCTCATATATCTATCTGTCTGTCCCAGACCATGCCATTGTTAAGAATCCAGTTGCATTCAAACTTTCGCTATTCAGCCCACTGCAATGTAATGAGATCTGCACGTGTTTATTAGTTGTTGCTTAGCGACATACAAAGCGTTCCATCTATCTGGAATGAAAAAGCATGCTCCTAACATCGTTGAGCGCCGAGCACTCATAGAGATAATGATAAATGGCTTCATGTGGCATGATGCAGGATATTGTTACTGGATTCAGTGTTTGTCTCTGACTACGAATCTACCTGTCTTTCTTTCTTGTTTTCTATATTTTCTGCATGAATTGACACTATCCATTCGTCTAAGTAATTGAGTACTTGGAACCTGGTATTCTTCTTCTTTTTCTTCTTCGTCTTATTATTATTGTTTTTAGGCCACAATAGACTGAGGTACCACGTATTCAACAAATTGAAGATAGGTGGCACTGACGAATGCCCGTGTGGTACCGGGGAAATGACCGCTGAGAATTTGCTACAAAACTGCCCGACATACGAGGATCAGAGAGAGCAGATGTGGCCATCACCAGTGGCAACACTAGACAAGCTCTATGGCAGTGTCGACAGCCTCAGGATGACCGCTGCTTTTTTCGAAAAAAAATAAAGGTTGATGTCTGACTGCGTACGATGAAGAAGAAGAAATATTTTTTTGTGTTCGCCTTATTTATCTATTCCCCAAGGTGGGTGTGCGTTGAAGTGCGGTTTGTATTTTGTGCCTATCGGCCCAGTGCATCGGACTTTGGCATGAATTTTATGTAAGGGTCTGCTTCCTCCTGCATTTTTTAAGTGTTTGCTTCCCCGGCGTAACGGCCGGTGCTGTGATGAGGATCGAATCCAGCACCTTCGAGTTGTAAGCGATGTCTCTAAACTATTAGCCGACGCCGTCCACGCTTATTCTTATTAGTATTATTATTATTATTATTATTCGTACGCTTTCAGACCTCTGCATGAATGTCTCTAACGAAAGCAGTGGCCCTCGTGAGTTTATCAGGATCTCCATAGAGCTCGTCTTGTATTGGAATGGGATATGGTCAAATGGGCCTTCTCTGTAATCCTTATGTTGGACACTGCTACAGCATATGTTCAGCAGCCATTTTATCAATGCCGTAGGCACATTCATCAGTATGTTCTAATTTGAACTTTTTGAATATATGGTATCGTAACCTGTTGTGGCCTGTGCGGAGCCTGTGACAATCACCACCCTGTTTAGCTTGTAAAGTAAAGTATCCCATAGCCTTACTGTCGTAGGGGTGTGAGGTGTTAGCGATCTCACATTTCAAAGGCTCGGCTATATGAGGGCGGTAGCCATCTCCTCTCCCTCGCCGCTTTTACCTCCCGGACTGAACCGGTACCCATTTAAGGCTGGGTCGACCCGGAATCCGTTGCGGTCTAAAAAAATATTACCGCCTTAACTGGGGAATGAACACAGGAACACTCAGATGCGAAGCAAGCGCGCTAACCACTGAGCTACTCGGCTCCCTTATTAGCTTGTAGTAAGAGTAATTTTGTTGTGGTCTTGGATGCCTCGCTAACCACTTGTTCTTGTTTCTGCATCTGATAAAGCTCCTGGCCTCTTCATAATAATACATATATTAGTTGAGACAGCGTTCTGCCTTCTCTAGCTAGTATGTCTGTCTCTTCATTGTCAAGCATGTTGCAATGAGAATGAATCCGATAAATCACAACTTTCTTGAACCTACAATATAGCTCATATAGTAACTCCCAGAGTCATTTTAGATCTGCATTTGTTCAGTTTCCAAGCGCTGCCACTATATATAATGCGTCTGTAAAAAGTAACATTAGATTACATGATATTACATTACAAAAAGAAACACATGCTTTTATTCACGATAAGTACTTCTGCTGCAATTTTCAAAGGTCTGCTCTTAAGTCACCGATCGCCACTCATTATTTTTCTTTTTTGTGTTTTTTTTCATGATATTTTATCAGGCAACGTTACTTTATGCCAGGTAGCCAAAAAGGTGCTGGAATCCGTGCCTGTCCATTGCACGAGAAACCATAATGGTGAAAGGACGTGATGCAGGTAATCTCTCCATCTTGTTGGAGAGCGGTTGTACGAGGCGTGTTCAAATGAATCCCAACCGAACTGCAACAACTGAACATACGTATTATGTGCATGTTGGCGTCACTTCTAGTGTAAACAGCACATACCAATCGTCAAGTTTGTAAAATTTCATTATCCTCCGACTCATAGTTTCTTCAGCAGACCTTTGAAAACATGGCAGGTGTGATACGGAATCCGTCAAGATTTGATCAGCGAGCTGTGATTCGGTTTCTAACAGCTGAAGGATGTCGACCAGTTGACATTCATCGCATAATGCAGGCAGTGTATGATGACAAACGTGTGTCCAAGACAACAGTGAAGAACTGGACAACGATGTTTAAAGATGGACCAAACCCCCCCCCCCTCCTCCCCAATACCGGCCCCACCCACCCCACCTCTACAACTCTGATAAAATCACTGGAACACCTTGATCACGATTAGGCCTTCACATTTCATGACCGAAAACCAAGATGCAAATCCTTGGTCGTGGTCCTACAGTGACAAATCATTGTTTTCTGTAATTGTGTGAGCTTCACCGATGATTTAATTCACCTGGGTAGCAGCCACAACTCCAATACACGCAGTCACTTGGACTTTATTAAATGAATTGGATTACCCGTCGCCTCTATGCATGCCCTCTACTGCGTCCAAGTCCAGCGTAAGTTCTCACTGTTAACAAAGCTGCGCATCTACAAAATCTGAGTCATTCCCATCCTGTTGTATGGCTTAGAGATATAGACAATCCTACAGTATGACCAGAAAAGGATTGAAACAGTCCATATGCGCAACCAGAGTCGCATTCTCGGTACGATCGGATACAAAACGTTGAAGTCACAGACGTACATAAAGGACAGTATTTACACCACGCTACACAATCATCGTCTGTCTCTGTTTGCGCACGTGGCCAGATTTCCCGTGGGCCTGGCCCACCAGCTCTTGAAGCAGGACATTGGCATTAAGTGTGGTAGACCACCGCTTCTTGCATGGTCCATTCCCTAAAGCCGTCCTCGCCTTTACCGACTTGGCCACACAGGAAGGACTGAACTCTCTCTCTCTCTGCTTGCAGCCTGAACCACAGCTGTTAATTGTGACACGGTGAATTAGCACGACGGACCACCCCTCTCTATGCAAATTATTACTATTTATTTGAAATGGGGAAAAAACATGAAAAAAATGTAAAAGTTGATTAAGATTGAGTTATAATCATAATTTTAAAATGGGTATCGTCAGATATCGCACTGAGACGAGAACACAAACAAAACCTACGTTACGACCAATAGGTCTTCATCAGGGACAACAATACTGAACTAACAAATCAACATCAGGAAAAAATGGTCTACTTATCTGATAGAAGACCCAGTCTGTCTAAGCGACCGGTTGGGCCAGATGCCTGACTGAATATGAAAGTGCCGGTCAAACTTTTATTTAAAAACAAAACCTCGTCGAAATTATTTTGCAATTCTACCACATACAGAGCCCTAGAAATCGCCGAGAGAGCCGTTGGAAGACAACATCCACACGTAGCCCTTGGGCTCATGAACCTTGGAACTCTGGAGATCAACAGACAACAGTTTACCAAAGCCGAGACCTACATCAGGGAGTGTATCGATATTTTCGAGGTTAGTACTCAGAAACCATCATAATATGGGAGGTAACTCTAACAGTTAGTGTCTTTATTGTTGTTGTTAGAAACTACTCATGCTGAGAGTTCTTCCCCCTTGACGCTGTTTCTTTGCTGGGCTTTTTACAATGGCTCTGCTGACAAGCTTTTATTCAACTTGACATAACCGTTGTCCGTTTGCGTGGACTACGACTTGTCCTATTTCAACCAACTTCCCCATAACCTGAAGAGTTGAAATTGCGTACACGATCTCTACTAATGGCAAGTTATCAAACTTTGACTCAAGTAGTCCTAAAATCAAGAAAGAAGTCTTAGTATTATAAGTTAAAAAGTGTAACTGAAAAACAAATAAGAGGCTGATTAGCGCAGTGATAGAACGCTTCCTCTTTTCTCAATTGTTTTGTGTTACGCTGTGAAGATTCTCCTAGGTCTCAGCATCACGCGGGCAACGACCAATGTGTGCCCAGTCAGCACTTCTTTATGACAGTGAAACATGGTCTACCTACATGCACCAGGAGAGGCGGCTAAACAGCTATCACATGAGGTGTCTGCGCAGAATCCTGGGGGTTGGGCAGCAAGACATGATTACCAACGCAGAGTTGTTGGAGAGAACAGGCACTGTCACAATCTTGTCCATGCTTAGTCATCGAAGGCTCCGATGGCTGGGACACATTCGGAGGATGGATGATGGCAGAATACCAAAATATCTTCTCTACGGAGAATTACAGTTGGGGAAAATGTCTCGGGGCCGACCACTACTTTGGTACAATGATGTATGCAAGCGGGATATGAATGATGCAGGCATCGATTTGGAATCTTGAAAACAAGGACGTCATGGATCGTGTTACATGGAGAGAAAGAATTAAGCAGGGAATACAGACAAAGGAGATAATGATTGCTGATAGGCTAAGAACTCTGAGTTTGAGAAGACACACACACCATCATGCGATGCCGCAATCGGACCTGACGCTTTCTCTGCCCGGATTGGTCTTTCGAGTCACATTCGTTGCCGTCATGTACTGTAATTAAATCCCTTTGTTTCAAAGCACAATTACTATCGTCTGGCAAGACGGAAAGAGAAAATGAGAACAACACCTGTTCATGGCTAAGGTACGGGGTTCGATTCTCGCTGCTGACAGCTCCAATCGACTCAGCTGTAGATTGGTTCCTGGCTGACGGTTAGGGACGTGGAAACTGTCCACTTCACCTCACATAGATGTGGCTTGGTACAATGAAGTCTCTAAGATAGCAGAGTCTACTTTGAGACTACCTTTACCAACTTTATCGAAAAATGTAGTTTTTTAAAATACTGCATAATATTGACCCGGATCTTCCGGTCTGGAGTGCAATGCAAGGCTTCTTACTAACCTCACCACTAAGAAAATCATAGTGCCGGTTACCACATGCTTGACCAGGCTGCTGTAAAAGATCATGTTTTAAGAAACATCGAGAGGAGGTGAGGTAGGTCCTTGGACGGTATGTATCACCAGACCCTAAAGATAATCCCCGCTCCCGGGAAAAAGAAGAAGAAAAGTCTAGAATAAAAAAAAGACAATGGCAATAGAAGAGGAAGAGGTAAAAGAAAAAAAGGCATTTTAAAAACTGATTGGAGAAAAAGAAGAAGAAGAGGAGGAATAAGGGGGAGGAGGAGGTCAAGACGTGAAGAAGAAGAAGAAGAAGAAGATGAGGAATAAGGGGGAGGAGGAGGTAATAGAAGTGAAAAAGAAGAAGAAGAAGATGAGGAATAAGGGGGAGGAGGAGGTGAAGAACTGAAGAAGAAGATGAAGAAGATGAGGAATAAGGGGGAGGAGGAGGTAAAGAAGTGAAGAAGAAGATGAAGAAGATGAGGAATAAGGGGGAGGAGGAGGTAAAGAAGTGAAGAAGAAGATGAAGAAGATGAGGAATAAGGGGGAGGAGGAGGTAAAGAAGTGAAGAAGAAGATGAAGAAGATGAGGAATAAGGGGGAGGAGGAGGTAAAGAAGTGAAGAAGAATCGAAGAAGAAGATGAGGAATAAGGGGGAGGAGGAGGTACAGAAGTGAAGAAGAAGAAGAAGAAGAAGAAGAAGAAGAAGAAGAAGATGAGGAATAAGGGTGAGGAGGAGGTACAGAAGTGAAGAAGAAGAAGAAGAAGAAGAAGATGAGGAATAAGGGGGAGGAGGAGGTACAGAAGTGAAGAAGAAGAAGAAGAAGAAGAAGAAGATGAGGAATAAGGGGGAGGAGGAGGTACAGAAGTGAAGAAGAAGAAGAAGAAGATGAGGAATAAGGGGGAGGAGGAGGTAAAGAAGTGAAGAAGAAGAAGAAGAAGATGATGAGGAATAAGGGGGAGGAGGAGGTAAAGAAGAAGAAGAAGAAGATGAGGAAAACGTTGGGGGTGAAAAGAGAAATAATGGCCTAAATCAAGGTTAGACAAATACATAGTTTGGCCATTTAACAAGACTTGTGGAAATCCATACAAGAGATAGTGTGGAAGGCAGTCGTGCAAGAGGCAGAAAACGCTGTTAGTGGGTGGATAACATCAGGACATGGAATGCACCATTACGGCAAGACATAGAATACTGCCCGAGTGCTCCGCAGGGTTCTTTGTGTATGACGAGGACAAGAATAGCACCACTGCCCCACAGAGAGCATGTCGTAAGAGGCGACTAACTGTGTGACATGGCATAACACGCCATTGTTAAGTGGTTTGTTTAGAGCAGCATAGATTGTGCCTAACAGGCTGCAGGTCTACTTTGTTCTAGTGTTTGAGTCTATTAAGATGGACTCGCACATCGGTTAACCACCCTCCGTAAGCGCACGTCCCAACGCTGCAGATTATTAAGCTGCTTGAGCCTGGCCTCGTAAGAAAGGAGATCCTTCTCTCTGCTACATCAGCTCATACCAGAGCTGCGACCTGCATAGGGGCATCTGCTCTTGTAGAAGTACAGGTCGACTAAGAACTAAGAACTAAGAAGATAGAGTACACTGGAGATCCATTGCAGCCGACCTTCGATGCAGAAAGGATATGAATGGGTTGTTACTGTTGTTGTTGTTGTTGAATACTCCCAAGTTGGTTTACTATTTTCTGTGCCCTGAAAAGGGCGTTATGCGGCGGGTTGCAGTAGCTTTCCTCACATCCCGAACGTGCTGATGAAGGTGCATGGGCGCCCTACAGGCGGTTGTGCTATGCTTAGCTGCATCTGCATGATGCTCACTAATACGGGGATTACGTCGATCCCCCAACCTCGTTAGCCAGGATGCCAAGATGAACAGCACGTACCCAGTGGGGGCTACGTGAAAGCAGATGGAGGAGTGGGTCTTGGCCAGTATATTTTGCCTGACCCTGACTAACATGTCGGATCAGTATATTTTGCCTGATCCTGACTAACATGTCTGATCAGTATATTTTGCCTGATCCTGACTAACATGTCTGATCAGTATATTTTGCCTGATCCTGACTAACATGTCTGATCAGTATATTTTGCCTGATCCTGACTAACATGTCTGATCAGTATATTTTTCCTGACCCTGACTAACATGTCTGATCAGTATATTTTTCCTGATCCTGACTAACATGTCTGATCAGTATGTTTTGCTGACCAGACGTTAGTCTTTGTTCCCTGCTTACTTAAAATAAGACATTTATGCTTTCTATACTGTATATTTTAAATACATACCATTCCATACCACACCACACCACACCACACCACACCACACCACACCACACCATACCATACCATACCATACCACACCACACCACACCACACCACACCACACCACACCACACCACACCATACCATACTATACCATACCTACTTACCTACCTACCTACATTCATACATACATACATACATACGTGTCTCAGTCTTTAGAGACCATGCACGTGGCACCCTGTGAGTAGCCCTCTCAGGGCTCAAGCTTGGGCGCTGAATATGGAGACCCTGGGCTGCCCAAACTGCAGGATCCCTCTCTTGGTCTCGCTGGTGTAATCCAAAGGAATGTAAAGCATAACAATTTGGCACCAGCTCAGCTGCAGGTGCTGGTGGAATGAGTTCGCAGTTTTGAAACCATCCCCCTACGGATTTTTTATCTGGGTTTACTCCCGTAGCCCTACCCTCTCCCGAAGTTTCCACAAGGCAGTGGAGTCGTTGCCCGCACATGCTAGTTACTGGAAACATCAGATGATACTTTCATCGTCTCAAGACTAGCCAGCACTCCCTGGAACGTGTGGGTTTGAAATCAGAGTTCCTCCTCTCCTAGGCGAACTGCCTAAACAGGCTAACGAGCTTCGTTTACCAAGGTTTAGAATAAGAATGCTTTCTCTTAGATTGGCTGCCAACGAAGGCTAAAGAGCCCAATCTGCCTGCCCAGTTATACCGCCGGGTACTCGGTTGCGCCCCACAGCAGACTCTGTAAGAAACAAGGGGTCCCTCATGAAGATGCTGCTGGAGACGCAATAATGTAGGAGACGGTATTGGCATGTAAACTCCTCAAGGGCAAGCCGAACAGTGAATCCATCGGCGATCTCTACACCTGGAAAGTAGAGGCTATATCAGACTGTTCACTTTCCTTTAACGTGGGACGTCCAGCCCAGACCTCGCTACCCCCTATATTTTAAAAGACGGTGCAATAACAGAAGTAGGTTGTATTTATCATTACACCTTTTTCCAAATAATACCGTAACCTTGACCTGCGTTCCTGTCTTCCTAGAAATGTGAAACCTTGGAGAATGACCCTGACTACTATAAAAGCATTGAGAAGTTTGTTTACGTCCTGTTGAAGGTCAACAAGTTACACGAAGCCATAGACCGATTCCAGATGCTATGTAAGTCTCTTTCAGTAATGGGTTTACCATCCTATCAGACGCGAAGACTAATAACAACATTCATATGGCATGTTCTGTTAATTATACAAATAGTGAGGTTACTTTATGGCCTGAATTAGAGACAGCTACATCATCGTTACTGACACGCTTCAGTCGACCCAGCTAGTATTGTGTTCTTGACTTAAATTTAGGGAATTAAGGCGGAAAAGGAAGGGAACTAGTCACCTAGTTACATACAAATAAAATAAAACGTCTATAACAATGTGAAACATGGACATTGAATGCTGAGTTTGGGGACAGAAGACGTCCAGATGTATGCGCTGAGAGCAGAAAGCGATTCATAGGTGGCTGTTTACGTGAAAGTCCGCCAATGAAGGTGAACCCGTTCCTAATCAAAACGACGACCCTCTAAACAGGCTGAACCCGTACAGTTTGGCTATGAGAATAAGCATCGAAGCGGGAAAGCAAACCCAGTTTAAAAAATGATGTGCATAAATCGGTTGTGTCGAGCCGATAGGCGCATATATAACACTTTTAGTGTAAATTTCGACGCCACCTACCCAAAACGTCCTTTTCAGGACAAATGCAGAAGAAAGAGAAGAAGAAGAAGAAGAAGAAGAAGAGCGCTAAGTTATAGTGTAAGATCTGAGAGATGACATGCTTAGGACGGAGGATTGGAATAACATACATGGATCATGTGACTTGTCATTGTCAAGATCGCGCAAATGGATTCCCGACAACAAAAAACTAGTTATTCAGTTGTCATTGATGACATTATTATGACTTGTATCTTTGGCTCTCGCACATCATCACAAATTCGGCTGGAGTACCTCCCCTGCCTCCTGGGACGTTCAGGAAAACCGGAATAATCATAGTGTCTGTCACTGTGTGGGTGGCTTTGATTTTCCCTCTGTGACAACACTTTGTCAATATCTGGAACATTATTTGGTACTTACAGTTTCCCGTGCTATTTGTTACGAACAAAGAGATTTAGTCCTGGTCATCCTACATTCACAACCTTGTGAACATTGCACCCCCACGGCCGTCTGGGATACCTGTTTGCGTGAAAGGCCTTCGGAGTAAACCCGTATGAAAAATATATAGCTTGTGGAGTCTCAAATCGACCAGATAATGTCTTACCACTGGGTAAAGATCTTACGTGAGAGTTAGGTTGACATATTGCGGAAAATAAATTTCATCGCTAATCCAAATCACTGCACAAGTCAACCCTATCAGCGGACAACAAATAGAAAAGCATTGTACTCACGACTGAACAGAGTGAGTGGTCTTAATCACACATTATGGATGAACATAATCACAGGAATCGTGTTACAAATGTCAACATACTTTCCGACAGTTCATCGGGCCATATTGAGTGTCCTGTCTGTTGTGAAAACTTGTAAACTCCAATGGTTCTGTCATGTAATACGATCGAATGGACTGTTTAATATAATTCTCGGAGCACTGTTTCTTGTAAAAGAAATATAAGTTGACATAAGCTGCGCTAGACAGATGATGTTTAGAAATTAGCAGATTGTAATACCTTGAACAAGACCAAGAAAGAAGCAGTAGACAATGGAGGTGGCGATAGTAGGTTTATTGTGTAGTGAGACGCGATGTCACTACGACTTTTTAAAGTTGCGGGTAAAACAAAACGAGAGTAGCTACAATGAAGCACAGACCACGTCGCTACCTATAGAAGAGTCTCATGTCAGGTCAGGTCAACCAGTAATCCGGTGATGTCCTTGGGACACACATGAAGACATCCCCATAATTCCAAGACACCCAATTTTGTCAGCGGCCGCTGACTGTGTCTCTTTTAGTCGGAGATTGGTTCATTCTTTAATGCTGTCCTGCCACCTCATTTTAGGACGACTTCTTCGTCGCCCTCCTTGCACCTTTCCGTGCAGGATCGTATTTGTAAGAGTGTTTGATCTCGAAATGTGGCCGTACCAAGCGAGTTTCCATCTTTTGACAGTTGACAAGAGGCCTTCAGAAGGCTCTTTTCTTCTTGTGATTTCTTCTATTTCCTCATTTGCAACTCGGTCTTTGTATTTGACGTTTAGAAGTCCTCGGAAACATCTCATCTCTAATGCCTGTATCCTCCGCTGCAGGTCAGCTGTAATTGCCTATGTCTCAAAATTAAAGATAAATATTGACAAGACCAATTAACGCATTAATCTGATCTTCTCACATATGACTAACCGTTTGTCTTGTCACATTTTGTTAAGCCGTGCAAGTGCTGCTATTGTGTGTGTTATTGTGATTAACACCTCACATTTTGATCCTTCTCCACTGACAATCGAACCCAGAAGTGTGTGCTGAGGATTTTCTATAAATCAGCATATATCATTTTTACTCAGCAACAAAATGAAGCCAACACAGCAGCTAGACTCTTTGTGAGAAGCCTTTACCGACGTACTGATGTTCTCTTGGGTCAGACTTTGTGAGAAGCCTTTACCGACGTACTGATGGTCTCTTGGATCACATTTTGTGAGAAGCCTTTACCGACGTACTGGTGGTCTCTTGGGTCAAACTTTGTGAGAAGCCTTTACCACCGTATTAATGTTCTCATGGATCAAACGATCCATGAGGAAGTAATAGGGAGACCGGCACAAAGATTACAAGCCAGAAAATGACAGCATAGTCAAAATTGGCAGAGAAATGGCAGACAAAGATCTTGAGACTCAGAACGGGACATTACAGTTTCAAGGTCCACCTTCAGAGAATGCAAGTGTAGAGCACCGAAGCAAACATCAGAACATATTATGCAGGACTGCCACACGTATACAGACCAAAGCGAGACAGTCTGTCTCGGGAAAGCGACCATGCTCGAAAAGTTGTGGGAGACGAGTGAAGACCTGAAACGCATAGCCTCCTTCGCGAACCGTACCAGCTATAAGCATATTATAAGTTGATCAAAGAAGATGAGGTAGAAGCAGCAGAAGAAGAAATATAAGAAGAGGAAGAAGAAGAAAAAGAAGAAGAAGAAGAAGAAGAACAAGAAGAAGAAGAAAATGTTCTCATGTAGAGATGGTTTCTGTGACATTTTATTTTACATTATAATGTTGCCAGCTACTTGGACAACCTTAAAAAGTCGAAATGTTGCTGCGTCGAAAGATGGACTTAGCAAACATTCCGGATACATGTGACGAGAGCGGGTATGGTCAGATTCCGCACTGAGACGAGAACACAAACAAAACTTACGTTACGATCAATAGGCCTTCATCAGGGACAATAAATAACAACAATACTGAACTAGCAAATCAACATATAAGGTAAAAAGGGTCTAATTATTTGACATGGTGCCTGTCCCCGTGTCTGGGTCAACAGCTGGACTGTAAATGAATGGCCACATGAAAAAAAATTGTAAAAATTGATGAAGGTTGAGTTTAATCAAAATTTAAAAAATGGGTATGGTCAGATATCGCACCGAGACGAGAACACAAACAAAACCCACGTTACGACCAATAGACCTTCATCAAGGACAAAAATATGGAACTAACAAATCAACATATAAGTAAAAAATGGTCAACATTTGTCATTTGATAGTAGACCCAGTCTGTCTAAGCGACCGGTTGTGCCAGATGCTTGACTATAAATGAAGGGACGGTCAAATAAGTATGCAAGAAGAGCGAAAAACTGAGGGACAATGGGCCGGATAATCCAGTGGTGGCCAAATATGTAAAAGGCCAAATAGTGATCCAAGTGGGAGAACAAAAAGAAGGTGATATAAGCCGGGAGGGTGGTACATTGATATAATGAGTGGGGGGAGGGATTGATATAAAGAGTGGTAGGGGGTGGGCTGATAGAAAAAGGGTGGCGGGCAAAGGAAGGCAAATAGATTTATTTTCAAATTTTTTAAAAAAAATTTTTTTAAATTTGTTTTTAATTTTTTTAATTTATTTTAGGGGGGGGGGGGGGGGTGGCAGTATGAGATTTTAAGGAAAGGTATGGAAGATATTAATGCCATGTGGTTGGAGGCAACCCATGCTGGAGATAACTCTGTTCTCAAGGGCATCGAATTGGGATAGTAAGTAAGTATTACGATTGTTGGATAGTGTAATACCCGAAACCAGTGCCTGCCTGAGCTCCTTACTCTCCACAGCTTGTTGCTGATATGCTCCGTCATGCCCGATGAACAAACAAGTGGTCTTCTTTGAACGTTCTATCGAATCTAGTCTTCACATTCACGGGTGGGCAGACTGAGATTCAGCAAGGGGAAAACCCGTTTTAGTTGTTGTTTTGTTTAAAGGTTTGCTATTCTGGATTCCCCTGTTAAAGGTACGGGTATTTCAGCCGCATACTGTAGTCTTCTCGGTTATGTCAGGACGTAATGACTGGTGCATGGATGCGTGTGTGTATCTATTTATAATGTATTCCCCTATGCAGTACTGTACTTTCTGCACGTAGTGAATTGTTGATACCAAGAAAAATCTCCGACATGCGCAGTCTAACAGGAAACGAAGTGACTTCGAACCCGGAATGTTGGGATTACAAACCAAGCTCGCTCGCTTCACGTTCCTACACCATGCGCTACGCCTACCTTGATAGCCATGCAAGTACCCTCACGTGGCTTAGCCTACCTGTCAAACCCGTTTCCGCAGTTGGGGGAAGCGGGGGTGAGGTGGCATTGTGAGGAGTTGTATTAAAGACGTAGATTTCACATTTGGATCAAACGTGTGCTAGCTGTCAAGAGAAAAGCAGCTCATACATCGGACGTGCATCCAAGTCTCCCTTCTGCTCTCGTCTTCCTGTACCCCCCCCCTCCACAGCCCCCCCCCCCCCCCAATCCAAACGAAGAGACCACTAAGTGGGCTCAAAATGTAACAACATTGTTATCATTTCGCGACTTCTGGGATCAAGATGCTGAGCAGCGCATGAGCTGCAGTGGTCAGCGACCCATAGGTGACTGCTAGTGTCAGGGCCAGCGAACCAGAGCTGCCAAGACCCTTCCACACCTCCATGTGGTGATCCTGGATAACAGGCTGTAGCAGAGCAGATTGGCTAAGGAGAAGGGATCGAAGAATGAATGCTTACCCGGTACTCAAAAAATGCTTGCTGAAGTCGGATGTGTTGGACCGAAAGGTGCCAATATAGCAGTCAAGCTGTAAAGGAACGAAGACAAGCCAAGCCATTTCGCGACTTATGATGCTCAGATTCAGGTTTCCCATAAAAAATGACAAATCAATCAATCGATCAATCAATCAATCAATTGATCGATCAATCATATATGCTCATGATAATCATACTTATATCGGCTCAATATTTCAGACAGAATTGCTGTAAAGGAGAAGTTCATTGACACAAGCTGGCCAAATGTCTACGTTCCAATTGTGGACTGTCTGATTGAGCTGAAACAATTCAAGTTTGCGCATGACGTTGTGTTGACCTTGTTAAAGTCAAAACAGGCCCAAGATAAAAGTTATATTCAGTATGATACTATCTGTAAGGCCATCAACCTAACACCTAAACAAGAGTACTCTGTGGAAAGTGCCTTAAGAGAGTAGGTCAAGTGTGTGTTTGTTACTTTTATTGTTTTCTTTGCACAGGAAGTCACCGTTTTAAACTCCCAATTCCAGGAATCTTCTTAGTTATTAGCCCAAGTGGTCCGCCAGGTCTTTGTGTATGACAAGAACAAGAATATCAACACTGCCTCACAGAGAGCATGTCGTTAGGGGCCACTGGCTGTGTGACATGGCATAACACCGGCCATGGTTAGGTGGTTTGTTTAGAGCAGCATAGATGACTCTAAACAGGCTGCGGGTCTACTTTCCTTTAGTGTTTGAGTCTATTAAGATGGACTGGCACATCAGTTAACCACCCCCCGTAAGCGCTTGTTCCAACGCAGTGGAGCATTAAGCTGTTTGAGCCTAGCACGCTAAGCAGGAAACCATTCTCCCGGCTACATCCACTCTTACGAGAGCTGGGACCTACACAGGGGCATCTGCTCCTGTAGAAGTACAGGTCGACTAAGAAATAAGAAAGTCGTCTGATCATGTCATGCCACTGTCATCTGTTAGTCAGTCCAGAGACTGGTGTGTCTTCTGATCATGCCCCGCCACTGTCCTCTGTTAGTCAGTCCAGAAACTAGTGTTGAAGTCGTGTCACGATGTCACGCAACTGTCATCTGTTACTCAGTCCAGAGACTGGTGTGTCTTCTGATCATGCCCCGCCACTGTCCTCTGTTAGTCAGTCCAGAGACTGGTGTTGAAGTCGTCTGATCATGCCATGCCACTGTCCTCTGTTAGTCAGTCCAGAGGCTGGAGATGAAGTTATCTGATCATGCCGCGCCACTGTTCTCTGTTAGTCAGTCCAGAAAATGGTGTTAAGTCGTCTGATCATGTCACGCCACTGTCCTCTGTTCATCAAATCTGGTCATGGTGAGATTTGCGGAAAATAAAAGAGCTGACATCCTGACCCCCCCCCCCCACCCTAAGGGCACCCTTGGTGCGGACATTTACAGTGGATAGATGTAACATTTAGTAGTTCGTCAGCGACCGCCTCTCGATTGCATAAAGAGCAATCGATGAACACGCTATGAACATTGCACAATTTTGAAATCATTTGAGGGTCAGCAGAGCGGGGTGCATCAAAGGACGCAGCAGGAGGCCATCGTTGATGCTTATCTAGTTGCATAAGGGCTGATCGCGACGTGAATAAACAAGGACTCAACCCTTCATTGGCTTGTGTAGGTCTACTGATTATCCTCAGATCCATGGCAATCATTGAGCTGTCGTGGGGCTTCAAAAGGATCATTTGTAGTGGTGATTTTTCCCGGCCGATCAATGACTGAATTGTATACGCACAAGCTGTTATCGATGATCTGGCAGTTCACAGACGGTAGAATTTAGAAATAATCGTCAGTCGAGAAATGGCAGAAGCGTGGTGGAAAATAACGGAAGTATGTAACAACAGTCTACTAGACTTCTGTGACGTGACATCATCTTAAGGTTTACTCGAAGTTCAGTGACGTCGGTTCTGAGCAGAATAGAACAGAAGCAAAATACAGTTTCTATCTTATTTGTTTTGGTCATTCAAGGTTTAATTTTTCTATTTATGTTATAGGAAAGGCCATGTGTTGTTGACATACAAATTCGACAAATAGGGAATATAGTGTTAACCCACATTTCTCTGGACCAACGAACCAAAACGAGTGATATGGCTGACTTTACTTTCCATATTGTTCTTGGCCAACAAAACATTATAAGTGATATGGCTGACTTTACTTTCCATATTGTTCTTGGCCAACAAAACATTATACGTGATATGGCTGACTTTACTTTCCATATTGTTCTTGGCCAACAAAACATTATAAGTGATATGGCTGACTTTACTTTCCATATTGTTCTTGGCCAACAAAACATTATACGTGATATGGCTGACTTTACTTTCCATATTGTTCTTGGCCAACAAAACATTATAAGTGATATGGCTGACTTTACTTTCCATATTGTTCTTGGCCAACAAAACATTATAAGTGATATAGCTGACTTTACATTCCATATTGTTCTTGACCAACAAAACATTAAAAGTGATATGGCTTACTTTACTTTCCATATTGTTCTGGACCAACAAAACATTATAAGTGATATGGCTGACTTTACTTTCCATATTGTTCTAGACCAACAAAACATTATAAGTGATATGGCTGACCTTACTTTCCATATTGTTCTTGGCCAACAAACCATTATAAGTGATATGGCTGACCTTACTTTGCATATTGTTCTTGGCCAACAAAACATTATAAGTGATATGGCTGACCTTACTTCCCATATTGTTCTTGGCCAACAAAACATTATAAGTGATATGGCTGACCTTACTTTCCATATTGTTCTTGGCCAACAAAACATTATAAGTGATATGGCTGACTTTACTTTCCATATTGTTCTTGGCCAACAAAACATTATAAGTGATATGGCTGACTTTACTTTCCATATTGTTCTTGGCCAACAAAACATTATAAGTGATATGGCTGACTTTACATTCCATATTGTTCTTGACCAACAAAACATTTTAAGTGATATGGCTGACTTTACTTTGCATATTGTTCTGGTACGACACTTTTTAGTCGACCCCCAAGGACTCGTTTTGCTTTGGGAAAAAACTAAGCAACAACTGATGACCAAACTCCAATCGCTCAGCTGGGAAGCCAGTGCACCGACCACTTCACTACTTTGGTGCCCTATGTATAGTTTTAGTCGACCTGTACTTCTACAATGGCGGATGCCCCTATACAGGTTCCAGCTCTAGTTTGAGCTGGATGTAGCCGGGATGAGGACGTTTTGCTTAGCGGGCTAGGCTCGAGCAGCATATTACTCCGCTGAGGACGGTGGTTAACCGATGTGCGAGTCCATTGTAATAGACGGTAATACTAGAGCAATACAGGCCTTTAGCCTGTTAGGCACCAGCTATGCTGCTCTTAATAAACCACCTAACCATGTCCGATGATATGCCATATCACACAGTCAGTCGTCTTTTACGACTTGCTCTCTGTGGGACAGAGGACAGTCACGTGACATGATCGGGTGACTTTAACATCAGTCTCGGGACTGACTAACAGAGAACAGTAACGTGACATGATCGGATGACTTTAATATCAATTTCCTGACTGACTAACAGAAGACAATGCAGTGACATGATCGGACGACTACAACATCAGTCTACTGACAGAATAACATGCTGATGATGATGATGATGATGATGATGATGGTGATAATGACAACGAATGGGTCACGGCCACTAGAAGAGCTTATAAATGTTTCGGAACAGACTCTGTGCTGGAAAGGTAAATTCAGTTGTAACATTTTGCCCTGACGTGAAGAACAGTAAATATTAAACGAAGAAAGATAAATAACGGTTTTTCCAGCATCAATTGTTAGTGCCAGTTCAGAAGGGGATCTGCAAGGAGGAATCCTATCTTACCGAACCACTTGTGCTCATGTTTGGAAACAGTCATCAGCAGGTGCAAATAGGACACCTTAGGCTTCCATATTGATGGTAGACGCTTCAATCATCTTCGATTTGCCGATGACCTAGGGCTCATCACAGAGTCAGCAGCAGAAGCCAACCAAATGATGCAGCTACTTGATGGAGAGGGCAGGAAAACGGGTCTGGAGATGAATGTCTTGAAGACCATAGTGTTGCGCAATCGCGTAGACACTTGTGATCCAGTCTTGGTGAGGTACGATTACAGGATGTGATCCAGTCTTGGTGAGGTACGATTAGAGGATGTGACCCAGTCTTCCTTGGCGAGGTACGATTAGAGGATGTGATCCAGTCTTCCTTGGTGAGGTACGATTAGAGGATGTGATCCAGCCTTCCTTGGTGAGGTACGATTAGAGGATGTGATCCAGTCTTCCTTTGTGAGGTACGATTAGAGGATGTGATCCAGTCTTCCTTGGTGAGGTACGATTAAAGGATGTGATCCAGTCTTGGTGAGGTACGATTAGAGGATGTGACCCAGTTTTCCTTGGTGAGGTACGATTAGAGGATGTGACCCAATCTTCCTTGGCGAGGTACGATTAAAGAATGGAAACGAGTACATCTATTTTGAGTGCCTTCTCAATATGGAGAATAACCTGGAACCTGAAATTGGCAGCCTTCTCGTCTATTAACACGGTCCTGGATGTTTTCCATGACCAGGACCTACGAGCCTCCCACTTCAATTTCACTGTACTCCATGTGCTATGGTGCTGAGACGTGGACACTAACAAAATCACTAGAAGACAAATTAAGAGTTACCCAGGCCTCTTTTGAGACGCTTGGTCGGAATCACTCTCTAGAACGGACGTATGCAAGGTCTCCACACTTCTGACACACGTCGATTGTCCTTGGGGAATGAGGCGGTAATCTATACATACAAGGAAAACCGTTGCGACGAAACGATGGTCGATGGAGTACGGCGACACTAAAGAAACTGTACACTGGAAGAGTGAGACCAATTCTCGAGTATGGCATTGCGGCATGGACAACAGCAGCGAAGGCGAACTTCGATAAAGTTAGCAAACTTCAAAACCAAGCCATGAGAATTATAACAGGTGGCATGAAGTCAACGCCAATTGTAGAACTTGAAAAGATTACAAAACTGCAATCCATGACCGATAGAAGAGACTGCAGAGCCCAGCTGCAGCCAGAGAAACTCCGAAGACTGACCGACCATCCAATGCACCAGAGACTAAACAATTTGGGAAATAGGAATCTAAAGCGGAGAAACTTTGCAGAAATAGCCAAAGCAAAGATGCACGAAGATCCCATAAACGCACTAACAACACCAAAACCCATCACTACTGTACGAAAACCTACCTGGAGGCAGGATATATTTCCAGAGGTGGTAGAAAATATACCAGGTATTGCAAACAAAAACTGCCAGACTGAAAAAGAAAGGAGAGATACTACCCTAAGCTTCATAACGAAAAGCTACCCAAGCATGGACTGGACCCATGCATACATCGACGGTTCTGTAACAAACACTACACAGAACGGAGGGGCAGGAGCATTCCTGAACCTACTAAATCACAGACAAATAACACTCTCATTCGCTACTGGTAAGTACACAAGCAATTTCAGAGCGGAGGCAGAGGCACTGAGGGCGGCAGTGGCAGAAATGGTGACACACATTGAAAATAAAAGCCATATAGTCCTGCTTACAGATGCTCTCGCCGTAGTCACAGCGCTAAAAAGCCAGAAAAATACTGAGCTTAATGACTTAAGAGCAGCACTCTGCAAACTGTGCCAGCAGTCCGCACTAAAGAGGGTAGTGGTACAGTGGGTCCCATCACACTGCAACATCCAAGGCAACGAGGAGGCAGACAGACTGGCAAAAGAAGGTGCAATACTACCACAAACAGATACTAGTATGACGTACGAAGAGTCAAAACGGCTTATCAAAGCCAGATACATGACCAAATGGGAAACCGAACATACTGGTTACACCAAAAACGATGCCTATTACCAGTTGAACCGAAGAGAGCAGGTCGTTGTCTTCAGACTTCGCACTGGCCACAATAGACTGAGGTACCACCTATTCAACAAATTGAAGATAGGGTGTACCGACGAATGCCCGTGCGGTACTGGTAAAATGACCGCTGAACATCTGCTGCAGAACTGCCCGACATACGAGGATCAGAGAGAGCAGATGTGGCCATCACCAGTGGAACTGCAAGACAAGCTCTATGGCAGTGGCGACAGCCTCAGGATGACCGCCGCTTTTTTCGAAAAAATAATGGTTACTGTCTGACTGCGTACGATGAAGAAGAAGAAGAAGAAGAGTACGGCGACAGCAATCTGGTACCCCCGAGGTAAGAATAGACCGCGGTGAATACCTCCAGCGCGTTGTTCAGACCCCCGTTGCTGTACACAACGCTTAAACATGTGACGTATTTCACGACCTACTTCACGTGGTTGAACTTCAGGAGATTGGCGCCCTTCCCCCTAATTCCAAACAGAGTCAATTTTGGTGTGGTAAATTTAGTCACGACTTTAATGGACGGAACACAGCCAGGGAAGAGATGCCAAACACAGTCACACGCTAGTTACGACCTCTTGGGATTGCGGGAAAGACACGACACACAACGTTAGATGTCACCCTCCTCCGCTGCCTTCCGTGATACCTGTTTATGGGAAATGATTCGGGTATCAACCCTAAGGCAAAATCGTCATCTGCTGCTATTTCCAGTCGTCTCGATAAATATCTTGCCACTGGCCAAGTGTAGCTCAGGACCAGAGAGTGAGGTTGACAAAAAGCACATTTCTTTCTCACTTTAATCCAAATCACCGACCAAATTCCCCATTTCAGCGGACACAGCAAGAGAAAAGAGTAGGATGAACAAAGAGAGTGGTCTTCATCACATGTGGTGACGAACATCACGGACACAGCAAGAGAAAAGAGTAGGATGAACAAAGAGAGTGGTCTTCATCACTTGTGGTGACGAACATCACGGACACAGCAAGAGAAAAGACTGTCCAGTAGGATGAACAAAGAGAGTGGTCTTCATCACTTGTGATAGACAAACATCCTCACACAACAACATCCGAGATGCCTCTGTAGGAGTATTTACCACGCACTTGACTTTCGTGGCCCAAGAACAGGGTCCGCTGGAGGCAAAGTTGGGACCCACAGCCACGCTGAGGAACGGTTCATCAAGAACAAGATGAAGAACACATTTATCATTTTGATATTTCAAAATCAAAAAGTGATCCCATAATAGAAAAAGTATTTTAGATCGTTGAAATAGCTTTGTTATGATATAGTGAACCCGGTTCTTTTCTTTGTTGTCTTTCCTTCTCTAATAGTGAAGGAGTTCATATTTTCAGATAGGTCAACTGGAACGTGCCAATAATTAGGATCAAAGCTGGTATCTTTATCATGATTAGCCTTTGCTCTGTTACTCTACTACAAAGGGATGAGGAGTTAGACGCTTTATTGTGCTAGCCCTAAGTTTGTTTATGAGTAGAAGCGACCATTTCCCTTCATCTGTTCCTGTCCTTCCCAACAGTATGCCTGGTACCCATTTTTACCCCGGTCGACTAGAGCGTGCCAGTAACGCCCTTTAGATGTGAGAAGCTAGTACTCTACCTTTGCGCTTGTCAGACGCATCTGCTGCCTTGATGTATTGTATCTAAAAGTTGATAGCTTTGTTTATCTTCACACTATTCAATAATTCTATACTAACAGCTTGATCAGATTTGTTTCAAAAATTGGTGCAATGAGGGGTCTGCCTGGATGTTTGTGTATGACAAGGACAAGAATAGCACCACTGCCACACATAGAGAATGTCGTAAGAGGCGACTGTGTGACATGGCATAACACCGGCAATCGTCAGGTGGTATGTTTAGAGCAGCATAGATGGGCCCAACAGGCTGCGGGTCTACTTTACTCAAGTGTTTTAGTCTATTAAGATAGACTCGCACATCAGTTAATCACCCTCCGTAATCGCTTGTCCTATTGCAGCGGATTATTAAGATGCTCGAGCCTAGCCCGCTAAGCAGGAACCCCTTCTCCAGGCTACATCCAGCTCATGCCAGAGCTAGGGCCTGCACAGGGGCATTTGTTCCTGTAGAAGTACAGGTCGACTAAAAAGTCTGAACTAAGAATAGCTGCAATGTACCACTGAGATTTTAACACATTCCCCAGAAAACCTGGCTCACTAACATTACTACGCCACACAATTGAGACCAAATTTATTCCGGAAGGTTCCATTGACAAGATTATCAAATCCCTGGATGAGGCCGATAGGTCGAGGAAAGTGGGCAGGGATCTATACGGGACTGCAGTGACATGGTGTGAGGAAGTCAATAGACCAGATCTCGCTCTCGCCATTTTGGAGTACGCTATCGAATTGTTTCCTGACGAAGCGGTAAGTTTGTTAATTGCTGTTTCTCTTGATGGTCTATTGAGCCCTTAAACAAACTTATCTTCGGTAGACACCGATTACGGGTGCACTGCATATAGATAGGAGGGGCGTGTTGCAGTCTGTCAGTGACCGTCTGTTAGAAGACAGCATCACAATAGATGAATCAGAAATCAACAGATTACAGATCTTTGATTTCAAAAGAGGTTGGAGCCGACCGCGATGCATAAGAGGATTCAGCAGAAGTGTGTACAACCAGCAAGCTGCAGGAACCATCAGTATCAACACCTTTGCCATTTACTGAGAGATACTGAGCACCATTTGGTATGCCTGCACTGCAGTGAAGTCGACTATTAGGAACAGAACAGACTATAACAGAACAGTACGCTATGTTGTGTTTCGATTCGACAATAATGCACTGCGAGCATATCATAAATGCTCATTCCTTCTAAATAAAGAGCGAAGACTGTCAATACTACTGGTTCTCATAGCTCACTGTTTACACACACTCCTGCTCCTTCCTCTCATGCACTAATCTTTGCTGACTCGCGAATGATTTCAAAACTTTGAAATATGTGCATCAGCCATTCATCGATTGCTCTGTATGCAATCAAGAGGCGGTCCCTGATAAACTACAAAATGGCACCTCTATTCATTGTAAATGTTCGCACCAAGAGTGCCCTTTGAGGGGGTGGTGGGGGGGGGGGGGTGGGAGGTTAAGATGACAGCTCTTTTATTTCCGCAAATCTAATCATGACCACAATTGACGAACACAGAACAGTGGCGTGACATGATTATCCAGCTTCACCTCCAGTCTCTGGACTGACAAATGACAGTGGCGTGACATGATTATCCAGCTTCACCACCAGTCTCTGGACTGACAGATGACAGTGGCGTGAGATGATTATCCAGCTTCACCTCCAGTCTCTGGACTGACAGATGACAGTGGCGTGACATGATTATCCAGCTTCACCCCCAGTCTCTGGACTGACAGATGACAGTGGCATGACATGATTATCCAGCTTCACCTCCAGTCTCTGGACTGACAGATGACAGTGGCGTGATATGATTATCTAGCTTCACCTCCAGTCTCTGGACTGACAGATGACAGTGGCGTGACATGATTATCCAGCTTCACCCCCAGTCTCTGGACTGACAGATGACAGTGGCATGACATGATTATCCAGCTTCACCTCCAGTCTCTGGACTGACAGATGACAGTGGCGTGACATGATTATCCAGCTTCACCTCCAGTCTCTGGACTGACAGATGACAGTGGCGTGACATGATTATCCAGCTTGACCTCCAGTCTCTGGACTGACAGATGACAGTGGCGTGACATGATTATCCAGCTTCACCCCCAGTCTCTAGATTGACAGAGGACAGTTACATGACATGACTATCCAGCTTCACCTCCAGTCTCTGGACTGACAGATGACAGTGGCGTGACATGATTATCCAGCTTCACCTCCAGTCTCTGGACTGACAGATGACAGTGGCGTGACATGATTATCCAGCTTCACCTCCAGTCTCTGGACTGACAGATGACAGTGGCGTGACATGATTATCCAGCTTCACCTCCAGTCTCTGGACTGACAGATGACAGTGGCGTGACATGATTATCCAGCTTCACCCCCAGTCTCTAGACTGACAGAGGACAGTTACATGACATGACTATCCAGCTTCACCTCCAGTCTCTGGACTGACAGATGACAGTTGCGTGACATGATTATCCAGCTTCACCTCCAGTCTCTGGACTGACAGATGACAGTGGCGTGATATGATTATCTAGCTTCACCTCTAGTCTCTGGACTGACAGATGACAGTGGCGTGACATGATTATCCAGTTTCACCTCCAGTCTCTGGACTGACAGATGACAGTGGCGTGACATCATTATCCAGCTTCACATCCAGTCTCTGAACTGACAGATGACAGTGGCGTGACATGATTATCCATCTTCACCACCAGTTTCTGGACTAACAGATGACAGTGGCGTGACAGGATTATCCAGCTTCACCACCAGTCTCTGGACTGACAGATGACAGTGGCGGGATACGATTATCCAGCTTCACCACCAGTCTCTGGACTGACAGATGACAGTGGCGTGAGATGATTATCCAGCTTTACCTCCAGTCTCTGGACTGACAGATGACAGTGGCGTGACATGATTATCCAGCTTCACCTCCAGTCTCTGGACTGACAGATGACAGTGGCGTGACATGATTATCCAGCTTCACCACCAGTCTCTGGACTGACAGATGACAGTGGCGTGAGATGATTATCCAGCTTCACCTCCAGTCTCTGGACTGACAGATGACAGTGGCGTGACATGATTATCCAGCTTCACCCCCAGTCTCTGGACTGACAGATGACAGTGGCATGACATGATTATCCAGCTTCACCTCCAGTCTCTGGACTGACAGATGACAGTGGCGTGATATGATTATCTAGCTTCACCTCCAGTCTCTGGACTGACAGATGACAGTGGCGTGACATGATTATCCAGCTTCACCCCCAGTCTCTGGACTGACAGATGACAGTGGCATGACATGATTATCCAGCTTCACCACCAGTCTCTGGACTGACAGATGACAGTGGCGTGACATGATTATCCAGCTTCACCTCCAGTCTCTGGACTGACAGATGACAGTGGCGTGACATGATTATCCAGCTTGACCTCCAGTCTCTGGACTGACAGATGACAGTGGCGTGACATGATTATCCAGCTTCACCCCCAGTCTCTAGACTGACAGAGGACAGTTACATGACATGACTATCCAGCTTCACCTCCAGTCTCTGGACTGACAGATGACAGTGGCGTGACATGATTATCCAGCTTCACCTCCAGTCTCTGGACTGACAGATGACAGTGGCGTGACATGATTATCCAGCTTCACCTCCAGTCTCTGGACTGACAGATGACAGTGGCGTGACATGATTATCCAGCTTCACCTCCAGTCTCTGGACTGACAGATGACAGTGGCGTGACATGATTATCCAGCTTCACCCCCAGTCTCTAGACTGACAGAGGACAGTTACATGACATGACTATCCAGCTTCACCTCCAGTCTCTGGACTGACAGATGACAGTTGCGTGACATGATTATCCAGCTTCACCTCCAGTCTCTGGACTGACAGATGACAGTGGCGTGATATGATTATCTAGCTTCACCTCCAGTCTCTGGACTGACAGATGACAGTGGCGTGACATGATTATCCAGTTTCACCTCCAGTCTCTGGACTGACAGATGACAGTGGCGTGACATCATTATCCAGCTTCACATCCAGTCTCTGAACTGACAGATGACAGTGGCGTGACATGATTATCCATCTTCACCACCAGTTTCTGGACTAACAGATGACAGTGGCGTGACAGGATTATCCAGCTTCACCACCAGTCTCTGGACTGACAGATGACAGTGGCGGGATACGATTATCCAGCTTCACCACCAGTCTCTGGACTGACAGATGACAGTGGCGTGAGATGATTATCCAGCTTTACCTCCAGTCTCTGGACTGACAGATGACAGTGGCGTGACATGATTATCCAGCTTCACCTCCAGTCTCTGGACTGACAGATGACAGTGGCGTGACATGATTATCCAGCTTCACCCCCAGTCTCTGGACTGACAGATGACAGTGGCATGACATGATTATCCAGCTTCACCTCCAGTCTCTGGACTGACAGATGACAGTGGCGTGACATGATTATCCAGCTTCACCTCCAGTCTCTGGACTGACAGATGACAGTGGCGTGATATGATTATCTAGCTTCACCTCCAGTCTCTGGACTGACAGATGACAGTGGCGTGACATGATTATCCAGCTTCACCCCCAGTCTCTGGACTGACAGATGACAGTGGCATGACATGATTATCCAGCTTCACCTCCAGTCTCTGGACTGACAGATGACAGTGGCGTGACATGATTATCCAGCTTCACCTCCAGTCTCTGGACTGACAGATGACAGTGGCGTTATATGATTATCCAGCTTCACCACCAGTCTTTGGACTGACAGATGCCAGTGGCGTGACATGATTATCCAGTTTCCCTACCAGTCTCTGGACTGAGAGATGACAGTGGCGTGACATGATTATCCAGTTACCGTTTCAGTCTCTGGACTGAGAGATGACATTGGCGTGACATGATTATCCAGTTTCCCTACCAGTCTCTGGACTGACAGATGCCAGTGGCGTTATATGATTATCCAGTTTCCCTTTCAGTCTCTGGACTGAGAGATGACAGTGGCGTGACATGATTATCCAGCTTCACCTCCAGTCTCTGGACTGACAGATGACAGTGGCGTGACATGATTATCCAGCTTCACCTCCAGTCTCTGGACTGACAGATGACAGTGGCGTGACATGATTATCCAGCTTCACCTCCAGTCTCTGGACTGACAGATGACAGTGGCGTGACATGATTATCCAGCTTCACCCCCAGTCTCTAGACTGACAGAGGACAGTTACATGACATGACTATCCAGCTTCACCTCCAGTCTCTGGACTGACAGATGACAGTTGCGTGACATGATTATCCAGCTTCACCTCCAGTCTCTGGACTGACAGATGACAGTGGCGTGATATGATTATCTAGCTTCACCTCCAGTCTCTGGACTGACAGATGACAGTGGCGTGACATGATTATCCAGTTTCACCTCCAGTCTCTGGACTGACAGATGACAGTGGCGTGACATCATTATCCAGCTTCACATCCAGTCTCTGAACTGACAGATGACAGTGGCGTGACATGATTATCCATCTTCACCACCAGTTTCTGGACTAACAGATGACAGTGGCGTGACAGGATTATCCAGCTTCACCACCAGTCTCTGGACTGACAGATGACAGTGGCGGGATACGATTATCCAGCTTCACCACCAGTCTCTGGACTGACAGATGACAGTGGCGTGAGATGATTATCCAGCTTTACCTCCAGTCTCTGGACTGACAGATGACAGTGGCGTGACATGATTATCCAGCTTCACCTCCAGTCTCTGGACTGACAGATGACAGTGGCGTGACATGATTATCCAGCTTCACCCCCAGTCTCTGGACTGACAGATGACAGTGGCATGACATGATTATCCAGCTTCACCTCCAGTCTCTGGACTGACAGATGACAGTGGCGTGACATGATTATCCAGCTTCACCTCCAGTCTCTGGACTGACAGATGACAGTGGCGTGATATGATTATCTAGCTTCACCTCCAGTCTCTGGACTGACAGATGACAGTGGCGTGACATGATTATCCAGCTTCACCCCCAGTCTCTGGACTGACAGATGACAGTGGCATGACATGATTATCCAGCTTCACCTCCAGTCTCTGGACTGACAGATGACAGTGGCGTGACATGATTATCCAGCTTCACCTCCAGTCTCTGGACTGACAGATGACAGTGGCGTTATATGATTATCCAGCTTCACCACCAGTCTCTGGACTGACAGATGCCAGTGGCGTGACATGATTATCCAGTTTCCCTACCAGTCTCTGGACTGAGAGATGACAGTGGCGTGACATGATTATCCAGTTACCGTTTCAGTCTCTGGAATGAGAGATGACATTGGCGTGACATGATTATCCAGTTTCCCTACCAGTCTCTGGACTGACAGATGCCAGTGGCGTTATATGATTATCCAGTTTCCCTTTCAGTCTCTGGACTGAGAGATGACAGTGGCGTGACATGATTATCCAGTTTCCCTACCAGTCTCTGGACTGAGAGATGCCAGTGGCGTGACATGATCAGATGGCTTCAACACCAGTCTTTGGAGCGACTAACAGAGTACAGTGGCGTGACATGATCAAACAATGTCCACACCAACCTCTAGACTCATCCCATGATGAAACGATATCGCCAGGAGTCACCATACTAACAGAGGAAAGTGCTGTGACATGATCAGACTTCACCACCAGTCCTTTGACTAACAGAGGCCAGTGGTGTGACACTATTAGACGAATACACCACTGTTCTCTTGACTAACAGAGACGACTTCGACACTTCTCCGGACTGACTAACAGAGGACAGTTGCGTGACATGATCAGACGACTTCAACACTAGTGTCTAGACTGACTAACAGAGACCAGTGGTGTGACATGATCAGACGACTTCAACAATAGTGTCTGGACTTACTAACAGAGAACAGTGGTGTGACATGATCAGACAACTTCAACACTAGTGTCAGAAAAGTTACCACAGGGATAACTGGCTTGTGGTAGCCAAATGTTCATAGCGACGTTGCTTTGTTATCCTTCGTTGTTGGCTCTTCCTATCACTGCGAAGCAGAATTCGCCAATCGTTGGATTGTTCACCCACTAACAGGGAATGTGAGCTGGGTTGAGACCGTCGTGAGACAGGTTAGTTTTACCTTATTGATGACAGGTCGTTGCTACGGTAATCCTGCAGAACGCTGGGGATGAAGTCTCAAACGCTAGGAACACGGCAGAGAGAGAGCAATCTATTGAAGCAAAAAACTCCCCCAGGGCCATCACTGCGGAATACAAAAGAACACTGTACCAAATAACAAGAGACAGTTAGAAAAAAAAAAGAAACCCTCAATCTAGATAAAGAAGGGAACAATCTATGGAAATTAGTCAGCCATGAATGGCGAAATACCATCAAATAAACAAATTCCCATCAAGCAGGGTGACAACATGCTTACTGGAAAAAAAGCAGCAAACGCTTTTATAGAATATTATGCCAGAGCAAACCACATTGATGTCCTTATAAAAAGGCATACATACATAAGTGAAGAACAAAAGAGCCACGACAATATCAAGATTGCACCAGAGGAGCACATCTTGGCAAAACTAACAATGAATGAAATGAATGCGGCCATGAGAAATTTAAAGAAAACAAAATCGCCAGGAAAATATGGGGTAACAAATGAAATGCTGATGGGGCTGGGCCAAACAGCAAAGAGGAAGTTACTGTCAGTCCTGAACCAAAGCTGGAAAAGGGGAAATTGTACGGCAGGCATGGAAAGATACTGTACTTATACCAGTACCAAAGAAAGAAAATATAGAACAGATCCAAATGGATACAGGCCTGTCAGTCTACTGAGCTGTGTAGGCAAACTGATGAAGCGTATAATAAACACCAAACTGATGTGGCACCTGGAAGCAAAACACATATTAATTCCCCAGCAAGCAGAATTTAGACAACACAGATCCACTGAGGACCAGGTCACTCTCATAGCGCAGAAAATAGAGGATGCTTACCAAGAGAAAAAGCATACAGTAGCGGTTTGGGTGGATCTAGAGAAGGCATTTGAGAAGGTGTGGAAATAAGGACTTAAAGTCAAGCTACGCAGAAGTGAAGTAACTGGAAAAATGTACAGATGGATCAGCCACTACATCTTCTTCTTCTTCTTCTTCGTCTTCTTCTTCTTCTTCGTACGCTGTCAGTCGCCAATTTGAATTTGTTCGAAGAAAGCAGCGGTCATCCCAAGGCTGTCGACACTACCATAGAGCTTGTCTAGTGTTTGCACTGGTGATGGCCATATGTGCTTTCTCTGGTCCTCGTATGTCGGGAAATTTTGCAGCAGATGTTCAGCGGTCAATTTCCCTGTACCACAGGTGCATTCGTCAGTGCCACCTATCTTCAATTTATTTAACAGATGGTACCTCAGTCTCTTGTGGCCTGTGCGGAGTCTGAAGACCACGACCTGCTCTCTTCTGTTCAATTGGTAATAGGCATCATTTTTTCGTGTAGCCAGTATGCTCAATTTCCCATTTGGCCATGCATCTGGCCCTAATAAACCTTTTGGACTCTTCGTAGGTCACACTAGAATTCAGTTGTGGTAGTCTTGCACCTTCTTTGGCCAGTCTGTCTGCCTCCTCGTTGCCTTGAATGTTACAGTAGGATGGAATCCACTGTAACACTATTCTTTTTGGTGCGGACTGCTGGCATAGTTGACAGAGCACTGCTCTTAAATAATTAAGTTCTGTATTTTTCTGGCTTTTTAGTGCTTTAACCACGGACAGGGCATCTGTAAACAGGACTATCTGGCTTTCATTGATTTCGTCTTTCAGCATTGCTTCTACTGCAGCCTTCAGTGCCTCTGCCTCCGATCTGAATTTGCTTGAGAATTGTCCTGTTGCCACTGACAGTGTTATTTTTCTTGCGTTTGTTAGGCTCAGGGATACCCCTCCCACTCCATTCTGTGTTGTGTTTGTTACAGAACCGTCGGTGTATGCATGAGCCCAGTCCATGCTTGGGTAGTTTTTCGCTATGTACCTCAGGAACATGTCTCTTCTTTCTTTTTCAGTCTGGCTGTTCTTGTTTCCAATACCTGGTATATTTTCTACCACCTCTGGAATGATATGCTGCTTCTAGGTGGTTTTTCGTACAGCAGGGATGGGTTTTGGTGTTGTTATGGTGTTCATACGGTCTTCGCTCAACTTTGCTTTTGCTATTTCTGCAAAGTATCTCCGCTTTAGTTTCCCTTTTCCAAATCTATTTAGTCTCTGATGCATTGGATGGTCTGTCAGTCTTCTTAGTTTCTCTGCTTGCTGCTGGGCTCTGCTGTCTCTTCTATCGGTCATGGATTGTAGTTTTGTAATCTTTTCAAGTTATACAATTGGCGTTGACTTCATGCCTCCTGTAATAACTCTCATGGTTTGGTTTTGGAGTTTGCCAATGTTATCAAAGTTCGCCTTTGCTGCTGTTGTCGATGCCACAATGCATTACTCGAGAACTGGTCTCACTCTTCCAGTGTACAATTTCTTCAGTATTCTTTCGTCTGCTCCCCAGCTTGTGCCAGCAAGTTTCCTCATGATTGCCATTCTTTGTCTTGCTCTTATTCGGGTTCTCTTGATCTGACTTTTCCATGCCATGCGCCGATCAAATGTGACGCCCACGTAGTTTGGGTTGTCGTTTAGCCGCAGATAGTTACCATTAAGACTTATTTTGGTGTTCTGTGGTTTATTTTAAAGGAAAAATATCGTACATGTAGTTTTTTCTTCATTAATTTTGACCAGCCATGATTTCGCCTACTCCTCCAGCGATCTTAGCTCCTGCTGCATCCGATTGTTTGCTACGGTGAGATTTTCTTCAGAGGTCCACATAGCCAGATCTTCTGCAAACATGGAGCTGTGAACTTTTCTTTGTATATTCTCTATGATGCTGTTTATATACACCAGAAAAAGTGTGGGTGACAGTACTCCCCCTTGGGGAAATCCTTGCTCCGGTGTCGCCTTTTTGCTCATCTGCCCTTGTACTTGAACTCTGGAAAATTATCAAGCAATTTCAGAGCGGAGGCAGAGGAACTGAAGGCATCAGTAGAAGCAATGCTGACAGACGAAAGCAATGAAAGCCAGAAAGTCCTGTTTACAGCACTAAAAATCCAGACAAATACAGATTGAGGTACCATCTACTCAATAAACTGAAGATAGGTGGCACTGACGAATACACCTGTGGTACAGGGAAAATGACCGCTGAACATCTGCTGCAAAACTGCCCGACATACGAGGACCAGAGAAAGCACATATGGCCATCACCAGTGCCAACACTAGACAAGCTCAATGGTAGTGTCGACAGTTTCAGGATGACAGCTGCTTTCTTCGAACAAATTCTAGTTGACGTCTGACAGCGTACGAAGAAGAAGAAGAAGAAAACGACTTCAACACCAGTCTCTGGACTGACTAACAGAGGACATTGGCGTGACATGGTCCAAAACGTTCGAGTTCTCGAAGTCCGCTATCCACTTCTGTACCGTCTAAAGCAAACAATGAGAGACAGTGCCGATTATATCACTCATTAACGCGTTCTAGAGAAAGTGTTCAGAAGACGGGGTGGAGTGACAACTTTGTTTAGAATTTAGGCGCCAGTTTTAAAAAAATGAAGGAGATAGGTATATTGTCGGATGAAAATGTAATCTCAGGGTTCCGTAACATATCGAAGGATATCAATGAATTATTCTAGAAAATATTTATTCCAAATGTGCAAATTTAAAGTGTTTTTTCAAATTCTGCGATTCCTAATGTGTGTTATGCCGTCGCGACTGTGTAACGTGAGACCGGCAGTCTGAGCTCGAAAGTCGGCGGAGAGAGGAAATTAGGTAGTTAAATATGTATTGTGTCCCTTGGTTAGTTGGTTATTGATCCAGCACCGTGTGGGCTCCAGCCCTTTGGCCCAATGCTATATAGTGGTATCTGCAAGTGTTTGTGAGCTGTGAATTGTATCCCTTAAAGCTGAGGGGAGTAGAGAGAGGGGAGAGAAAATCGGGATGATGGAGATCGTAGGAGTAAATACGTCAGCCATTGTGATAGAATAGGCGTCACAATAACACATTATAGGCTTAACAACATCATTTCTATGTGTGACAGCAACATTTATATGTGTGACATCAACATTTCTATGCGTAACATCAACATTTCTATGTGTGACATCAACATTTCTATGTGTGACATCAACATTTCTATGTGTGACAGCAACATTTCTATGTGTGACATCAACATTTCTATGTGTGACATCAACATTTCTATGTGTGACATCAACATTTCTATGTGTGACATCAACATTTCTATGTGTGACATCAACATTTCTATGTGTGACATCAACATTTCTATGCGTAACATCAACATTTCTATGCGTAACATCAACATTTCTATGCGTGACATCAACATTTCTATGTGTGACAGCAACATTTCTGTTCGTCACATCAACATTCCTACTCACAACAGACCTCAAGCGCAGCTGTGGGCAGTTCTAGGGAGATGGTATCTCCTTGTCATTCTACTCGGCGTATAGATATGGAGAATGGCTCTGCCGAGAATGTGTCGGACCAAAAGGTGCAAATATCGCAGTCATACTGTAAACTAGCGACACAATGGAAATCCGTTCTCCGGACTACATCCTGCTACTTGCAAAGCCCTGTTCAGGGCTTGGTAGCGGGATATTGAAAATGAACGAAGAAGAAGATGGAGAATGGCTTGTGGAAGATAGTGATCTCATCCGAGCAGCCCTCGTTTATCTTAGCTATAAGCTGAACATACCCATTGGTTCCTCAAGCCATTTACCACTGCGATTATGTCCACGCTTTCAAAGGCCTTTTCGTAGTCTACAAACTAAAACATAGGGGCATACGAGCTTCAACGTTCTTTCCATTAACTAGTTGATTGTGTGGAGATGGGCCTTGGTTGAATAGCCCTTTCTGAAACATGCCCGTTCTAGCGTTTGGTTCTTCTCGAGTTGCCTTTCCAATATGAAGATGATTTCTTTTTTTTTTGCGTTCGACTTATTCCTAAAATCTCCAAGGCGGAGGTACAGTGTACTGGGGTTTTTATTTTGCGCCTATCGGCTAAGTGTATCTGAGTTCAGCATGCATTTTATGTAAGGGGCTGCTAACTCCTGCATTATTTAAGGATTTGCTTCCCCGGGGTAACGGCCGGTGCTGTGATGGGGATCGAACCCAACACCTTAACCACTTAACCACTAGGCCACGCCGTCCCCTGAGCATGTGTTTGATCTTATTTAGTTCGCAGTGCCCGATCCTATCTAGCAAACCTCCGATCCTATTTAGTTCCTAGAGGATGATCTATCTAGCCCAGCTCCGATCTTGTTTAGTTCGTAGTGCCCGATCCTATCTAGCCCACCTCCAATCTTGGTTAGTTCGTAGTGCCCGATCCTATCTAGCCCACCTTCGATCTTGTTTAGTTCCTAGAGGATGATCTATCTAGCCCACCTCCGATCCTGTTTAGTTCCTAGAGGATGATCTATCTAGCCCACCTCCGATCCTGTTTAGTTCCTAGAGGATGATCTATCTAGCCCACCTCCGATCTTGTCTAGTTCGTAGTGCCCGATCCTATTTAGCTCACCTCCGATCTTGTTTAGTTCCTAGAGGATGATCTATCTAGCCCACCTCCGATCTTGTTTAGTTCCTAGAGAATGATCTATCTAGCCCACCTCCGATCTTGTTTAGTTTGTAGTGCCCGATCCTATCTAGCCCACCTCCGATCCTGTTTAGTTCCTAGAGGATGATCTATCTAGCCCACCTCCGATCTTGTCTAGTTCGTAGTGCCCGATCCTATTTAGCTCACCTCCGATCTTGTTTAGTTCCTAGAGGATGATCTATCTAGCCCACCTCCGATCTTGTTTAGTTCCTAGAGGATGATCTATCTAGCCCACCTCCGATCTTGTTTAGTTTGTAGTGCCCGATCCTATCTAGCCCACCTCCGATCTTGTTTAGTTCCTCGAGGATGATCTATCTAGCCCACCTCCGATCTTGTTTAGTTCCTAGAGGATGATCTATCTAGCCCACCTTCGATCTTGTTTAGTTCGTAGTGCCCGATCCCATCTAGCCCACCTCCGATCCTGTTTAGTTCCTAGAGGATGATCTATCTAGCCTACCTCCGATCTTGTTTAGTTCCTAGAGGATGATCTATCTAGCCCACCTCCGATCTTGTTTAGTTCCTAGAGGATGATCTATCTAGCCCACCTCTGATCTTGTTTAGTTCCTTGAGGATGATCTATTTAGCCCACCTTCGATCTTGTTTAGTTCCTAAAGGATGATCTATCTAGCCCACCTCCGACCTTGTTTAGTTCGTAGTGCCCGATCCTATCTAGCCCACCTCCGATCTTGTTTAGTTCCTAGAGGTGTGGGTTTTTTGGCGGCAGTGGTGAAGCTATGCGGAACGTGTATCGGTTGCTCCAGGAGAAGTGGTAAGAGATGACATGCATAGCCAATTCTGATTTTTAATAACGTCCACAAACTTCGCAGTTTATAGCATTGTGGGCACCTGGGACACTATTCATACAAATATATTTATGTCACTATTCATACAAAGATATTTATGTCACTATTCGTACACATATGTCTATGACATTGTTCATGCAACAATATATTGACATTGTTCATACAACAATATATTGACATTATTCACACAACAATATAATGATATTATTCACAGAACTATATAATGATATTATTCACACAACAATATAATGACATTATTTAAACAAGAATATACTGACATTATTCACACAACTGTATCTATGATACTGTTCACAGACCTTTGTTTGTGGCCTAGCACAGTACTATTACGAAAACGAAAACTGGGAGAAAGCCAAAGAGTACTCTGGGAAAATGTGCAAGATGGAACCCCAAAACCCAAATCATTTTCTACTGTACGGAGACATGGCGCTACGGACCAACGACCTTCATCAGGCAAAGAGGACATTTAGTGATATGCTGAACATTTTCGCGTCAGATGGGCTGATCACTTCACAGGTAAACCTGACGTCCGTAATTAAGACAAGAAGAAAGTTAATCAGAGTATTTACAAATAATCGGATTTTAACGTTTGAGCTACTTTTCAACATTGTATTTTTACAAACACTTAGTTAACTTAACGCCTTGTCCGTTTGCCGGTACTTTAATTTGTCTTATTTTAACCAACTTCCCCATACTTAGAAAGCTAACATTGTGTACATACTCCACGAATGCCACCTGATAATATATCAAATGTTAACGCATTCTCTAATGACTTTCTAAAAACACCAATAGATTATATAATTTCCAAAAGAATATTTCTTAACGCCAATCGGTATCCAAACAAAGGAATATAAATGTTTACTCCCCTCAGAAAGAGGAAAATCTTTTATGGTTTGTGTCCCTTCATATTTTGACGGATCCTAAAACAATTACACTTTTGTAGTCATAAAATCAAAACAAAAACCTTTTAGTATTAATTAAAGAATCCACACACACACACAAAACAAAGGTTAAAATTACTTGTTACAAGCTTAAACTACAAACTTGAAATGATCGATGTCTGTTTTCTTGGACTTCTATTTCTCATGTTTGAATACTTCACTTGGTCTGGAGAAAGGACATTTTTGATACAGCCTTTAATATTGACACAAGTGGATCTCTCAAAATTGAACTCTTGTAGTTCAAAAATAATTTTTTAAATATGTCAGCATCAATAAAGGCTTGTACTGAAAAAGTTGTTTTTTTTTAATGTATTTTGTTCCTTTAAATAAATTATTAAATATTTTTCAGTCAGTGACATATTAGTACCTGGGGGAGGAACCTACCTCCTACCAGGCGAGTCAGCAGGGTTGCGAATTGCTGAAAGGCCTCCTAATTTGGAGGTTAGCTGCTAATAAATAAGCAGCCGTGGACAAAAACGGGTCGGCAGGCTTGAAGGCTGTAAGAAGGCAGCCCCTCCACCATGCAAAGACACAACAGGCTAATCACCTGTTTGTCTTAAAAAACTAACGATTACAAGTCAAATCATAGAGAAAACCGGACTGATTTTCGGAACATGGAATGTACGAAGTATAAACTGAAAAGAACATGAACTAATAGAGGAGATGAAGAGAGCAAAATTGACAGTCCTGGCACATTACAGAAACAAAGAAAAAGGGACAGGGCGTTCTCGATCATGACGGCAACATGCTATACTACAGTGGAGTTCCCATGAGTGAACGAGCCAGGGCAGGGCTTGGCTGTATAGTGGATAGTAACAACAAAGCAAACATTAAAGGATGGAAATTCATTTCAGAACGACTGATGGTTCTAAGTCTACAAGAGGAGGATAGTCAAATGGATATCGTCACTGTGTATGCACCAAACGAAGATGAGAGCACTGACATAAAAGATGAATTTTATGAGCTTCTTCAAAGGACCATTGACGATTGCCATAATGAAATACTTCTCCTTGGAGACTTCAACGCAAGAGTTGGAAACGACTATTCTAGATGGGATGGAGTGATTGGTAGGTATGGAGAAGATGTCTTAAATGACAATGGAAAACGACTGCTGAGATTCTGCAGAGAACAAAACCTTGTCCTTACAAATACAAGGTTTCCACACAAGCGTATCCATGCCTACACAAGATGCGAGCCGGCAAGAAATGAAAGATCCAAAATTGACTATGCGATAGTGAGGAAAACTGATTTCAAGCATGTAAAGGATGCTAGAGTGTTCAGAGGACCAGAGATAGTAAGCGACCACAACTAGTTAAAATAAAGAGAGAAATTGAAAAACACTATCCAGCCAGGCAACACCCATCAGCAAGCATGAAACATAATAAACGAGGAGAAAATAAAATTAAGGCTAACAAACTACGAGAACCAGATGTTAAGAGGAGATATCAATGGCTCATAACAACAGCAATAGAAACGATAGAGGAATCTGAAGAAGATATAGAAATGCTCTGGGTAAAATTCAAAGACATCCTCAAAGAGGCTGCAGTAGAAGCATGCGGTCAAACCAAAGAAGGGTGGAAGAGAAAGAGTACACCATGGTGGACAGAAGAAGTGAAAACAATAAAAAGAGAAAAGAAAAAGGCATGGAAGCAATACCCAGGGGCTAGGAATACAGAAGAACAAAAAAATATAAAGAATATGTAAATTTTAGAACAGAAGCAAACAAGACTGTGCTCAAGGCCAAACAGAAATCCTGGGAAGAATTTGGAGAGAAACTGGAAAATCATGCTGGAGAAAACCAGAAACTGTTCTACAGGACCTTAAAGAACATGAGGAAGGAAAAGGAATGCCCCCTGAAATTTGTTAAAGATAAACAAGCTGTTGACTGCCCCAGAAGAGGTAATGAACAGATGGAAAGAATATTTCTCAGATCTTCTTGGAGTGGAGGAAAACCAAGCTCTGGAAGTAACAGTCCCAATTCAAGAAGAGGGAGCCATGGAGGGAAACGATAATATCACAATGGAAGAACTGAAGGCAGCATTGGAGAAAATTAAGATTGGTAAAGCAGCAGGACATGATGGTATAACACCAGAAATGGTTAAATACATGGGAGCGGCAGGAGAGATGCAATTCATGAAGATTCTCAAGGCAGCTTGGCGCAACAAGAAGATACCAAGAGACTGGGAGGTTGCAATAATAATATCAATATTTAAAAAAGGCGACAATCGACAATGTGAAAATCACAGAGGTATTTCCCTTCTCAGTGTCCCCGGAAAGTCTACTCTAGGATTCTAGAACGGCGATTAAGCAGAACCAAACATGGATGAAACTCAATGTGGGTTTGGGGCAAACAGAAGTACTCAAGACCTTATCTTTACACTTAGATAGCTAAGTGAAATGGCTCTTGAATATGATAAAGAGATGCATCTCTGCTTTTTGGATTTGAAGAAAGCATTTAATAAAGTTCCTTGGGACAAACTTTGGGAGTGCCTGACAAGGAAGAACATCCCAGGACCCCTGATCTCTGCCATTCAGAGTTTCGATAAAACATGCAGGAATTATGTGCGGACATCAAATCAAAAGTCAGGAGAGTTCAAGACCACTAGCGGAGTAAGACAGGGGGACATTCTATCACCGTACCTTTTCATACTCTTCATGGATGAAGTCATCAAAGCCTGCAAGGAACGGACAAAAAAAGTATAAAGTAGGGTACTGGAAGATGAAACCAAGTTACATATCGGAACTAGCATTTGCAGACTATGTGGCCCTGATCACGAAAACCGAAGCACATCTCCAGATCAACTTGCAGGTCTGGGAAGAAGAGTTGAAGAATAGAGGAATGCACATCAGCAACTCCAAAACAAAAACCATGGTGATCGCCAGAGATGAAAAGAGACATCAGATAACCCTGGGAACACGAGCACCGGAGCAGGTCAGCAACTTTAAATATCTAGGAGTGGTAATAGACAGCAGGGGAGGAATCAACGAGGAGTTAACTGCACGAAGGCCAGCAGCAGGTAGACTGTTCCATGCAATAAACAGAGGTTTCCTCAGTAGAAGAGAAATAAGCAGGAAAACAAAGATGGAGGTATACCTCTCGATCTATGTGCCTGTCCTGACATATGGATGTGAGTCATGGGCAATGACTACAGCCCCAGAAAGGCAATTACAAACTTCAGAAATGAGGTTCCTAAGAAAGGCGGTTCAGGTGACGAAAAGGGACAAGATCCGTAACCAGACAATACGTAGCAATCTTGAAGTTCAACCCCTGCAGTCCCAACTACAGTGGCTTGGCCATGTCTGTAGAATGGAAGAAGATCGGATACCAAAGCGGTCATAAGAGATCAAAAGTCAAGGACGCAGACCCTGATAACGTCCCAAAGTACGTTGGGAAGACAACATACGACAGTCCCTAAGTGATAGAGGGCTGGATTGGAAAGAGGCCAGGAAAAAGACGGCGGAAAGAGCAGTGTGGCGTTCTATTTGGCAAACTTCTACACCTCACGGTAGAAGAGAAGCGACTAAGTAAGTAGTAAGTAAGACAAATTAGTAGACAATTTAAAATGCTATTTATTAATCGAACTTTTGCTTTAACTTCGTCATTTGCAAACAAATAACCGTATACATTTCGCTCATAGCAACGGCTTCTTTGTCTCAGGTTTCTGTTATTGCCATTCCTGTATTCCTTGAACGTTGCTTCTTTATGTTTATCTTTCTTTACATATTATTCTTTACTTTCTTCTTCTCCTTCTCCTTCTTCTTATTCATCTCCTTCTTCTTTTTATTCTTATTCTGCGTCCTTCTTTCCTTGGGGACTTCTTATAGACGGTTTTCTTCCTTCAAAAAAAAATGGGCCTTTTTTTTATGTTGTTGCAGTTTTTCTTGTTCAGCTTACTGTCGACTGCTGAAAGATTCTTTCTATAAAACTAATTGGATTGATCTGGATACTGGTGACGTCTGGTGACTTCATATAAAACGTGCTGCGATTGGTCGTTCATTGTCATCAGTATCATCAAGTGCCCTGACGATTAGCGATCATTTATCTCCAATTCCTCTCACCACTTGTGTCGTTTATCAGTTCCGCTGTTGATCGCCTCCCCTGCCATGCCTTCAAGCTGTTCAATATGTTCTCACTTTATCTTCCTCTGTCTTTCTTCCCTGCGATTTTCCCGTTGTCACCGTGTGTTCCAGCACATTTCTTCTCGTGACACGTCTAAAAATGACTGATTGCATGTCTTGATGTTTGCCATAAACTGGTTTGCGTATGTGCCTCCTAATAAGATAAGAGATAAGTTGACCATTTTTTCCTTACATGTTGATTTGTTAGTTCAGTATTGTTGTCCCTGATGAAGGCCTATTGGTCGTAACGTAGGTTTTGTTTGTGTTCTCGTCTCGGTGCGGTATCTGACTATAACCATTTTTAAATTTCGATTAAACTCAACCTTAATCAACTTTTACAATTTTTTTTTCATGTTTTTATTTTTGCCTCCTAATAAACCACATTATTTGTCTTCTTTTCAGTCCATGGAATTCTCAACATTCTTATGTAAAATCCCATCTCTGTTGCCTCAAATGATTCATGGCTTGCCTGCTGATTGTCCTTGTATCGCTACCGTATGTCAGTACTGGTTCCGTGTAGCATCTAAGATCACATCTCTGTTGCCTCAAATGATTCATTACTTGCCTGCTGATTGTCCTTGTATCGCTACCGTATGTCAGTACTGGTTCCGTGTAGCATCTAAGAACTCAATTCTCTAATTCCAGTGGTCAGGTTTTGATTTTCCTCACATTCTGTAAGACTGATTTTGTCTTGGCTATTCTGTTCTTTATTTCATGTGCGCGCATTCTCCAGCAAAATTGATGTGGGTGCCCACGTATTGAAACGAGTGCACCTGTCATAGTTTCCTCTCGTTCACCTTGATAAAACATTTTGGAGATGTGTGCTCCTTAGTTACTGCCATTACTTCTGGTTTCTTTTGATTTAAGCTGATTCCTTTATTTTTGTTCTTAATAACTATCACGCTGACTAAGTCTTGCTCATTCTGCGCTACCAACACAGTTCCGTCTGCTTAACGCAAGATACTGATGCTCTGTCCACCAATTAATATTCCTGGCATTGCCTCAGTGGATCGAAAGATTGGTCGATAGTATTTTCATAAGTCTTTACTTCATATAAAACGTACAGCGATTGGTCGATATTGTGCCATATGTTTGTTACTTTATTATAAATGTACTGTGATTTGTTGATATGTCCTCTATCAGTTACTTCATATACCGCATAATGCGATTGTTCAATATTCTACAAACTCTGTGTTATATCTATTGTTTCTTTGTAAATATATAAAGATGCCTCCATGCGTTTACAACCTCTTAAGGCTGAAAAAACGATTACAGAATATTAAAATCTATCTTCACAGGCGAGAAATGCTCTGGACATGCTCAACAAGATGGAAATGAAAAGATCAATAGCAAACGATTGATTTCTCTATCAACGATTAGCACGAAGTGACTAATCTATCAATCCACTATCTGAACCAAGTGACTGATTTAGCGATCAGCTATCTGAACTAAGGAATTGATTTATCAACCAACGAATAATACGAAGTGACTTATTTGTCAATCAACTGACTGAACCCATGGACATATTTCTCAATCAATGATCAGATAAAAGTGATTTATTTATAAGTCGATGATCTGAACATTCTGTCTGATTTCTCAATTAGCTGTTTCAGTTAAATGATAGGTATGGTGTATAAATCAACAGACTGAACGAAGTGATATATATGTTAACGATTACTATTAGGTAAAAAAACACTATCAGTAGCTAGTAATTTATTTCTCAATTGACAATGTGAACAAATTTGAGTAATTTCTAAATCAGCGAATGAATTTTCAATCAACTATTTGAACTAAGTAATTAATGTACCAGGCAACCATTTCAAGGTATAACGTTACCAACATTCAAATAGTGAATAGTTAATGAACTGTTATGTCTGCGTAGTATGCTCAGGATCAGATGGCAGGAGAACATGCCTTACAATTCTGAGAATAACCAGCATTTTGAGCATTCATTCACTTCTGACATTGGCTCAGAAAAGATGGAGTGGACATGTTGTTAGCATGCCAGATGAGGCCATACCCAAGCAGCAGTTTCAGGGGCAAGCTCACAGCGAGCAAATGCTCCACAGGGAGCAAAAGAAACCCTACAGAGACTTCTTGAAAGTATCTCTTAAAAGCTTCAATATGGATGTTCTTTCTTGTGAGATGCGTGCACAAAACCGTACCACCTGGCGAGCTAATATCACTGAAGGTGCTCAGATCACAGAGAGTATAGCCATCGCGGAGGCTCCGTGAAAGCGTGCTGGCCGAATATACAATACTCACAACGACTCGATAGCCGACTCCCCCCTCATGTATTCTCAATGTGACAGGGCGTGCCGTTCCAGGATCGGTATGAACACATTTTTCATCAATAGTCGGATCGCTTGCGATGTGCAACTATTATTATTATTCAGTCGTCACCGACATATCAAGTCTAATCAATATATCCGAGTCCCGTCATCTCTTGTTTCGAATGCCCACAATGAGTAGATTTACTCTTTTGGGTGCGTCCTGAAAAGGACGTTAAGTGTCGGGTTGCAGTAGCTTTCCTCAAATCCCGAGCGTGCTGATGAAGGTGGTCCAGGGTCCTCCAGGCGGTCGTGCTTTGCTTCGCTACAACTGCATGTCGCTCACTACTATGGGGATCACGTCGATTCCTCACCTTGTTAGCCAGTCTGCGATGAAAACAGCCCGTTTCCAAGGAAGACTGCGGGGAAATCAAGGTGAGGGACTTGGCCAGTATGTTTTGCCTGACCCTGACTAACATGTGTGATCAGTATATTTTGCCTGACTCTGACTAACATGTCTGATCAGTATGTTTTTGCCTGACTCTGACTAACATGTCTGATCAGGATATTTTGCCTGACCCTGACTAACATGTCTGATCAGTATGTTTTGCCAGACACTGACTAACATGTCTGATCAGTATGTTTTGCCTGACCCTGACTAACATGTCTGATCAGTATGTTTTGCCTGACCCTGACTAACATGTCTGATCAGTATGTTTTGCCAGTTACTGACTAACATGTCTGATCAGTATGTTTTGCCTGACCCTGACTAACATGTCTGATCAGTATGTTTTGCCAGACACTGACTAACATGTCTGATCAGTATGTTTTGCCTGACCCTGACTAACATGTCTGATTAGTATGTTTTGCCAGACACTGACTAACATGTCTGATTAGTATGTTTTGCCAGACACTGACTAACATGTCTGATTAGTATGTTTTGCCAGACACTGACTAACATGTCTGATCAGTATGTTTTGCCAGACACTGACTAACATGTCTGATTAGTATGTTTTGCCAGACACTGACTAACATGTCTGATTAGTATGTTTTGCCAGACACTGACTAACATGTCTGATCAGTATGTTTTGCCTGACCCTGACTAACATGTCTGATCAGTATGTTTTGCCTGACCCTGACTAACATGTCTGATCAGTATGTTTTGCCAGTTACTGACTAACATGTCTGATCAGTATGTTTTGCCTGACCCTGACTAACATGTATGATCAGTATGTTTTGCCTGACCCTGACTAACATGTCTGATCAGTATGTTTTGCCTGACCCTGACTAACATGTCTGATCAGTATGTTTTGCCAGTTACTGACTAACATGTCTGATCAGTATGTTTTGCCTGACTCTGACTAACATGTCTGATCAGGATATTTTGCCTGACCCTGACTAACATGTCTGATCAGTATGTTTTGCCAGACACTGACTAACATGTCTGATCAGTATGTTTTGCCTGACCCTGACTAACATGTCTGATCAGTATGTTTTGCCTGACCCTGACTAACATGTCTGATCAGTATGTTTTGCCAGTTACTGACTAACATGTCTGATCAGTATGTTTTGCCTGACCCTGACTAACATGTCTGATCAGTATGTTTTGCCAGACACTGACTAACATGTTTGATCAGTATGTTTTGCCTGACCCTGACTAACATGTCTGATTAGTATGTTTTGCCAGACACTGACTAACATGTCTGATTAGTATGTTTTGCCAGACACTGACTAACATGTCTGATTAGTATGTTTTGCCAGACACTGACTAACATGTCTGATCAGTATGTTTTGCCAGACACTGACTAACATGTCTGATTAGTATGTTTTACCAGACACTGACTAACATGTCTGATTAGTATGTTTTGCCAGACACTGACTAACATGTCTGATCAGTATGTTTTGCCTGACCCTGACTAACATGTCTGATCAGTATGTTTTGCCTGACCCTGACTAACATGTCTGATCAGTATGTTTTGCAAGTTACTGACTAACATGTCTGATCAGTATGTTTTGCCTGACCCTGACTAACATGTATGATCAGTATGTTTTGCCAGATACTGACTAACATGTCTGATTAGTATGTTTTGCCAGACACTGACTAACATGTCTGATTAGTATGTTTTGCCAGACACTGACTAACATGTCTGATCAGTATGTTTTGCCTGACCCTGACTAACATGTCTGATCAGTATGTTTTGCCTGACCCTGACTAACATGTCTGATCAGTATGTTTTGCCAGTTACTGACTAACATGTCTGATCAGTATGTTTTGCCTGACCCTGACTAACATGTATGATCAGTATGTTTTGCCAGACACTGACTAACATGTCTGATCAGTATGTTTTGTCAGACCCTGACTAACATGTCTGATCAGTATGTTTTGCCAGACACTGACTAACATGTCTGATCAGTATGTTTTGCCAGACACTGACTAACATGTCTGATCAGTATGTTTTCCTGACCCTGACTAACATGTCTGACCAGTATGTTTTGCCTGATCCTGACTAACATGTCTGATTAGTATGTTTTGCCAGACACTGACTAACATGTCTGATCAGTATGTTTTGCCAGACACTGACTAACATGTCTGATCAGTATATTTTGTCAGACACTGACTAACATGTCTGATCAGTATGTTTTGCCAGACACTGACTAACATATCTGATCAGTATGTTTTGTCAGACCCTGACTAACATGTCTGATCAGTATGTTTTGTCAGACCCTGACTAACATGTCTGATCAGTATATTTTGCATGACCAGACGTTAGTCTTCCGTCCCATCCCGTTATCTCGACCGGATGAATACACTAAAACCAAGTACATTCTTGCGGAAACATAAAAATGATGCAAATATACAAAAATGTGCATAATTCTTTTTGACCCCAGCCAGTTTAGATTTCGTGTTGCTTCAATCCCCTCACTGAAGCTAAACAAAACCTGTTTATGGTATAATCAACTTCTCCCTCGCAGGACCACCACTGTTCAAATTTCTGTGTCTTTCTTTATATGCGAGTGGATAAATATAAGTGAAACAATGTTATCTGTACTCGATGTTACTGTACAGTATGTAACAATGATAGCGTCTAACAGGCAGGGGATCTAACTTTGCCTTCCTGTTTTAGTCCATTATGGTTCCCGTCAGGCTACTGATATGGTTTAAATGCATACTAGTCGACTTGTGCCCACGGATACGTGTTGATATATTCCATTTGGATTAGTTAATTAGTTCATTTTGTGGTGTATTTTCCTTCCGATTATCCTGGCATGGTGTACGACTATTTGTAGTACTATTTCGGTTACCATGTTTCGTATTTACGCGGTCTAATGCATACGGCTGAACATCACGAGATTAAAGCTCTTCGTCCAATTTGCAGAAAACCAGTATAGTGACGTTGAGCTCCGCTAATGAACAAATAGTTGGAGAACAGAATTGATGACTTACAAATGTCGATATATAAAATAATAAGAAGCATCAAGTCAACAGAAAAGCATCTAAGGAAGTCCTTGAACAATTAGGGGTGCACAAAGAACTGATGAACTAAAACAAAGTCAGACAGTTCCAATATTTTTTTCACATAAAAAAACATAAGACCGTGCTTAAATCAGTATTATAATGAAAGGTGGAGGTAACTTTATGCCAGGGGTAAGCAACGATACAAGCGGGAGGATACTATCATCATGTGGCATGGAAAAAGGTGACAGATTATACACCCTCATGGCAAGAGCCTGGTGACGTTGGGGATCTATAGTAGCCGAACACCAATTTGGAAATAAACTGAAATATACTTCGTGTTTCAGATTTTCAGATTTTTAACACATATTCGTTGTGCATTTTTAAATATTAATTATTATAAACGATGGGGCTTCAAGTGAAAACCTTAAGTGTGGGATGTCAATTAGAAAAGATATCCATTTGTATTGTAACTTGTTAATATGGTTCCTAAGGATGTCAAGAGTGTCCTGCACGTGCCATCGCGGTGCAGACGAACAACATGACGTCATAATTGCAGTTAAATGATGGCGGCCCCACTATTAACCTGCACACAAGTGAATCACCGTTCTGTTGTTAAGGGGTGAAACATCTCCCTTTTCGGTCACCTGACCAACCTTCCCCCGAGGCTCCATCCTTACAGATGAAATGGCTGGGCGCCATAGGCCGAGAAGAGACATATTCATCATTAAGAAGTCCCAACGGAAGCCTTCGCAACATCTGCTGGAGACAGATTGTCCTTTGCCCAACACAGCTGCTTGCCCGCTCGAAATTCATACATCAGTCATGGCCACGGGCACAGTCATTCGATGCGACGGGACTTGGTCGTCTTGGCCTACTATGATTATTATATTATTATTATTACTCATATTGTTCTTATTAAACTTAAAATGAAATTGTGAGGTGTGACTTATTGTAAAGTAGCTTCTGTGTTGTTGTTGTTATTGTTGTAGTTATTGTTGTTGTTATTGTTGTTGTTGTTATTGTTATTGTTGTTGTTATTGTTGTTGTTATTGTTGTAGTTATTGTTGTATAAAATTACTCCTGTTGAGTTCACTTTTGACGCATATTTTGAAATGGCTTACAGTGGCTCAACTTCGACCCTAAAGTGTGATTTAGAAGGTGGGAAGGAAGACTAACGTCTGGTCAACAAAACATACTGGCCATGACTCCCACCTCGACTTCCCCGGAGTCCTCCCTGGAAACGAACTGCTCTTCTTGGCAGTCTAGCTAACGAGGTGGTGAATTAACTTGGTCCCCGTAGTAGGGAGCGACACGCACATTAAGCCAAGCATAGCACAACTGCCTGAAGGACTCCGATTCACCATCATCAGCACCCTCTGGGTGGGAATAAAGCGACTGCAACGCTCTACTAAACGTTCTTTTCAGTTCGCACACAAAAAAAATAACTTTACTCATTGAATGCATTCGCAAACAACAACAATTTAGCAGCTGAATTGGGATACTACTGGTTGTTGTGTAATGCGAGATTCTCCAGTCAGCACGCCCTCGGTGGGACGGAGAGGGGGGAGGTGTTACCATATCGATCCCCCTCGTTGGCCACACTGCTGTGGCATAGCCTGTTTCCAGCGGAACGGACGAGGATGGAGGTTGGGTCTTGGTCTGACCATGATTATTCTTAGCCGTCATTTCTGTAGCAGAATAAACACGAAAGGTGCACTTGGATTAGTCACTGGTCTTGTAATGTATCTTCTGCCTCTTCCATTCGATCCTAGAGCAATTGAGGTATTTCGTCTGTTATTAGGAGGCAGCGTGGCCTATGGGTGAAGCGCCTGTTTCACAATCCAAACGCACCCAGTTCGAATCACGCTCGTGTCCAGTTTGATAGAGATGGATTTTGTTCCGCTCCCACACGTACGGAAAGGAATGGCAACATCCCGTACCGTCCACTTACCAATAAACTTATAACAGCCAAATAGGTGGCGGTTGTAAGAAGTGATGTTCTGTAAAGGATATTCTACTTACTTTACTTGTGTTATTACTTGGAGTAGTGACTTCGCTTCAATTTATTAAGATATATAGTTTCTATAACATGCAGACCCATTAAATGTTGAAGCATTTTTTCCCCATAAGAAGGGGTAACTGAAACGCTAGTCCGGTCAGGCACAACATAATGACCAGAACACCGCGTCAGAGTCAGGCACAATACACTGACCAAGACCACAATCTCTCTTCCATGTAGCGTTCCCTGGAAACAAGCTGTTTTCAAGATACTTTGACTGACGAGATGTGGAACGACGCAATTCCGCTAGTAGTCAGCGTATCGTAGATGAAGCCAGACATAGCACAAACCGCTGTTAGAACCGGGTTCCACCTTCATCAGCACGTTTGGGGTATCTTCTTCTTCTTCTTCATCGTACGCAGTCAGACATCAACCTTTATTTTTTCGAAAAAAGCAGCCGTCATCCTGAGGCTGTCGACACTGCCATAGAGCTTGTCTAGTGTTGCCACTGGTGATGGCCACATCTGCTCTCTCTGATCCTCGTATGTCGGGCAGTTATGCAGTAAATGTTCAGCGGTCATTTTCCCGGTACCATAAGGGCATTCGTCAGTGCCACCTATCTTCAATTTGTTGAATAGGTGGTACCTCAGTCTATTGTGGCCAGTGCGAAGTCTGAAGACCACGACCTGCTCTCTTCTGTTCAACTGGTAATAGGCATCGTTTTTGGTGTAACCAGTATGTTCGGTTTCCCATTTGGTCATGTAGTTTGGGGTATGAGGATCGCTTTTACATTCCTCCACTTAACGCTCTTTTCAGGTGCACAAAAGAGTAAACATATTCATTGTGGGCATTAAACAACAACAACAACAGCTTACAAGAAAGACTACGGCTTACTCACTCACTCACTCACTCACTCAGTCACTCACTCACTCACTCACTCACTCAATCACTCACTCACTCACTCACTCACTCACTCACTTACTTACTTACTTACTTACTTACTTACTTACTTACTTACTTACTTACTTACTTACTTTCTTACTTTCCGTGTCAAAGCACCACGTTACATATTGTGCTTCCATTTCTTCTTCTTCTGCGTTCGTTCTTAATCTGCCGCTACCAAACTCTGAACAGGGTGTTGCAAGTAGCAGGATATAGTCCGAAGAACGGAATGCGTTGTGTCGCTAGTTTACAGCTTGACTGCGATATTTGCACCTTTCGGTACGACACATCCGTCTTCGGCAGGATGCATCCATTACATGGTATTTTCCTATTGAAAGAATTAGCCGACAAAAATCGTTTCCAGAGGACGCCTGATTGTTAATTGCAATCTTCGTGGAGGCGTCGTTCGTGTCCCAGGAAACGATCACACCAGAAAAGTGAATTTATCAGGCCACAAATGAGGAATAAATCTTGAGATCTCTTGAAGTATAGCAGTGTGGTGGTTCAACTTCAATTTTACGAAGCCTATACTTGAACAGATGAGAAACGACAAACCAAGAGTTCACAAAATGGTAAGCAGTAAAGCAAATAAGCAAGTAAATACATAAGTAAGTAATTCAGTAGGTAGGTAAGTAAGTAAGTTAGTTTGAAAGTTAATATAATAAAGGTGAAAATAGTACTACAGCAACGTCTGTCAGCGAAAGAGTCAGCGACTCCGTTGTACAAGTCTAAGCTATGTTATTTGACATTATTTCTAGCTGTCTTGGATATTCCGACATTAGATATCCATTTACAGCAGGGTAAACAGGCATTTATTACATAACCTAAAAACAAAACATTATCATGGCTATGGTAGACAAGCACTCTAGCCGCTCTACCGCTGGATTGCTGAAACATGTAAATATACATGCGTATCGAACAAAGCATCGTTGGAGTTGTCCCTTGGGACTTGAATGCTGAAACCCTGACAAACTGGAGACGGATAACACCTCGTATATATCACCGGTCACTCTACGCCGATAAGGTGGTGTCCCAGCGGTTAGCATCCTGGTATCTTGACCAAGTGGACATTGATTTGTTCTTTTTTTTTTTATAATTTAAAATTATTTAAAAACAATTTGTAAAGCTATTTTTGCCGTGTTTATTCCCATTAGAGGGGTCCGGAGGATGACCAGTGCATGAGCTGCAATGCTCAGCATAACAAAGCTAACTGCTAGCGTCAGGGTTTGCGACTTAGAGCTGCCAAGATCCGTCTACACCTCCACGTGGTGATCCTGGATAACAGACTGCAACAGATACGGCTTGTTAAGGAGAAGGGATTAAAGTGGGAGGGCTAATTCGGTACTTAAAAATGCCTGCTGAGGTCATATGTGTTCGTCTGAAAGGTGCAAATTACGCAGTCAAGCTGTAAACTACGACAGAGCGCATTCCTTTCTTCAGACCACATCCTGACTCTTGCAAAGCCCTTTTCGGGGCTTGGTAGCTGGAGATTGAGAATAGACAAAGAAGAAGAAAGTAGATTCGCATTGATAATGTCCATCAGGATCATTTATAAGGCTGATGAATAAAAGCCGATTGCCTTTGCAGTGGCTATGCTATGTACAAGATAGGTTTTAATTTACCTCTTATTAAGCAAACAATGAAAGGGTTATCGGAGTTTTGAGCCCGGGTCCTCGTTGTCATAAGACTGAAGTATAACTGCTCGACCAGCCGTTCCTCAATTGAGGTTATATAAATTGTACACTCGTTGCGTGACACATAAAGAAAATGAAAGCCATACAGTCCTGCTTACAGATGCTCTGGCTGTAGTCACAGCGCTAAAAAGCCAGAAAAACACTGAGCTTAATGACTTAAGAGCAGTACTCTGTCAACTATGTCAGCAGTCCGCACCAAAAAGGGCAGTGGTACAGTGGGTCCCATCACACTGCAACATCCAAGGCAACGAGGAGGCAGACAGACTGGCAAAAGAAGGTGCAAGACTACCACAAACAGATACTAGTATGACGTACGAAGAGTCAAAACGGCTTATCAAAGCCAGATACATGACCAAATGGGAAACTGTACATACCGGCTACACCAAAAACGATGCCTATTACCAGTTGAACAGAAGAGAGCAGGTCGTTGTCTTCAGACTTCGCACTGGCCACAATAGACTGAGGTACCACCTATTCAACAAATTGAAGATAGGTGGTACCGACGAATGCCCGTGTGGTACCGGGAAAATGACCGCTGAGCATCTGCTGCAGAACTGCCCGACATACAAGGATCAGAGAGAGCAGATGTGGCCATCACCAGTGGAACCACAAGACAAGCTCTATGGCAGTGTCGACAGCCTCAGGATGACCGCCGCTTTTTTCGAAAAAATAATGGTTACTGTCTGACTGCGTACGATGAAGAAGAAGAAGAAGTACACTCGTTGCGACTGCAGGAATAAACAGCCCTTATTCCCCAATCTAAAAATGTCCATCAGCAACACTAGCAATGAGGATCTATGGCGTATTGATAGATTGGTTTTAATCTCACCACTAGAACGACTTGAAAGTTGTGGGCCGGCACAAGGAACTCAGGAAACAAATCTGGCTAGCAATTAGCCACAGACTGAAGCGAGGAAGTTAGAGAGAGACAATGAGGAGTCCATTGGCTTGATGGCGATTTACGACATTAGAAAGTGTCGAAATAAAAGGTGGTTTACACAGCTTTTGGTGAAGAAGATATAGAGCAGAGAATGGAAGAAGTAGGTAATACAAAATTAAAGGAAGCAAAGAACCTAGGGGACATTTGAATAAGTCAACAAATATTAAACGGAAAGAAAAGAAGAAGAAGAACATGAAAGAAAAAGATACGAGAAGAATATGAAAGAAGCGGAATAAAGAAAATAGTAAGAAAAAGAATAAAGATATTAGAACGAGACTTACAAAGAAATAAAAAACAAATTTTAGTCAATACAGAGGCTTTTAGCAAGTGTAAAACAAATTATTATTATGTTTGGCCAGAGACCGCACTGAGACGAAAACTCCAACGAAACCTACCTTTCGACCAATATACCTTCAGCAGGGACAACTAACAACAACAATAATTAACTAGCCAATCATTGATAACGAGGAAAATAAATAAAAGAAGGATATGAACACATACAGGAGAAGAAAAGATAGTAGGGGAGCTCAGAAAGTAATGCGTCACGTTGTTTATCTCAACTAATAATAAGAATAGAAGTATAAGTTGTTTCACACTTTACATATGGCATCTGACAATTGTGTGTGCCAAATGACACCGCAATCGGCCAAATAATACGACTGCACTAAACCGTTGAAATGGAGCGTATTAGCAGCTTGCGTTATAAGCAGCGAATTGTGATATAATTTCTTGTTGCAGAGAAGGAAACGGTTGTGAACATTCACAACGTCTGTTTGATGTGTACAGGAGCTTTGTAGTCAACAGGAGTACAGGGTTCAGAGAATCAAAGAATCAGGAAGTGTAAGTACGGAGCTGATTGATCGGCCGCGCAATGGACGTCATGTTACAGCCACCAACGCAGAAATGTTGAAATTCTCTGAAGACATTGTTCGTACTGATAGGCGAATCACTACGCAACAACTGGTCTTACAGCTGTTAATCATCATTGGTAGTGCAAATGCAGTAATTAAAAACTCCCCGATTTTCTAACGTTTGAGCAAGATCTGTTCCTCGAAGTCCCATAAATGACCAGCAATTGTAAATAAAAACTAATTTCTTCTGAATTGGCTGGATTGGAAAGAGACCAGAAAAAAGACGGTGGATAGAGCAGTGTGGCGTTCCCTTTGGCAAACATGTACACCTCACGGTAGAAGAGGAGGGACTAAGTAAGTAAGTAAGTAAGTTCTTCTGAATTTATGGAGCGTTTCAATGCTGATGGTGAGAACTTTTTGTCTAATTTCGTTACAGGTGACGAAACCTGGGCACATCATTTTCTACCCGAGACAAAAAGACAGTCCATGGAGTGGCATCACCCGCAATCACCACTAACAAAAATATCCAAGACAACTCCTTCAGCTGGAAATATCTTTTGGGATATTTAAGGTGTGATTAGTGTGGATGTCTGGCTAAGAGCAGAGACAATCAATTTGCATGTTTACATTAAGACTTTGAAAAAAAATTCAGCCACTTTTCCGCAGAGTTAGGCATCACAAGAATCCAGCAGACCTGCTTCTCCTTCACGACAATGCGGGCCCTCACACTAGTCTCGCAACACGGAAAGCAAACACCACATTTTTTTGAACTGTAGCCACCCTATATTCCCGATTTAGCACCCTCTGATTTTCATCTGTTTGGCGCACTCAAAGATACACTCCGTGGGACAAGGTTTGAAGATGATGAAGAAGTGATTCATGCATCCAAAAAATGGCTACATGATCATGACAAAATCTGGTACGGGCAAGGAATTCATGCAATTGTTTCGCGCTGGCATAAAGCTGTACAAGTTGATGTAGGTTTACGTTGAATAATACAGATGACATATCCACGTATATTGTGTAGGGATGTCATACCTTTTGAATAAACAGCTTCTGAGAAAAACGATGTGGTGCATTGCTTTCTGAACGCCCCTCCTACATTTCCAGATACTAAGCAAACGTCACAAGGCTTCTCGTGTGTCTGAAGCCGGAAAATAAATCAAATAAAAGCTTGAATGAATAATGGCGCAGAGAACATCGATTGTATAGTATTTTTTAATATTAATTTCGTCTTGCTTCTAATTCGGAGTGCATTGTACTGTTTTTGCGTCTTACAGCACAACAAATCTGATTTCAGCACTCATTTTTTAAATGAGGTTACTTCCCATAGGGAACAATGAATTCGAATTCGTGCATATTTTGATTGTGAGCGGTGTCGATACACAGCCTCTTGGGTATGATGCAACAGATTCGTTCAACTCGATACCACGAATAAATCAGGGAACAATATTCAGACCGCGAACCGGGCACCGCAGACTCAAATCTGTGAGGCAGGCAGAAGCGTTTGTGGATAACAGAGAAACAGTAGACCATGGGTTCTGCAATCCATCCGACTCCATCGGAGGAAGAGTGCGACAACGTGATCTTCTGCAGCACTGTAGAGCAATCACCTGGTTCGTGATGAGACAATCCCGGACCTGGCTAACAAGTTTATGAGTGAAATACAAGTGATTTTTTTTTGATTTTTTTTAAAATGGGAAACATCAGAAGAAAAGTCAAGTTCATGAGCTAAATACAAGTGATTTTTTATCAGTTGTGTTTTGAAATGGGAAACATCAGAAGAAAAGTCAAGTTTATTATGGAAATAGATACTATTTGAGAGATAATTGTTTGGGGACGAGAGATGTATGATATAGAACGCCAAAATTATGAGAAAATTGATGTAAGGAATAAGTTGTATGGTGACAAGAATAGTTTGAGAGTGGTAACCAAGTTTATTAGGGCAATAGCTTCGTCAGGAATGTGATGAGAGTAGTCTGAGACTGACAGTCACGTTTATTAGCAATATATTAGTTTAGGGATACACTTTATGTTTAGAAGAGAAGTCTGAGACTGATATCAAGTTGATAAGAGAAATCGATTAGTTTAATGATACACTCACCACAGACAATATGTTGTTAAATGTTTTATGTTGGCCGACCTATCTCTTAATGGTGACACAAACTGGTATGGTTGCGTATGAAGATTGTCTGTGTTAACCATGACGACCCTGCAAGGTAATTGCCTGGGAAACGTGACACAAGAAGTGATGGAAGCGGCAACACCAGGGGGTGAATGGGGCGGTTCATAGATGAAAAAAATATCTGGGCACAGGAGCGAGTTGAGATGCGGGAACTGGTTTAACAAACCACCTTTCAGGTTTCGGCCCTGAAAATGATGATGAGATGATGCTGACGATGAAGATGGTGATGATTAGGATGATGAGGATGATAAAGATCCCGTCATGCAATGCGGCGCATAGGAAATATAGCATTAGGTCCATATTATTTTGTAACCCACGACACTTAGTAGATGATGTGGTCAGCAATATGCCGGCCTCTTTTACTTTCCGGACTGAACTGGGATGATGATGATGATGACGATAGGTCCAGATTAGACACCATGAAATATTTCTTTTCTAGTCTGAGAGGGTGAATTCTTGGAATGTATTATAACAGGAAATAGTGAAGGCAGGGTCAATTAATGCATTCAAGAATAGATTGCATGCGCATTTTTAGATCAAGTGAATTTAAAAGAAGCTGGTTGTATACTGGCTATGCAGAGTCTTCTAAACCAGTATAAAGACGTTAAGTTTAAGTTGAGAGATATCAGAAGCGAACAGATACGTTTCCTTATTATGGACCAACGTTGACAGATTCAAGAAATGCATTGCTAAAACGGCAAGAGCAAGGAAGCATAAATTCTAGCAGAATGTTTGACACCCCCCACAGTTAAAAAGTGCACCATTCTGTGACGTCACCACCTCAAATTCTAAAAACACATATGATTTTGTTTGAGGTGAATTAAGACGCAAATTATACACACCACACCACGTGTACTATATGTATGTGATAAAACAGCTAACGAAAGCTTACATGAGTTCAAGAAGGTCCCAGCCCCCTTTTGCCAAATCTCGTAACATCTTGGACAACCTATTCATCCTACAGTACTTCCTTAAAGACCATGGATATTTTAGGTGCTTTCTTCCATTACCCGCACCATCATGGCCCTTATGTTCGTGGGACAACCGTTGCGGAAAGACCAGAAATATTCTGGGCCACTATCTCATCGATCACTAACACAGGAAAGCAAGTAGCAGAAGAGGAGTGGTTTCGCGCGCTTGCGCCTCATCGCTACTTATCTACACACGTTTGCACGTAGCCTGCCGCCAAAAATTACTATTTCGTCTGTCAGTGTCTGAAGTTGAGAGATCTCAATGGAGATATGCGATTGAGCAAATGGCGTGATTTCAAGGAATGGGTAAGTACTACCTTAATGCTTACAATTCGTTTTGTCCACGAAGTAAAATGGAAGAAATTATTTCCAGGTATTAAATAAAAGCAAATATCTTTCTTTCTTTTTTCGCTTATTTTGTTATGCCTTTCAGCGTTATGTTATGAAGTCATTTCTAGAACGAAAACTTACCGTGTGCGTCATGCACAGTGGCATTCACCGAATCAGATTTTTCTGTAAGCCACTTTTTTCGTAGTCTGTCTTTGGTCTTCAACCCGTTACATCTAAATAGCATTGCTTGTTGGGGGTGGAGGGAGGAGGCAGGGCGGTGGTGGTTGGGGGAAGGGTGGGGGGTGATGTGTGCTAGTAGGCTTGTTACGTGACCAAATCATTTCAGTTGCTGTCTTTTGATGTAGTCTAATACTGGTGTTGTAAGCAAGTACCTGGCTGACTGTTTATATTTTTTTTCTGCTTTCGCCTTCTTTCTCTATTCCCTAATGTGGTGTGCGTTGCACTGTTTTTTTTATAACTATAATATGGTCAATTCTTTCATATAGAGCAGGAATATGACAGTTGATTACGCTCTATTTTAACTCTAATATGGTCAATTCTTTCATACAGATCGGAAACATGGCGGATGACTACACAATCTTAACTCAATGCGAAGTCAGTATTTTATGTGGAATAGAAACATGACTATACTCAATATTAAATATTATCTGCATTCGCCAACAAATCCTGACAAACATTGTTGCCCTTGATCGTCTGGAACGGTTACGAGCGGAAGTCTAATGGAGGTTATCTTGAGAAGTAATCCAGGTTGCACAAACCATACATTACGAACTTCCCAAACCAGTTTCACCATACAATCTCTGTCGTGAAACCTTCAGAAAAAAGAGGTAAATGAGGCCCAGAGAAAACATGGACCAGAGACCTAGTAACGAGTTAGTAAGACATAATCTTTATCGTGCATAAATTGAATGAGAGAGTAATGAACAACATATTATCATCAAAACAATTAAAATAGATTCAATAAAGTAATTATATAATAAAGAATAACTACATGACGGAGACTGCAAACTGAACAAGTTAGATTGTACCTTTACACAAGACATAGATACAAAAACACAAAGACTAATATCTTGCGTTAATGTTTTGTAAATATTTGTTATCAAAATTTGGCTTTGTTTACAGTAGTTCTTCTGATATTTAACTCACAAAATTTAGAAGCCAAATAATAACAAACTAAAAGACATAATTTAGAGGACAAGAGAATTAACAATTATATTTGATAATTTAGAAGATAGGGAAAGAAAAACTAATTAACAATTTGAAGAATAAATAACGGGAAAAGGATTTAACATAATTTAAAAGAAAAATAATAAAGACCTAATTTAAACTTTATTTAGCAGACAAGAAAATAAACAAATATTTAAAATAATTTAGAAAACAAGAGAATGAAGAAATATATAAAATAACGTAGAAGTCGAGGAATAAAGAAAATCCGTAAAATAATTTAGAAGTCGAAGAATAAACAAATACATTAAACAGTTATTTAGAAGCCAAAGAATAAATAACTGATTAGCATAATTTAAAAGCCAAAAAATAAAAAACTAATTAGCATAGTGAAGAATCATCATCATCATTATGTAGCATGTCTTTGTGGAACGTCGCTCCCATCACAGTCTGTGTGAAAGAAACTCGTTCCCTTGCCAAATCACCAGCCTCCGCCACAGTCATACTCAGGCATTCCTGGATATCTTGGTGCCATCGTCTTCTTGGTCTACCCCTTTCTCTTTTGCCTGGCACTATACCTTCCATCACCGTTCTCTCAAGACCATTTTGTCTCTTGATGTGACCAAAGTACTTGCATTTTCTAGCCAAAATGGAATTGATAAACCAGTTCTCTTCTATGCTCAACTCTTGCCGAATGTCTGCATTTGTTTTTTTCTCTGTCCAGGGTATTCTGAGGATCTTTCTGTAACAGTTTGACTCGAAGGATTTTATTCTTTGTCTAGCTCTATGGCAGTGGCGAGAGCCTCAGGATGACCGCCGCTTTATTCGAAAAAATAATGGTTACTGTCTGACTGCGTACGCAGAAGAAGAAGAAGAAGGTTCTTTGTCTAGAAGTTTTGGTAATCGTCCATGATTCACAGCCATAAGCTGCCACAGGAAAAACACAGGCTCTCAAGACTTTTACTTTTATCATTTTGTTGGTGCCCTGCCATAATTTCTTCAGGCTGTTCAGTCTCTGCATTGCCATAGCTAGTCTTCTTCTGATTTCTTTCGAGCAGTCGCCATTTGTGTCAATTCTGGAGCCCAGATATTCAAAATGTGTGACCTGATCTATTTCCTCACCACCCACTGTAAATCTATGCTGACATTGTGTTTTGTTGGTGGTCATTATCTTTGTTTAATTTATGTTTATGAACAGTTTTAGATTTATACTATGTCCATTAACGACTGAAAGTAGCTGCTCTAGCCCATCTGCACTTCTTGACAGTATCACTGTGTCATCTGCGTATCGTAACTCTGGAATCTCGTACCCCCCAATCGTAAATGGGTCGAAACTTTCAATGTTCACATCTTCTCGAACATTTCTCATTATACAGTCCGCATATATCTTGTACTGATAAGGTGAGAGGATACATCCCTGTCGGACTCCTTTTTGTACTGCAAACCAATCCGATGTTTGTCCAGATACTCGGACAGCGGCTTGTTGATCTTGGTATAATGTTTCAATGAGATGGAATATGTGCATAGGAAACCCCATTTCCCCCCATGATTCTCCACAGATTTTGATGTTTTACCGTGTCGAAGGCCTTAGTATAATAAATAACACATGTGTACAGGTCTACATTAAACTCTCTACATTTTTCATAGGTATTCCCTAAATTGAATATGTGGTCCCGGGTCCCTCTGTCTTTCCTAAAACATATCTGGACTACGTGAATTTCAGATTCAAACCTTTTCTCTATCAGTGAAAAATAATGAAGAATACAAAGAACAATTTGGATTTAGAAAGTATAATGGAGCAAGTGAAACAATTTTCTGGTTGCCGCCTCTGGCAGAGAAATAAATAGAAATACATAATCACATTTATATTTGTTTCAGAGACTACTTTGACAGTGTCCAACATGGGAAATTAATTGAATATCTCCATGAAATGGGTCATAAAACAACACTATCCACAAATATCAGATTAATGCGTACACTGGTCCTGTCAATATTCCTCTATGCTTGTGAGACATGGACAGTTACAGCTGACCTTCAGCGAAAGATACAGGCCTTGGAGATGAGATGTTTCCGAAAACTTTTAAACGTCACGTACAAAGATCGAGTTACAAATGAGAAAATACGAGATAAAATTACAACAGCAATAGGGTGTTTTGACGTCCTTCTTGGCAACTGTAAAAAGAAGAAAACTCGCTTGGTATGGTCACATATCGAGATCAAATTGTCTTGCAAATACGATCCTCCACGGAAAGGTACATGGCAGTCGACGAAGAGGCTGTCCCAGAAAGAGGTGGGAGGACAACATAAAAGAATGGACCAGTCTCCGACCAGAAGAGGCACAGACAGCTGCCACTGACAGAGAAAGGTGGCGTGGTATTGTGAGTATGTCTTCATGTGTGCCACAACGAGCTCATCGGTTATAGGATGACCTGACCTGACCTGACCTGAAATGGGTTTAGATGGTAAAGACAAAACTGTGCAGTAAACTGTACGCGGAACAAACTGCTGCAGTAAAATCAGGAAAGCTATGTTCTCCAAGTACAGATGTGAAAAGAGGAGTGAGACAGGGATGAGTATTATCCCTTTGTCTTTTTAATACCTACACGGAACAAATATTCAAAATGATTGAGCGAATCCCAGAGTTGTCATTAGGGGAATGGCAATGATAACTTTAGATATGCGGATGATACAGTTTTGCTAGAAAAAAGTGAGCAAGAATTACAGGAGCTTGTGACAACAATATACACAATAAGGCAATAGTTTGGATTAGAGATAAACTTACAGAACACAAAGGCTATGATATTTGGGAAAAGTGAAAAGAAACGGTCTATGCAGATACAAATAAAAACTACCGGAACAGGTACAGAGATTCTCCTTTCTAAGTCTAGTAATAACGGGAAAAGGCAGCTGTGACAAAGAAATCAGAAAGAGAATAGGTATGGCCAAGATGGTATTCAGCAACATGCGACACATACTGACATTCAAAGAGATAAATCATAAATTGGTTATGAGAATTGTCATGTGTTATGTATACTCGTCACTAATTTATGAGGCAGAAAAACGGACAATGAATAACAAGTTGGAAAAGAGTATTGAAGCCTTCGAAATGTTGGTATATATAGAAGATTGGGTCGCTTGTCTTGGAAAGAGAAGAAAACAAATTTGGAGATATTGGAACGTTGGGGGTGAAAAGAGAATTATTTACGGAAAACAGGGTTAGACAGTTTCGTTATTTTGCTCATATAACAAGACATTCCTTCTTGTTGGAGACCGTACTGGAGGGTAGGGTGGAAGGCAGTTGTTCAAGAGGCAGTTTTAAGTGGGTGGATAACATGAGGAGATGGACTGAAAAAAAGACTGTCATATTGCATCAATACAGCAAGAGATAGAGTACACTGGAAATCCATTACAGCCGACCGTCGATGCGGAGATTGTACTTGAGCTGAACTGAAAAAGACAAAGAATGAATAACTGATTAGCATAGTTTACAGGGCAGAGAATGAACAACTGATTAGCATAGTTTAGAGGTCAGAGAATAGACAATTGATTAGCATAGTTTAGAGAACAGAGAATAAACAATTGATTAGCATAGTTTAGAGGACAGAGAATAAACAATTGATTAGCATAGTTTAGAGAACAGAGAATAAACAATTGATTAGCATAGTTTAGAGGACATAGAATAACCAACTGATTAGCATAGTTTAGAGGACAGAGAATAAACAATTGATTAGCATAGTTTAGAGGACAGAGAATAACCAACTGATTAGCATAGTTTAGAGAACAGAGAATCAACAATTTATTAGCATAGTTTAGAAGACACAAATCTGCCGATGACGGATGTATCGGACCGAAAGGTGCAAATATCGCAGTCAAACTGTAAACTATCACCACAACGCATTCCGTTCTCTGGACTACATCCTGATACTTGCAAAATCCTGTTCAGGGCTTGGTAGCTGGAGATTGAGAACGAACACAGAAGAAGTGAGAAGACACAATGAATAACCGATCAGCGTAGTTTAGAAGAAAATAATTTAAAGGAAACTAAACCAGATAATATAACGACAAAGAATGAACAAGTAAATAACATATGTTTAAAATCAAAAGAGTGAAAAACGACAAATTTGAATGAAGAAATATGATTTAGAAGAACGAAAACAATATAACAATTTATATGACGAAAGAATGAATAACAACATAATAAAAGAATAAATTTCTAATATATTAATTTCAAACACAACTATGGAACGACACACAAATTTGAAAGACAAAACAACGAAAAACGGCATAAAGAATGACGAAGACAAAAACAGAGAAGATATACTCGAATATGAAACTCCCTAAAAATGTGATGTAACAGACGGTAAAAGAGAAACAAATAATTCACGACGATAAAAATGAATGGTCACAAGGCGATATCTTCAAATTTAATTGACGGTGTGTAATTTCCTTAATCGTGCGGCTTCTTTGAAGCAACATAAAAACACACTCTACGCGCTTATATGGCACACCGGTTTCCTGTATACAAGTGATAACAGTCTTGAGAGAGATTCCCAACCCCAAAAGTTAGTTAATTTCTTGGCTGCAAATTTAGTAAAACTTCATGTCCGTTCATTCATGAAGTAACGAGCTGTATATTTCCTTTAGCCCGTAGACCAGTTTGAATTCAAAGAAGCGGTTTGTGTTTAGGTTTCTGACCCAGGATATGTGAGAAGATGCGGTGTGTGTAAAGACATGCAGGCTTGCTAGTTCGTGAGCAACTGCTGTTAAGGTGGGGTGTACAGTGGTACAGAATGGCAAATGCCAAGGCCACGAAATAGAAAGGGATATTGTTATTGGAAGATTACAGTAATCCTTATCTGATAAACCAATGAGATTATCGTGTTTGTGCCACGTGGTCTCTACCAGGGAGGTTTTCATCGATGGGGAAATTGAGATGGTAAATGGAGAAGAGAGAGAGAGAGAGAAGAAGAAGAAAGATATCCAACATGTACGGGAAGAAAAAAGGTAAAGAGAGAATTCATGTGCTTGAGTGAGGATAGTGTTAAAGTTAGATAGAAAGTGAGATGGTAAATAGAGGAGAGAGAGAGAGAAGAAAGATATATTAGACATGTATGGGGAGGAAAACAGGTAAAGAGAGAATTCATGGGGTTGAGTGAGGGTAGTGTTAAAGCTAGAAAAAAATTGAGAAAACCAGGGAGAGTAAATATCCAAGAGAAACACAGAGATTACGAAAATGGGTGTCAAATTATAGTTGGAGAAAATAGAGCTACGAATGGCAGGACGTTTTCTGTAACCTATGACGTGATTCGTATTATTATTGTGTGATTAGGAATTAGGAACAATATAGTTTGGATACTTGGTCTTCTTCGTCGCTGGTACTCAAACTGCTGCTACCAAGACCCTTAAAAGGCCCTGTAAGTAGCAGGATGTAGTTCGGATAACGGAATGCGGTGTGTCGTAGATTACAGCTTGATATTTGCACCGTACGGTCTGACACTCCCGACTTCAGCATGGTATGTTGGGGTACTTGGTTATACCTTCTCTCTTTGATCCCTTCTCTATAGTCAGTCTGCCCTGTTACAGCCTGTTATCCAAGATGACCACTTGAAGCTGGAGAAGTGTCCTGGCAGCTCTGGGTCGCTTACCACTGCAGTCCACGCACTGTTCAACATCTTGTATACAAATATAGAGCATTGTTTTAAAAAACTATGGTTTTAGGGGTCGCTGTAGTTAAGAGGTTCAGGTACTCGCCTCTCACAGTGATGAAATTCAACTGAGCGATCGAATCCCGCAAGATTCAAGCGACCCCTGGTCTCACTAGAGGTAAGACCAGAGTGTTTGCATCCCAAGTTGCCTCTAGTCGTCTCGACCAATAGTCTTGCCACTGATCCAAGGTAACTCGGGATAAGAGTGAGATTGATGACCAGCGCATTCACTTCCTCACTACATTCCAAATACAGGGCACATCACATTAAGACACAACCGTCTGACGTTGTGCCATCATCGCTTGCAATACGCAATAACTTTTTTGTTTGTTTTTTTTTGTTTGTCCAAACACAGAATAATGGTGTAACTAAAGGCAACATATCGATCAAATGTGAGTTTCATAACTGCAAAGCGGATATAATAAAACAAGTTTTTTTTAAAAACCCATAACAGACAGTGTCAACAGAACCGTATAAAATTGAACAGAACGCCAGAGCGAGTTGAAGTCTGAGCGACATATGATATTCCTGTCAGGAGACTCTCATATTGCGGCTCTTTCATCTTAGGTCAATCCAACCCAAGCACGTTTTCCACGGAAAGATCACAATATTTAAGTTTGTTTCTCTTGCTTTCCTTCATCTGTTTGTTTCTTGACCTATTCTTCTCAAACTACGAGGCGTGTTCAAATGAAACCGGACCAAACTACAACAAGTAATCCTACGTACGATACGCATGATGACGTCACTTCTGGTGTAAACAGCACATACCAACAGTCAAGTTTACAAAATGTCATTATCCTCTAACTCATAGTTTCCTCAGCAGACCGTTGAAAATATGATACGGAATCCGTCCAGAGTTCATCAGCGAGCGGTGATTCGGTTTCCAACAGCTGAAGGATGTCGACTAGTTGACATTCGTTGCAGGATGCAGGCCGTTTATGGTGACAAAAGTGTGACAAAGATTGGCAACCGATGTTTAAAAAAGGACGTCAGTTAACACAGCAATATGCGCCTGGCCTGGTCTCGGAAGATCTTTCGTTTACTCACGTCCTTCTTTAAACATCGTTGTTCAGTTCTTCACTATTGTCTTCGACACACTTTTGTCACCATACACTGCCTACATTCTGCGATGAATGTCAGGTGGTCGACATCCTTCAGCTGTTACAAATCGAATCAGCACTCATTGATCAACTCTGGACGGATTCCTTATCTCAGCCGCCATGTTTTCAACGGTCTGCTGAGGAAACTATCAGTAAGAGGATAATGCAATTTTGCAAACTTAGCTGTTGGTATGTGCTGATTACCAATTAGGTGACGTCATCATTCGCATCGTGGGTATGCTTGCTTGTTCCAGTTAGGTCCGGTTTCATTTGAACACGCCTCGCATTTTGGTTTGACCAGTAACAGTGATTCTCGCATTATCCATTGTTTCAAACAATTGCTCATACGTAACAACAATAACTAACAGCCCTTTAATGGCAACTTTTTATTGAAAGTGAGTACATTTTTATTTTACATAGAGGGTTCATTTAAAAATACCAACAAACATTTCTACATAAAATATTCAGAGCTTAAAAATTCAATTCTGAAAATGAAACAACAAAATCTAATCACGTTTTTAATAATGGTTTTCAGAATGCAATAAGAATTGAAAACGGTTTTATCATACACATTTGTTGGAATGGAAAATGGTTCAATGTCGAATTCGAATCATTTATGGACATTTCTATGTGTAAAAGTGTGCGGTTTTCGTGACGACCAGCGATGAATTAAAGGTCACAGGTTCCGTCTACTCGTTTCTGAAAAAAATTTGTTTTAGGGAAATTTACGTCCCAAGGAAAACTGTATATATATTTTGAAATTTTTATTCACGTCAACTTAAAGATCCCAAATTATTTAAAACTGAATGACATTTCTGATGTGAATGTGACATTGCCATCATATATTTATATAATTTATACGAGGCGTGTTCAAATGAAATCGGACCGAACTGCACCAAGTCAACCAACGTGCGATGCACACGATGACGTCACTTCTAGTGTAAACAGTAAATGCCAACATTTAAGTTTGCAAAATTTAATTATCATCTGACTCAGTTTCATCAACAGACCGTTGCAAATATGGCGTGTGTGAAACGAAATCCCCTCCAGAGCTGAACAGCGAGCGGTGATTCGGTTTCTAACAGCTGAAGGATGTCAACCATTTGACAGTCGTCGCAGGATGCAGGCAGTGTATGGTGACCCGAATTGCTGAAACAATTATTGCGATAGTATCTTCTGACGCAACAATATGCGCCTGACCTGGTCTCGGAAGATCTCACGTTAACTCACGTCCTTCTTTAAAACATCGTTGTCCAGTTCTTCACTGTTGACTTCGACACACTTTTGTTACCATACACTGAGTGCATTCTGCGATGAATGTCAACCGGTCGACCTCCTTCAGCTGTTAGAAACCGAATCACCGCTCGCTGATCAACTCTGGACTGATTCCGTATCACACCCGTTATGCTTTCAACGGTCTGTTGAGGAAACTATGAGTCGGAGGATAATGCAAGTTTGCAAACTTGACGTTTGATATGTGCTGTTTACACCAGAATTGACGTCATCTTGCACAACGTACGAATGTTAACTTGTTGCAGTTAGGTCCGGTTTCATTTGAACACGCCTCGTACATATATTCTCCACGAGTAACTCGGGATCTTTTCTGGGAACGGACGAATAGACAAGTGTGCAAACAAATATTCAGGTTGCACAAGTCAACTGAAAATGTCTCAGCATTGAAATGGCAACTTCAACAGGTTGAAAAAAAAAATTCAGCGACCATCGAAATCACTTTTACAGAATCACAGGAATACTTTGCGACTCGTGTTTCCTGTGAATTGGTCAATTGTACTGGTAGTAATGGTAGTCTCATGAGACTTTTAGGCTGAAAACTACCGTACGCTGACAGTTTTGGAAACAAACACATTTGAGGAATGACTTATTGTGCTGTAGCAGAAGCATAGGAACCTGTCAGTTATATGATGACATGACTTACAAGTGTAATCACTGGACTACATGACGTCGGACGGACGCACACTCGGTCATCCGTTGTGATAAACGTGTCACTTGTGCAATTCTTCTGTATTACACTAGGAACTAAGACCATCTTTTTGTTGTTTTTTTTCACATTGACTGACAAATGTATCTGGTTTCTGTTTTGATACTAATAATATAAGACCATATTTGATTTCTGTTTTGGCACATCGGCAGATAAATATGTTTTCGTTGTTTTTGCACACTGACTGACAAACGGTCAAAATTATTAGTGTTGATATTAACTGCTATTACTGACTAATGAAGAAATGAGTTATGAAAAGGCTACAATTACTAACTGTAACTTATTCTTCCTTCTGAACAATTCTTAAACATAGGTTTAGTCTATATAAGTATTGAACAACATTTAAACGTAGATTTCGTCTTTAGAAGTATCAGTAAACGTTTCAAAACATAGATTTAGTCTATAGAAGAGTGGTTTAACATTTGAACATAGATTTAGTCTATAGAGGTATTGATCAACGTTTAAACATAGATTTAGTCTATTGAAGTATTGATCAACCTGTAAACATAGATTTAGTCTATAGAAGTATGGTTTAACATTTAAACATAGATATAGTATATAGAAGGATGGTTTAACATTTAAACATAGATTTGGGATCAAGATGCTGAGCAGCGCAAGAGCTGCAGTGGTCACGACCCATAGCTGACTGCTAGCGTCAGGGCCATCGAACCATAGCTGCCAAGACCCTTCTACACCTCCACGCGGTGATCCTGGATAATAGGCTGCATCAGGGCAGACTGGCTAAGGAAAAGTGATCGAAGAGGAAATGCTAACCCGATACTCAAAAAATGCTTGCTGAAGTCGGATGTGTTGGACCTTCTTCTTCTTCTTCTTCTTCGTACGCAGTCAGACAGCAACCATTATTTTTTTCGAAAAAAGCGGCGGTCATCCTGAGGCTGTCGCCACTGCCATAGAGCTTGTCTTGCAGTTCCACTGGTAATGGCCACATCTGCTCTCTCTGATCCTCGTATGTCGGGCAGTTCTGCAGCAGATGTTCAGCGGTCATTTTACCAGTACCGCACGGGCATTCGTCGGTACACCCTATCTTCAATTTGTTGAATAGGTGGTACCTCAGTCTATTGTGGCCAGTGCGAAGTCAGAAAACAACGACCTGCTCTCTTCGGTTCAACTGGTAATAGGCATCGTTTTTGGTGTAACCAGTATGTTCGGTTTCCCATTTGGTCATGTATCTGGCTTTGATAAGCCGTTTTGACTCCTCGTACGTCATACTGGTATCTGTTTGTGGTAGTCTTGCACCTTCTTTTGCCAGTCTGTCTGCCTCCTCGTTGCCTTGGATGTTGCAGTGTGACGGAACCCACTGTACCACTACCCTTTTTGGTGCGGACTGCTGGCACAGTTTGCAGAGTGCTGCTCTTAAGTCATTAGGCTCAGTGTTTTTCTGGCTTTTTAGCGCTGTGACTACGGCGAGAGCATCTGTCAGCAGGACTATATGGCTCTCATTTTCACTGTGTGTCACCATTTCTTCCACTGCCGCCCTCAGTGCCTCTGCCTCCGCTCTGAAATTGCTTGTGTACTTACCAGTAGCGAATGACAGTGTTATTTTTCTGCCATTTGGTAGGTTCAGGAATGCTCCTGCCCCTCCGTTCTGTGTAGTGTTTGTTACAGAACCGTCGGTGTATGCATGGGTCCAGTCCATGCTTGGGTAGCTTTTCGTTATGAAGCTTAGGGTAGTATCTCTCCTTTCTTTTTCAGTCTGGCAGTTTTTGTCCACCTCTGGGAATATATCCTGCGTCCAGGTAGGTTTTCGTACGGTAGTGATGGGTTTTGGTGTTGTTAGTGCGTTTATGGGATCTTCGTGCATCTTTGCTTTGGCTATTTCTGCAAAGTTTGTCCGCTTTAGTTTCCCATTTCCCAAATTGTTTAGTCTCTGGTGCATTGGATGGTCGGTCAGTCTTCGGAGTTTCTCTGATTGCAGCTGGGCTCTGCAGTCTCTTCTATCGGTCATGGATTGCAGTTTTGTAATCTTTTCAAGTTCTACAATTGGCGTTGACTGTGTTGGGCCGAAAGGTGCAAATATCGCAGCCAAGCTGTAAACTACGACACAACGCATTCCGTTCTCTGGACTACATTCTGCTACTTAAGCCCTTTCAGTGTTTGGTAGTGGCAGATTGAGAACGAACGAAGAAGAAGAAGAAACATAGATTTAGTCTATAGAAGGATGGTTTAACATTTAAACATAGGTTTAGTCTATAGAAGGATGGTTTAACATTTAAACATAGATTTAGTCTATAGAAGGATGGTGTAACATTTAAACATAGATTTAGTCTATAGAAGTATTGATCAACATTTAAACATAGATTTTGTTTATAGAAGTATCAAACAGCATTTTTAAAGATATATTTAGTCTTTAGATGTATTGATCAACATTTAAACATAGATTTTGTCTATAGAAGTATTAAAAAGAAATTTGTTAAACATAAATTTAATCTATAGCAGTATTGATCTGCATTCTAAGCATAGATTCAATCTGAAGAACTATTTATCAGCATTTTAAACCTAGAATAAATATATGTTTAAAAATGCTGATTAATTCTTCTTTTAGGCAAAACTAGGTCTAAAGTAGTATTGATCAGCATTTTAAATATATATTTAGTGTAAAGAAGTATAGATTCGCATTTAAACATATATTAAGCCTGATGAAATATTTTTAGGTTTTTCAAAATTAAGCTAAAATACTAGAGCGCGTTTAAAGGAGAGTACCATTTCCTGCACAATTGTGAGAATTTACCAGTTTGCACTAATCTTTAGAGGTGAAAATCTGTTCCAAAGTTGTCTCCAAACAATAACTGCGCTTCTTCTTCTTTATTCCTTGGCCAGTGATTGACAGAGTGGTCAGTGGCTGTCACGCCTGATCGTGTCTCTTAGGGCAGCAACAAACTTCCTCCACTTCATATGACCCACACTTTTTCTTGAGTACCCCAACTATGATTCATAAGCTTATACTGTTCTTGCTTGCACGACTGACACTCGTGCGAGTATTGTACGCTGGTCGTCCATCTCGCCGTACAGTAGATTCATTCATTACTGCTCTTGTAATCAAATATTCTTTGTACCTGATTGGTGGAACCATTGATGTTGAATGCCAACAATCTGTAAGCCTGCTCTTTTGTGCACTCTAAAATAAAAGCGAGTTGCAGTAGCTTTCCTCACGTCCCGAGCGTGCTGATGTAGGTGGACTGGTGTCCTCCAGGCAGTTACGCCATGCTTGGCTTCATCTGCGTGACACTCACTATTTCGGGGTATCAAGTCGATCCCCTACCTCATTAGTCAGGCTGTCATGAAAACAGCCGGCTTCCAGTGAGAAGGAAGTCGAGGTGGGGTCTTGGCCAGTATGTATAGCTGACCCAGACTAACATGTATTATTAGTTTGTTTTGCATAACCAAAAGTTAGTCTTCTTCACTCTTTTATTTTTTAATATAGATTGGGTCTCAACGCTGTGGCAAAAACTCCCGAACCTGGACGACCGAGATGCAATTATTAGTATGTCCTCTCATCATATACCTTCTAGGCCTGAGTGACGTCCCGTGCCAACGTGATAATAGCAATTTATGGTAATAAAAAATGATATTCGTCGAACTGTTAAACAAAGGATGGTCAGACACAATTGTGTCCTGAAAACAAAAATTCCAGAGGACAAAGTGCTGAAACAATCAGTTGCCAATCAATGAAGTGTCTGATTTAACATTTAAAGACAATTTACAAAATAGCGAAATAGAGTTACCAAAATGTTTTACTAGATTGCGGAAAAGATAGAAGAAAATGCAGAGCGTTAGTAGTGTATGTGCATGTTTGTATGTTGTATGACGCTGTAGCTAGCGCTGTATTTGGATTGTGGTGAGAACGAGTTGCGCTATTCTTCAACCTCACTTGCTCGTCCCAAACTAACTGGAACCAGTGGCAGGACAAAGTTGAGAGGGCTGGAGATAGTTGATGATGGTGATATTCGTCCATCACAAGTGATGAAGACCACTCTCTTTGTGCAGTCACGTGGCCAGTCTTTCCTCTTACTGTGTCCGCTGAAACGGGTGACCTGTTCGGTGATTTCCATTAAAGTGAAGAAGAAACTGGGCCATTTGTCAACCTCACTCTCTGGTCCTGAGTTTCCTTTGACCAATGGCAAAATATTTATCGAGACGACTGGAGATAACATAGAATGCAGGTTTTTGCTCAGGGCTTACTCCCGAAGCCTTTTCCGTAAACAGGTATCTCGCAAGGCAGCTGAGGGGTGATGACATCTAATGTTGTGTGTTGTTTCTTTTTCATACGGCAAGAGGTCGTAGGGACATCCTTCACCGTGTGATTGAGTCTGGCATCTCTCCCCGGATGTGTTCAGTTCATTATAGTAGTGTCCAAATTTCTCACACGCCAATTTTGTGAAGTTCAGCCGTGTGAAATAGTCCGCGAAATATGACACAGGATTAATCACAGTGACATTCATTTAGCCGATGTAAAGACCAGGATAATCGGACATAAGAAATCACCAAAAAAACGACCGAATTAACCAGCCGAAATGGAAAACAATACCACGTTTCTGTTAACATATGTGTAAGTCGTCGATTAGTGTGAAATCCCTTCAAATCCGTGGTCTGCCGGCATCCATAATGAAATGACACAGTAGGGTAATGTAGACCCGCAGCCAGTTACGGCGCCATCTTTGATGCGTACATCTGGAGACAGTTAGGGATGCAGTGGATGACCAGGACTCGCTAGATATTTCGCTGTGGTCTTTGTGGTCCACATCACTCTGCTGAGAGTCACCATCCTACCCATTGAGCCTGGAATGGCTTAATCCGCGTAATCCGCCAAAACCAGTCTTCACATGTCAGGGTAGACACCACGTAGTCAGCCAAAACCAGTCTTCACATGTAAGGGTAGACACCACGTAGTCAGCCAAAACCAGTCTTCACATGCCAGGGTAGACACCACGTAGTCAGCCAAGACCAGTCTTCACATGTAAGGGTAGACACAACGTAGTCAGCCAAGACCAGTTTTCGCATGTAAGGGTAGACACCACGTAGTCAGCCAAAACCATTCTTCACATGCCAGGGTAGACACCACGTAGTCAGCCAAAACCAGTCTTCACATGCCAGGGTAGACACAACGTAGATCACAAAGACCAGTCTTCACATGCCAGGGTAGACACCACATAATCCACCAAGACCAGTCTTCACATGTCAGGGTAGACACAACGTAGATCACAAAGACCAGTCTTCATATGTCAGGGTAGACACAACATAATCCGCCAAGACCAGTCTTCACATGCCAGGGTAGACACAACGTAGATCACCAAGACTAGTCTTCACATGCCAGGCTAGACACAACGTAGATCACAAAAACCAGTCTTCACATGCCAGGGTGGACAGCCATGTAACGAAAAGCCACGACGTCGTGTTGTGACGTCATGCTGCTCGTTCTCATGTAGCCCCACATCTCCAAGGGCTCAATTCTACCCGTCAAGTTGAGAATATATTTAAAAAAAGGTGAAGGTCAGACCCATAGCAACCATTGCAGTCGGGGGTGACGATAGCTCTTCATGTGCTAAAGCCGCAGCCTGTTTGAGGTGTGGTGGTCAGTTCCGGTCCATGCTGTTCTTACATTCCCCAACTAATACGTCAGGTATCCATTTACAGCTGGGTCGACTGAAGGAGCGGTCGTAACAGGAACGAACCATGTCCTGAATTGTGTTTCTGTCCGTCAGTAATTTAAAACCCTGGCAAGTGTAATTCCAGACTAGTGGCAACATCATCAGACAGTTTTTGTTTTGATGATGTAACATGCGCTGTTTTTCAGATTATAAGGACACCGAAGTTGCGCTGGTCATCAACCTCACTCTCTAGTCCCGAGCTACCTCGGGCCAGTGGCAAGCCATCAGTCATGACGACTGGAGGTAATTCAGGATGCAGGTACTCTGGACCCACCAACTTTGAGACCAGACGTCGCTAGAAACTTGCGAAGATCGAACCCGCGCCGTTTTCGTCCATCGCTTTGAGAAGCGTAGCCCGCTGTAGGTCTGGACAGACTTGACTTAACTTAACTTAACTTGCATTTGATTTCAGCGATATTTATAAAACAATTTATGTCATTCACTGAGTTAGTTTTGTCAGCGACATATCTGAAATGGTGCATCTGAATCACTGAGAAAGTCTGATGAACTCTCGCCTCTCATTCAGACATCATCAGTTCAATTGTCCATCACGAGACACCCATTTGTAAATTGTATCTCAATTTATTTCATTGGCGCTTTCCTTCTTGTGAGACGATAGTAAGTCATGCTCTGAAAAAGTGGGATGTAACTACAGACCATGACAATAACGAATGTGACTCGTTAGACCAATCCTAACAGAGCTAGAAGCGGCTTCCACCGTGTGTGCAGGGACAAATATTATGAGGCGTGTCTTCTCAAACGCTGACTCCTCAGAATATCCAAATCAGTATCTCCTTTATCTATATGCCATGCTTAATCCTGCCTTTCCATGCAACACAATCCACGGGGTCCTGTTCCCCTGATTCCAAATCGATGCCTGTATCGGAATTAGTTTGTGAATAAATTTAACGAACGGAGACTAAGTCTCAGAAGAGACTAAGTCTCAGAAGAGACTAAACACGGTACAACGAAGGCCATAATACTTACAACAGCATGAAAGACACGACGTGTTCAGAAAGATTGCTACCAACTTACAACAGCATGAAAGGCACGACGTGTTCAGGAAGATTGCTACCAACTTACAACAGCATGAAAGGCACGACGTGTTCGGGAAGATTGCTACCAACTTACAACAATAAAGTAACCCCATATAATTACTGCCGTAGGTTTGGCTATATGAGGGCGGTAGCCATCTCCTCTCCCTCGCCGTTTTTACTTCCCGGACTGAACCGGTACCCATTTAAGGCTGGGTCGACCCAGGAGCCATTGCGGTCTGAAAAACATTACCGCATCAACTGGGAAATGAACCCAGGACTACTCAGATGCGAAGCCACCGCGCTAATCACCGCGCTACGTGGCTCCCTACAATGAACAACAGCAAAAACATTAACGGTGATTGATAGGTACAGAGGCAAATAGCTACAAAGTATTACGAAGAAAATCCTGGCCACAAAATTTGAACAAGGAATTAAATCCATAGTTGAACATCAACTTACAGAGCAAAATTTGGATTCAGTAGAGGTGATGCGTGTCCGTCATGGGTGAAGCGGATCATCTGGTTCATCGGGTACCCTAGTTTCAGGTTCAGGTGGTACATACTGACTAAAACCAGACGTTACTTGATCGCAATTCTTCCTAGACTGTTTCATGGAATTCTTGCTAACCAGGTTGGGGTCGACGTTATCCCATTATTAGTTACAGTTATGCAAATGAGCCAAGCATAGCACACCAGCCTGGAAGATCACGGTCCACCTTTATCAGTATGCTCTGTTCTTCCGTTTCGAATATGTTCAGTCAATCGATGAGTTCGAAGGTAACTGAGGAGCCCGCTGTAGGTCTGGACAGACTTAACTTAACTAAACTTAATTTAACGTCTTCACACTGGTTTAGGAGGGCAAAAAGGCTCAAAAGAGTATGTGTACAACTAGTTTGTTCCACGTATTTATACTGGTTTAGGAGTGCAAAAATGCTCAAAAGAGTATGTGTACAACTAGTTTGTTCCACGTATTTATACTGATTTAGGAGTGCAAAAATGCTCAAAAGAGTATGTGTACAACTAGTTTGTTCCACGTATTTATACTGGTTTAGGAGTGCAAAAAGGCTCAAAAGAGTATGTGTACAACTAGTTTGTTCCACGTATTTATACTGGTTTAGGAGTGCAAAAAGGCTCAAAAGAGTCTGTGTACAACTAGTTTCTTTCACTACACCTACTAAAAATAACTGTAGGCATCCAGTTTATTTTTGAATGCACTAACTAGCCCTGCCTTCACCACATCATGTGGTAATGCACTCAAAGCATTCCCCATTCTCTAACTAAACAAAAATATAATTTCCATTGATTAATCTATAAACTTGTATTACGTCACCTCGATTTCTTCTCTGTTCTAGACACTGTATATACGTTATTCTGAATCTTTCCTCATAACTATATCTCTGGAATCCGACTATCAGTTTTGCAGCTCTTTTTGTGTATCCATTTTAGCATGTCAATGATAAGGATTCAGCATATGAACACGGTACTTCAATGTAGGTCTCACCAATGATTTATATAGTCTAGCTATTACTTCATTTCTCGTTTCAGCAATATTTCTTTTTATCATACCCAGCACTGCATTAGCCATTATCACAGACACCTGGACTTCTTACCACACCTTACCTAAATGATCTATTATAACACCTGAGTCACTTTCTGTTTTATTGTCCAAATTTTGTTTTCTCCCATCATGTAATTATATTCTGTTTTGAATCTTCCCATGTGGTGTCTGAACAGGAATGTGAAGAATTCATTTCACGGGCTTTTTAGCTTGTTCTCATTGTTCTGCCATTGTTTTTATGTATGTCCCATGCCAATGTTTTTATGTATGTCCCATGCTATTGTTTTTATGTATGTCCCATGCCACTGTTTTTATGTATGTCCCATGCCACTGTTTTTATGTATGTCCATGCCACTGTTCTTATGTATGCCCCATGCCACTGTTTTTATGTATGTCCCATGCCACTGTTTTTATGTATGTCCCATTCCACTGTTTTTATGTATGTCTCATTCCACTGTTTTTATGTATGTCTCATTCCACTATTTTTATGTATGTCCCATCCCACTGTTTTTATGTATGTCCCATTCCACTGTTTTTATGTATGTCCCATTCCACTGTTTTTATGTATGTCTCATTCCACTGTTTTTATGTATGTCCCATTCCACTGTTTTTATGTATGTCTCATTCCACTGTTTTTATGTATGTCTCTTTCCACTGTTTTTATGTATGTCCCATTCCACTGTTTTTATGTATGTCCCGTGCCACTGTTTTTATGCATGTCCCACGTGACGATGGACCTTCATGAAGCGATGTGCGTCAAGTTGTTAGGTCTTGAGCAGCAGTTTAACCAAGTGTAGCGTATTATACTACAGACGTTAAGTAAAGCCACAAACGAGTCTTTGAAGTGCTACTTTTGACCGCCACAGGAGCCTTCACCTTTCTGCATTTTGACCATAAAAGAGCACTTTTCCGCAGAAGTATTGTTTTCACAGATTCTTTTTTCAATTTAAGACAATTAGCAAAAAGAAAAATAATATAATGGGCATCTTTACATGGAGGAAGACTAACGTCTGGTCAGGCAAACCATACTGATCAGGCATGTTAGTCAGGGTCAGGCAAACCATACTGATCAGGCATGTTAGTTAGGGTCAGGTAAACCATACTGATCAGGCATGTTAGTCAGGATCAGTGAAACCATACTGATCAGGCATGTTAGTTAGAGTCAGGTAAAATATACTGACCAGCACCAATTCCTAGACTTCCTCGTAGTCCTCCCTAGAGTTGAACAGTTTTCATGGCAGCCTGACTGTGGGATCGACGTAATCCCGTAGTAGTGAGCGACACGTAGATGATGCTAAGCATAAGCCGGACCACCTTCATCAGCACGCACGAGATGTCAAAGAAGCTACTGCATCCAGCCACTTAACGTCCTTTTTGAGGACGCAGAAAAAGAGAAATATTACTCATTGTGGGTATTCAAAAACAAGATATTTATGTTGCTTCCGTTGGTCAGCTAAAAGTGTTTATAGATGAGACAGAAATAAACTTTGGACGATATTATAAGATTATGGAGTCAGTTACTTGACAGCTGTGTATCATAAAAATAAAAAAATATTTAAGACGACTGATGGCGACACGTATGTTTTGAAATCAACATGAAAATGTCCAGGGATATGTGATTTCCTTGATGCAGTTCACTGTTTACGTGGACAAAATCACCGCAGAGGTCAGCCAAATAGCAACACCGGAAACAGAACCTGAAGCTACTCTGGGCTGATGACCAGTCCCACTTGTACGATCATGACAATAAATTGCAAACCTACTCGAGTGTGACTGACATTTCCTGTGCAAAATATAGTATTAAAATAGGTGAGATGAGGACAAAACTACTCTGGGCTGATGACCTTAACTTAACTTAACTTAACTTAACGTCTTTATACTGGTTTAGAAGACCCTACAGAGTCTGTATACAACCAGTTTCATTTACATCACCTTGCTATAAAAGCTATGCGCATCCAATTTATTCTTAAATGCATTAACTGTCCCTGCCTCCACTACCTCCTCTGGCAATGCATTCCAAGCATTCACCACTCTTTGACTAAAAAAATATTTCCTAATATCTAATCTGGACCTCTCTTTAGTCAGCTTGTAGCTATGCCCTCTTGTTATTGTGGGTGGCTGTATTTTTTTTAAAACTTGTTATAGTCTAATTTATCCATTTCTCTGATCATCTTATAAACCTGTATTGTCACCACCACGAATACTTCTCTCTTCTACACACTGTAGGCCTGTTTTTCTGTACCAATAAATTGCAAACCTACTCGAGCACGACTGACATTCCTATGCAAAATATAGTATGAAAATAGGTGAGATGGAGACATCAATCGTGAGGATTAGCAGAACACCTGGTTCATTCAAAATAGATGCAAATGATATGGCTCTTCAACAGGTTCGTTAGTTCATATAACTGGGTAATACTCCTTCAGCAGACAGAAGGTTTGGTAGAGAATCGATTAGGTGTTAGATATCACTGGCTGTTACCGACCAGCTGTCGCCACTGATTAGTCATCTTAGCACCAATTTGACGACAATACGACAGCTGATACAGTATGCTTATGCCGACTGTGTCTTACCAGAGTCAAACATGTTCATTCTCAAAGGCGCATGAGAAAAGAATTTCAACGTAGGAAATACAGTGTTTTAGAAAAGGCCTTAGTGTCATCATGAAAGACAGACTGTGAAACGAGAAGATTCTTCTTCTTCTTCTTCTTCTTCTTCTTTTTCTTCTTCTTCGTACGCTGTCAAACGTCAACTTGAATTTGTTCAAAGAAAGCAGCTGTCATCCTGAGGCTGTCGACACTGCCATAGAGCTTGTCTAGTGTTGGCATTGGTGATGGCCACATGTGCTTTCTCTGGTCCTCGCATGTCGGGCAATTTTGCAGCAGATATTCAGCGGTGATTTTCCCTGTACCACATGTGTATTCGTCAGTGCCATCTATCTTCAGTTTATTGATTAGATGCGAGAAGATTCGACAAAAGGTCAGCACTATAAGGTCTGTTCAAAATGTTTCGGACTTTTGGCCAGGACTAGTAAAGTGTATCCCACTCACTATCAACCCTTGTTTTTCCCTTATAACTTTTAAAACAATTTAAGTAATTCAATAAAATTGCATATGGACATATCTTGGTGTGTGAGAAACATAGTGAGTTCATATTAAATGTTGAAGGGGGCACCATTAACATAGCCGCGCTTGCACGGCTTAACAACATCTGGCAAGATAAACGGTTAGCACTATCCACGAAAATCAGATTAATGCAGTACACTGGTCCTGTTAATATTCGTTTATGCTGACCTTCAGCGAAGGATACAGGCCTTGGAGATGGGATGTTTACGAAGACTTTTAAACGTCACGTACGAAGATCGAGTTACAAATTAGGAAATACGAGATAGAATTACAACAGGAATAGGGCTTTTTGGAGACCTCTTGGCAACTGTCAAAAGAAAGAAACTCTGCTTGGTACGATCACATATCGAGATCAAATGGTCTTGCAAATAAGATCCTCCACGGAAAGGGGCAAGGCAGACGACGAAGAGGCTGTCCCAAAAAGAGGTGGGAGGACAACATAAAAGAATGGACCAATCTCCGACCAGAAGCGGCACAGGCAGCGGCCGCTGATAGAGAAAGGTGGCTTGGGGTTGTGATGATGTCTTCGTGTGTACCCAAACGACCTCACCTGACCTGACCTGATGCCTGCACACGCTTCTCCATGTTACGAAAGACTTTCACTATTACATCAGGAATCACAGATTCATTTTCACACCGAATGTTTTCTTGTAGTCCATGAGATTCCTTGATTTGTTGAAGGGCACTTTCCCTTTCAGCGTGCCGCATAGGAAGAAATCACGTGAGGTCAAGCGACTTTATTGGTCAAAGTCTCTTAGAAATGATACGATCTTCAAATAGGAAAGCAATTTCAGCCATTTTGATGTTTGAGGTGTGGGATTTGGCTCGATCCTGCTGAAAATAGCCAGTACGGACATCCTGGTTGTCCGACTGGTTCACAAGCTACTATCACGCTTCTTATACACCAATGTTTGTCCATATAAAATGTTAATGGATTATTAGAGGCGGTTACGCCACTGCGGGTCCCAACTTCGTTTCTAATTTCTTCTGTCTTGGGCCATGTTGAACCAGTCGGGGATCATTTTCCATTCTGATGCATAGTAGATATTGTTTCTGAGTTCGATGGAGTCATACCAGCGCGTATGTGATCTTCCCCGTGGTCCTGTTCTGTCTCGTGGTACCAGATAGACTGATGTTGCTAGGCTCCAACGGTCATCAGTTCTCCGAAGTAGGTGACCAGCCCAGCGATGTCTTGCCTTGTCTGCGTGGGTATCTGCATCCTTCACCAATGACATTTGCCAATTTGCAAATGTTAATGAATTATATTTATTGGTTTAAACGTTATTAGATAAAAATTAGGGGCTGATATCGAGTGGGACTTACTTACTTACTTACTTAGTCGCTCCTCTTCTATCGTGAGGTGTAGAGGTTTGCCAAAGAGAACGCCACACTGCTCTATCCGCCGTCTTTTTCCTGGCCTCTTTCCAATCCAGCCCTCTATCACTTAGGGGCTGTCGTATGTTGTCTTCCCAACTTACTTTGGGACGTCCTCGGGGTCTGCGTCCTTGACTTTTGATCTCCCATGACCGCTTTGGTATCCGATCTTCTTCCATTCTACAGACATGGCCAAACCACTGTAGTTGGGACTGCTCCACTCGTGTCTGCAGGGCTTGAACTTCCAGATTGCTACGTATTGTCTGGTTACGGATCTTGTCCCTTTTCGTCACCTGAACCGCCTTTCTTAGGTACCTCATTTCTGAAGTTTGTAATTGCCTTTCTTGGGCTGTAGTCATTGCCCGTGACTCACATCCATATGTCAGGACAGGCACATAGGTCGAGCGGTATACATCCATCTTTGTTTTCCTGCTTATTTCTCTTCTACTGAGGAAACCTCTGTTTATTGCATGGAACAGTCTATCTATAGCTGCCCTTTGTGCAGTTAACTCCTCTTTGATTCCTCCCCTGCTGTCTATTACCACTCGTAGATATTTAAAGTTGCTGACCTGCTCCAGTGCTCGTGTTCCCAGGTCGAGTGGGACACCTTGTACAATTACTCCCGGAACGTCATTGCTAGAAGTATTTCATGAAGGCTTTATTGGGAATGGATAACAGCTTGGCGGTCGCGTTCTGTTTTCTCGAGACTCAAATCGGGTCCCTTTCAGCCACACTTTTGGCTTGTTCAGTTCAGTTCAGTTCATCCCGTAACCCATCAGGTCGTTGGGGCACACATAAAGACATGAAAATCCCACGAAAACCCTCTCTGTCTGTCGCCGCCTGACGTATCTCACCGGGACGAAGGCCTGACCACTCAGTGATGTTGTCCACCCATCTCTTCCTTGGACGTCCACGCCCTCTCTTTCCCGGTACGGATTCAAAGAGTATCGACCTGGGAATTCCGTTGGACCTCGCGACGTGCCCGCACCAGGCCATCTTTCGTCTTTTGATTGCTGTGAACAGATCTTCAAAAGATCTGTTTTGACTTGTTTTGGCTTGAGGGACAGCAAAACACTGCAACGACCCTTGTTAGGATATTGGTGTTGCTGCTGTCTAGACTACGATTAGTATTTCTCTTACTTTGTCTCTGAATATGGCGTTAAGTGGTGGATTGCAATATCTTTCTTCACTTCGTGAGCGTGCTGATAAAGGTGGACTGAGATCTTCTAGGCTGGTGTGATATGCTTGGCTTCATTTGCATAACTGTAACTACTAATGGGATTACGTCGATCCCAACCTGGTTAGCATGAATGCCATGAAACAGTCCATTGCGATTACGTAAGGTCTGGTCTTAGTCAATATGTACCATCTGAACCCGAAACTACGGTGCCTGATGAACCAGATGAATATTATACTCCTTGTACTCAATACATTTTCAAACAAATGCGATGGTTCAGCAATCTTTACTTAATTTAGCGTCTTTATACTGGTTTAGAAGACTGTGCAGAGTCTGTATATCATCAGTTTCTTAGAGAGTGGTTAACCGATGTGTGAATCCATCTTAATAGACACAAACACTAGAGCAAAGTGGACCTGCAGTCTGTTAGGTGCCATATATGTTGCTCTTAACAAACCACGTAACCAGGTTCGGTGTTTTGCCATGTCACACAATTTGTCGCCTCTTATGACATTCTCACTGTGGGTCAGTAGCGCTATTCTTGTCTGTGTCATACACAAAGACCACGGCAGACCACTCTCATAAGGATATGTGTGTAGCGACAATTATAAGAGGACAAACGTAATGCAGAGCTGAAATAAAGACATCGACGACAAAGACTTCGGTAATATCTAATCAACATAAGCAAATAAGTATATCAATTGATGGAGAAATAATCGATCTCTGTAGATAGAACAAGCGAAACCCAAACCTAAAGTATATCTAAAGATGCAAGTCAAATCATTGGGTAAATGCCCCCCATACTACAATGTAAGCACGTGATAATGGATACAAAAAAGAACCTACACAACACAAAATTCCTACCTAAATTCTGCTATCAGTGCCAGAATTGTACATCAACAAGCAAAGATTTTTTTTTTAAAACAACGTAACAACAGAGATGAAATGCCCACAGAGAATGCGTGGAGGAACAGGAATGGATAGAAAAGTAAATGAAGATAGTATGAGACAAGTAGGCACAACAACAGTGCCTGAATTCATCAACAGACAGGATGTAGTAGACAATGAAAGTGAAAGTGAAAGTCGTCAATATTGTAGCCCATGTGCGGACAGTATGGGGTCGAGCATTGTCATGTTGCAAAAGGGATCAAGATACTGAGCAGCGCATGAGCTGCAGTGGTCAGCGACCCATAGCTGACTGCTAGCGTCAGGGCTTGCGAACCAGAGCTGCTCAGACCCTTCTACAATTCCATGGGGTGATCCTGGATACCAGGCTGCAGCACGGCAGACTGGCCAAGGAGAAGGGATCGAAGAGGGAATGCTAACCTGGTACTCAAAAAATGTTTGCTGAAGTCGGATGTGTTGGACCGAAAGGTGCAAATATCGCAGTCAAGCTGTAAACTTTGATACAACGCACTCCGTTCTCTGGACTACATTCTGCTACTTAAGCCATTTCAGGGTTTGATAGCTGGAGATTGAGAACGAACGAAGCCAAGCCATGTTGCAAAAGAGCACCTTCACTCAGAAGCCCACGTCGTTTGGATTTTATTGCGGGTCAAAGATGATTCCTGAGAAGATCAGCACACATGGCACTTGTGACAGTGTCTCCCTTGGCTATGTGGTGCTCTAAAATAACGCCTCGTTCATCCCAAAAGAAAGTCAGCATAACCTTACCTGCAGATTGATGTGTCCGAAACTTTTTCGGTTTCGATGAGAAGGGATGACGCCATTCCTTGTTTGCTCTGCTCGTTTCAGGCTCGTGATTGTGATTTCATGTTTCATCTCCAGTAAAATTTCTTTGATAGGAAACCATACTTTCTGCTTGAAAACGCCGCAAAAGTTCATGACAGACACAAGCGCGTAAAGTAAGTTGCGGGGGGAGTCACCATGCAGAGAATTAGTGGTACTGTAGCATATCATAGATGATGTGGTGTGCTGATCCTTAACTGATATCCAGATGTGCGTCAAATTCATTCACAGTCAATCGCCGATTCTTCCTTTTGAGGTGATCAACGACTGCAATCGACTCTGGGGCCAATACTCGGTGTGTGCCTAGACATATTGTGAACAATCTGTCACAGAACTCATGCCATTTTGGAACTTTATACTCCACTCATACACTTGCTGGAGTGTAAGATATGCATCGCCGTAATGGACCTTCATTTCATGATGAATTTAAACAGGTTTCACCGCTTTGCTGCTAAAATAAACGGATAACAAAACGCTGCTCCTTTTTAGTGCATGTCAATATAGGAGCGGCCATCTTTTATCTGCAATTAGGAGGAAACGTTAGTTCGTCTGCGCCGTAACGGCACGCGCAGGACACTCGTGACTACCTTAGCAACCACATTGACAAGTTACAATACAAAGGCATGGTTTTTATAATTTACATCCCACTTTTAAAGTTTTCATCTGAAGCCCCCTTTGGGAGAAATAATGAATGACAACTACTGCAACACAAAATGTGGCTCCTAGAAAATTGCGAAGTCTGTTCGTATTATGCAATAATAATTCCACGCTGCCCACTGTTAATATTTCTTTAGATGATTAAAAGAGCCAATAGTACTGAAATGTTGATGTGTTCGCTTCGGATATGTTACGCTACGGAAGATTTATTTTTCAATTTCCGGTAACCGTAGCAACTGCCGAGCGGAAATAAACACTTTTAAACTAGTGGCCTTTGTGAGCTGATTGGTTAATTCAGTTTTACTTTCTGTTTGTAATTGGTTCTCTGTTGGAGTTGAGAGAGTGCGATCAATCAAGTAGAAGTAATGATTCTAAACAACTTTACTATGGTTTAACAACAAGCGAAATCTGGGAGCGTGTAAATGTACTCTAATTTCAAATTTTGTTGGTGGTCTAAACTAATAGCTCACTCCACAATTTGCTGTATTCTGCGGAATCTGACCCTTCTTTGCATTCCATTGCTATATGTTATCCCAGATCTATCGTTTGCATTTACTGGTTTTATCTGGTCGTCTATCTTTCTCGCTGTTGCATTATGCTCCAGTCTCTTCTGCCGCCTTCTTTTGTTCGCTTCAAATATGGCCTGGCTTGACTTCGTTCGTTCTCAACCTCTCGCTACCAAGTCGTGAAAAGGGCTTAAGTAGCTTAAATAGAATGTAGTCCAGGGAAAGGAATGCGTTGTGTCGTAGTTTACAGCTTGACTGATATATTTGCACCTTTCGGTCCGACACATCCGACTTTAGCAAGCATTTTTTGAGTACAGGGAAAGACACCCTCATCGATCCCTTCTCCTTAGTCAGTCTGCCCTGTTGCAGCCTGTTATCCAGGATCATCGCATGAAGATGTAAAAGGGTCTTTGACAGCTCTGGTTCGCTGCCTAAAGCTAAGTCCTTGAAAATAGAATGTCTATATCTGCATGTTGTCTCTTCCATAAACTTCACTGTCTTTTGTAGTTCACATACAGGTCCACAAAGTTTGTCTTTCAGTGTTGTTTATATGGGCTAGTGAGCTTTTCTCTGTATATCATATTAAGGGCTAGGGAAGGCTAGCTCGGTACCCAAAAATGTCATGCCTGAACTCTGTTGTGTTGGACCGAAATTGCAAATATCGCAGTCAATCTGTAAACTGGAAAACAAAGAATTATGTTTTCCGGACTACATTCTGCAACTTGCAGAGTCCTTGTCAGGGCTTGGAAACGGAAGTTTGAGAACGAACACGGCAACGAAGAAGAAGAAGAAAAATATTAAGGGCAGTTCTATGATATGAGCTCTGCAGTCTGTGATGCCTGTCTGCATGTACGCATGGTGGAGTTGTACATTTGTAATGTTGAATACATATGGCTGCAGTGTCGGCCGCTTCTTGTTCAATGGAACAACACAAGAGTGTGTTCTTGTATCTGTTTATCTTATATAATCGTCTAAATCGTTTTAATGTTGAATACATATGGCTGCAGTGTCGGCCGCTTCTTGTTCAATGGAACAACACAAGAGTGTGTTCTTGTATCTGTTCATCTTATATAATCGTCTAAATCGTTTTAATGTTGAATACATATGGCTGCAGTGTCGGCCGCTTCTTGTTCAATGGAACAACACAAAAGTGTGTTCTTGTATCTGTTTATCTTATATAATCGTCTAAATCGTTTTAATGTTGAATACATATGGCTGCAGTGTCGGCCGCTTCTTGTTCAATGGAACAACACAAAAGTGTGTTCTTGTATCTGTTTATCTTATATAATCGTCTTAATCGTTTTAATGTTGAATACATATGGCTGCAGTGTCGGCCGCTTCTTGTTCAATGGAACAACACAAGAGTGTGTTCTTGTATCTGTTTATCTTATATAATCGTCTTAATCGTTTTAATGTTGGTGATTCTATATTTGATTTTATCATCCTTTTCTTCTGTTGGAATGTAACGTGTATATCCGGCTGCTTGTTTGTAGAGCCTTCTACTGTTCAGTCGATGTGTTCTGATTATTGTTTAGTCTTCCACAATAGGAAGGCATCCAGTGCATGACAATCTTGAACTCATTTCATATAGCAGAGCTTGTAGGAATGAAAGTTTTTCGGACTTCAGTGCTTAAGGTTCTGATTTAGCATCTGTCAGAAATACTACAGGTTGTGGACCGAGATTGATGTCCAACAGTTTCTCAGGTGTCACCTAAATGTTTGCATCATTGTTGTTGGTGAATGCTCACAATGAGTTTGTTGACTCTTTTGTGTGCCCTGAAAAGTACGTTAAGTGGAGCGTTGTAGTAGCTGTTCTCACATCCCGAGTATGCTGTTGAAGGTGGACGGTGATCCCCCAGGCGATTTTGCTAAGCTTGGCTTCATCTGAATGACTCTCACTACTACGGAGATTCACATCTATCCACATCTCATCAGCCAGACTGCCTTGAAAACGATAGGTTTCCAGGGAACGCTACACGGAAAAGAGCTTGTGGTCTTGGTCAGTGTATTATGCCTTACCCTGATGCGACATCCTGGTCAGTATGTTGTGCCTGACCATTACGCTACGTCCTGATCAGTATGTTGTTCCTGACCCTGACACGACGTCCTGGTCAGTATGTTGTGCCTGACCATTACGCAACGTCCTGGTCAGTGTATTGTGTCTGACCCTGACACGATGTCCTGGTGAGTACGTTGTGCCTGACACGATGTCCTGGTCAGTATGTTGTGCCTGACACGATGTCCTGGTCAGTATGTTGTGTCTGACCCTAACACGATGTCCTGATCAGTATGATGTGTCTGACCTTAACACGATGCCCTGGTCAGTATGTTGTGCCTGACCCTGACACGATGTCCTGGTCAGTATGCTGTGCCTGACCATTACGCCACGTCATGGTCAGTGTATTGTGCCTGACCCTGACACGATGTCCTAGTCAGTGTATTGTGCCTGACCCTAATGCGACGTCCTGGTCAGTATGTTGTGCCTCATTGGACTACCGTCTCAGTTCCCCCGTTTGCATCATAAATATGACAATTAATCTGTTAACACTTTGTTCGCGTCCCTAATATTTGGGCATTCCATGTACACTTTCGCTCATTCATTCATTACTGGAATTTGTGCTGACCATTATTTTTATACTCTGACCCATTTCCTTTCTTTTAGCGTTTCCAATTAAGCTTGTTTATCTTTTTTAATATTTTATTTAGCAGTTGAAATGTAACACTGGTTCCTATAAATTTGCGTTAGAGCGGAAAGATCTTAATTTTTATATCGCAAGCAATGATGAAAACAACATAAGGATGGACTCCTGGGGTACCTTGACCTAGTGCCAAAGACGTCTTAGTCCAGGTGACGGGAGTTGGAAAGGGAAGCAGATTTATTATTCTCGAGTTTATTTCTGGGTTTGGCTCAGATTTGGCTCAGGTTTGGCGGAGAGGGTTTATCAAAAAGTATCTGACCTTACATATTTAGTGACAAACCTTATCCTCTTCGATACAGTCCCTTCGATACGTTTCTACCAGTTGTTCTATTGCTGCTAAAGGTATTTCTGGAAATCATTTTGGTGGATCTCCACTATGCGGTTCGTCGCGTCTGTCTTGATTTCTTGTTTGTCTTGAAATATCGTTCCTTTGAGGAACACCTTGAGACTTGGAAAGAGCTAACAGTCGCAAGGAGCCAACGGAGTAGGAGGAGAGCCGAACCTGTATTTCAAGAAATAATCTTGGACGCTGACTGGCTGGGACAAAAGAGGAAAGGAAAATGGTTCAAAAAATCACGTTCTGAAACCGTGTTGGGCCGAAAGGTTGATATATCGCATTCTCGCTGTAAACTTTTCAGAGCGGACGCAGAAGAAGAAGATAAGAATAATAAAAAGAAGAAGAAACGATCCCGTTGACCCAGCTGTAAATGATACCCGGCTTACTGTTAAGGAAGAAAACAATGTGACGATATGAACGGACATGTCCAACTCTTAAACAGCTGAGGAGTAATACATTCGTCTCTAACACTTTATCCCCGATAACAGTGTCTGCTGCAGAACTACTTACACCTTATACTTGTATGAGTCCTCGAGGAATTATGCGATGTCCGTTCTAACTAACATAACAAAACATCTGTTGCTTGATAAAAATGTTTCAAAGCGATAATAAAATGCCCGGTTTTCGTGCGTTTTCATTAAATTATCTTCGATTCACTAACCTGCGCTAATGAATTTTCCTAACCCCTTCGTCACATGTTTCTCTATGTATGTGTTTTCCACCAATCGCCAGGTGTGACGCGGTGTCTTTTCGCTCGCGTGGAATTATTATTTCGATTTATCTCTGCAAGCCATCACTTGCAGCTTTGTAGCTTAAGTTGGGAATTTCATTTTGCAAATTATTAATTTCTGTATTAGTTTGGGTATTTTTATTTCCCTTTTACTCTTTCCCGTAACCAAAGAGATCTGTGTGGTTTTACACTCATTAACAACGCTATAATTGCAGAGTTTACTCACTTTGTTCGTGGTGCTTGGTGACAATTTTGAAATTTCTTTTTCTCGTTCGCCTAATTTTTATAGTCCCATGGATGGGGGGGGGGGAGGGGGGGGGGGGTATGCGTTGCACTCTGGTTTTTTTCATTTTGCGCCTGTCGGCCCAGTGCATCCGACTTCAGCATCCATTTTATGTAAGGGTCTGCTTCCTGCTGCATTTTCTAAGGGTTTGCTTCCTCCGGGGTAACGGCTGGTGCTGTGATGGGGATCGAACCCAGCACCTTTGGGTTGTGAGCCGTGCCACTTAACCACTAGGCCACGCCGTCCCCTAATTTTGAAATGAGAAATAGTCGCTGTCCTCTGCAGACGCAGTGAATAATAATAATAATAATAATAATAATGTTCGCTTCGGCGTCTGAGGCGGTCAAGTGTTTCCTGGTCCAGCCGTACAACATGACTGAACAAAGAAATGAGTCGCCGGTCAAGTGTTTCCTAGTCCAGCCGTACAACATGACTGAACAAAGAAACGAGTCGCCAGTCAAGTGTTTCCTGGTCCAGCCGTACAACATGACTGAACAAAGACACGAGTCGCCGGTCAAATGTATCTGAGATTGGGTGGAGGCATGTTTTAACAGACACCTCCATGTTAAAATTTAAGCATGACATCGGATACCCAGAATATGCCGCTGGTTGCGCATGCCATGTTTTGGAGCCAGAAAGCAGGACTGGGACAAAGCAGGACTGGTAAATGCGGATTTTTATTCCTAGAGAGATCTTGCCAAAACCCAACACATGTCGGAGGTCGGGCATAGATAACACAGATAGTCCAGTCCGCCTTGACACATCAGGACTGCTGCACCCATTGAATAATATCATACTACCGAGATGAATTCGTTGGTGCCCTCTGTAATGTGACCTTTGGTTTTCTTCTTCGTCTTCTTCTTCGTTCGTTCTCAGTCTCCCACTAACAAACCCTGAAAGGGCTTAAGAAGCAGAATGTAGTTCAGAGAACGTGATGCGTTGTGTCGTAGTTTACAGCTTGGCTGCGATATGTGCACCTTTCGGTCCAACACATCCGACTTTAGCAAGCCTTTTTTGAGTACCGGGTTAGCATTCCCTCTTCGATCCCTTATCCTTAGCCAGTCTTCCTTGCTGCAGCCAGTTATCCAGGATCACCGCGTGGAGGTGTAGAAGGATCTTGGCAGCTATGATTCTCTGGCCCTGACGCTAGCAGTCAGCTATGGGTCGCTAACCACTGCAGCTGATGTGCTGCTCAGCATCTTGATCCCATCTTGGCTTTTAATACCCTTGGGTGGAGTGTATCACTAAAGAAATATATTTAGCACTTTAAACCCAAAAAAAAAAACTTCTATTTAAAAAAGGTTCTACGAAGTATACAATAATTCAGTTATGTTCAGTTAGCCTTACTTCTACATGACCTGGGGGTTATAATAGATCATAGGTGAGTGAGCAAGTCCAGGTTATAATAGATCATACAGGTAAGGTGAGTGAGCAAGTCCAGGTTATAATAGATCATACAGGTAAAGTGAGTGAGTAAGTCCAGGTAGCAGTGAAAAAGGCAAATGCAATGTTAGGTATGATTAAAAAGAAATAATAAACATAGGAGTAAGGAAGTGATTGTCAAACAGTATAAAGTATTAGACCTAGATTGGAGTACTGTGTGCAGGTGTGGAGCCCTTATTGTCGAGGAAAGGATACAAAAAAGAGCCACAAAGCTGATAGTGTGATTTCATAATTACAGTTATGAGGAAAGACTCAGAAAAACCAGCCTACAGTGTCAATAAGAGAGAAGAATTCGTGGTTACTTAATTAAGGTTTATACGAAAATCAAAGGGACGGATAAATTAGACTACAACAAGTATTTTTCAAAATACAACCACATACAAGAACAAGAGAGTAGTACCTAACGAAAGGTCGAGATTAGATATTAGGAAATATTATTTTAGTCAGCGAGTGGTGAACGCTTGGAATGCATTGTCACCGGAAGTAGTGGAGGCAGGGACAACGAATGCATTTAAGAATAGATGGGATGCGCATAGCTTTTAGAGCATGGAAACGTAAAAGAAAATGGATGTATACACACTGAAGACTCTTCTAAACCAGTATAAATACGTTAAGCTAAGTTAAGTGCTAGTAATAGTTGCCTTTCAACGAAGATGGCGACAGCAGCAAACTATTGCTGCGAAATGTGTTATGTGATGACTGTAAAGACCAATCCTGGAACGGAATATCCTGCCACATTCAGGGCACGCATGTGGGGAGCCGGTTGTGGAATCGTGAGTATTGGTGTTTTTTTCCGGTAGCACCGTGATGGTTGTACTCTCTGCGATCTGAGCACCTTCGGTGACACTATCTCGCCAGGTGGTACGGTCTTGTGCAAGTATTTCCCAGAAAGTGACATCAATAATGAAACTTTCAAGAGGTCTCTGTAGCGTTTCCTCTACCACTCCTAACCGCTCAATCCTTCCCCTCTTGAGCCTCTCCCTGTTGAGAACTCACCGTGTGACAAACGCATGATTTACTCATCTGACAAGCAAACAACATGCCCCGTCCATCTTAGATGAGCCAATCTCAGAAGTGTAATGATGCTCATCATGTTAGTCAGATCAGGTCAGGTCATCCCGCAAACGGTGAGGTCGTTGAGGCACACTGAAGACATCCTCACAAAGTCACGCCACCCTTCTCTGTCAGCGGCCGCTGTCTGTGCCTCTTCTAATCGGAGATTGGTCCATTCTTTTATGTTGTCCTGCCATCTCTTTTTGGGACGGCCTCTTTGTCGTCTGCCATGCACCTTCCCTGGAGGATTGTATTTGCAAGACCATTTGATCTCGATATGTGACCGGACCAAGCGAGTTTCCTTCTTTTGGCAGTTGCCAAGAGGTCTTCAAAAGGCTCTATTGCTGTTGTAATTCTATCTCATATTTCCTCATTTGTAACTCGATATTTCTACGTGACGATTAAAAGTCTTCGAAAACATCTCATCTCCAAGGCCTGTATCCTTCGTTGAAGATCAGCTGTAACTGTCCATATTTCACAAGCAAAGAGGAACATTGACAGGACCACTGTACGCATTATCTGGTTTTCGTGCATAGTGCTAACCGTTTATCTTGCCAGATTTTGTTAAGCCGTGCAAGAGCCGCTATTGTCTGTGCTATTCTGGCCAACACCTCACATTTTGATCCTTCATCATTAACAATCGACCAAAGATATTTAAAACGGTCGACCACTTCGAGTTCCTGACCGTTAGCTTTTATCCTGCTGTTGAAGCCCATGGCGTTGTTGGTCATTAATTTTATCTTTCCATCGTTTATCTCCATACCATAGTCAAGAGCTGTTTCATCGAGTCTTCTGGTACATTTTTGGAGTTCTGCTTCTGAACCCGCCAACCCGTCGATATCATCTGCAAAACGATGGTTGGAAATCGTTTGGCCCCCTATCTTGACAGTACCAACGTGTCCTCCAAGTGCCTCACTCATAATTCACTCAAGGAATATATTGAAAAGAGTTGAAGAGAGTGTACACCCCTGTCTCACACCAACTGATGTCCGAAACCAGTCTCCTCGCCTTCCATTCACAAGAACTGCGCTGGACGCCTTATCATGCAGGTGTTCAAGGACCGTTATAATATTTCCGTTGATGTTATACATCCTGATGGTTGCCCATAGCGCTTTATGCCATACCCTATCAAACGCCTTTATATATTAGCACTACCCATGTAGAAAATCTGCCAGTCAAAAGAGCCAACATGTTAGTAATGCTAAGAATTTAAGAGTTAGGCACTTTGTCCTTCCACCTGATTCTGAACAGCCTGCACAGACAGATTAAGTGAACAGGACTCCGCTGTCTGGCCTGTCTGCTATGCACTGTCCATGCTTCACCGACATACAGCAGAATCGATAATACCACAGCACGATACACTATTATCTTGGTTCCCACAGTGATGCCTTGTCAGTTCCAGACGTGTGCTTTTAGCCTCACACATGCAGCGCTGCCCTTTTCAATCATGTTATTTATTAGGGGGATTGCGTGGGCTAGTGGCTAAGTGACGCGGCTCACAACCAGAAGGTGTTAGGTTCGATCCCCATCACAGCACCGGCCGTTACTCCGGGGAGGCAACCCTTAGAAAATTCAGGAGGAAGCAGACCCTTACATAAAATGCATGCTGAAGTCGATGCACTGGGCCGACAAGCGCAAAATAAAAACAACAGTGCAACGCCGCTTTGGGGATAAAAGAAATAAGGCGAACGCAAAAAAAAAAAAAGCATGTCATTGACCTCTTAGTCGATATTCGTTATGTTATATGCTAGGCCCATTATTCATTATGTTTCATAACACATTGAAATAACAGATTAGGGCGCTATTTCATTGATATTTCTATTGCAAATATATTTTTTTACAGTTTTACATTAAAGATAGTCGCAATTTTTTATTTTCTGAAAGTATTGTGGAGCGTGTAGCCTAGTCGACAGTGAGCGGGCTTGCTAAGACTGGGATTACAGCGCGCCATGGTTTGAAATCACGGACGGACAGAACAAATATCGGGGCGTGGTTCGTTCCTAGTACGACCACTCCTCCAGTAGACCCAGCTGTAAATATGTAACCTAACGTAAGAGTTGGGGAAGGTATAAATATCAATAAAGAGTATAAACTGTTAGGTCATTTCAGAAAAAAAAGTATTTAGCTTGGCTTTGTTCGTTCTCAATCTCCCGTTACCAAACCCAGACACCGGCCTAAGTAGCAGAATGTAGTCCAGAGAACCGAATACGGTCTGTCGTAGTTTACAGCTTGACTGCGATATTGCCCCTTTCGGTCCAACATATCCGACTTCAGCAAGTATTTTTTTAGTACCAGGTAGCATTCCCTCTTCAATCCCTTCTCCTTAGCCAGTCTGCCCTGCTGCAGCCTGTTGTCCAGGATCACCGCGTGGAGGTGTAAAATAGTTTTTGTAGCTCTGGTTCGCTGGCCCTGACGCTAGCAGTCAGCTATGGGTCGCTAACCACTGCAGCTCATGCGCTGCTCAGCATCTTGATTCCCAAAAAAGCATTTACTGAAGTTAACTCATCATTTTGGTTCCTTCACCTCACATAGACTGCGGCTTAGTACATGAAAAGTTATCTTCATCCCTGACGGCAGTTGGACTGATTTTTACCTTTAACTAAAGTATTGAGCGGTTTACACGTGTATGTTATATTTGTGGTGAAACATGAGTGATTGACGTATGACGTAAAAGTCAAACTAACTAAATTAATAGAATTGAATTATTTTGTATTTTGTTAGTGCATTTTTAAATTAACGCGCTTCAAAAAATAATTTGTATTACTTTATTTTCTCTTTTGTGTGTTTTCAAAAAATTACATCTTTCTTAAATTAAATTATAATATATTTTATCAATCAAATTATGCTAGTATTATTATTGAAATAATGTAGGAAAATGAAGTTATATACAATAATTAAATTATATTATAATATAATTGTATTCGATGACCAACTAATACGCTTACGTGTGTCTGTGCTACGATGCGTGTTTAAATAAAACCGGACGAAACTTCAACACGTGAATATAGGTTCTTTGCGCATAATGACGTCGCTTCTGGTGTAAAACACAAAATATACCAACCGCCAAGTTTGCAAAATTGCATTATCCTCCGACTGATAGTTTTCTCAGCAGACTGTTGAAAATATGGTGGGTGTGATACGGAACCATCAAGAGTTGAACATCGATCGGGGATTCGGTTTCTAACAGCTGAAGGATGTCGACCATTTAAAATTCATTGCAGAATGCAGGCAGTGTATGGGGACACATGTGTGTCGATGACAACAATGAAGAACTGGACAACGATGTTTGAACAGAGCTCCGAAAAGAGATACGGGAATTGATGATTGTGATGATGTTACATAATTCTTCGAAGTATTAACCATATGGCTATTTCAATCATGAACAATAAACCACCTTGCTGGCAGGCGACGAACCACGTTAGTACGAATTGTACTAAGAGCAGTTCTCTGTCAACTATGCCAGCAGTCCGCACCAAAAAGGGTAGTGGTACAGTGGGTCCCATCACACTGCAACATCTAAGGCAACGAGGAGGCAGACAGACTGGCAAAAGAAGGTGCAAGACTACCACAAACAGATACTGGTATGACGTACGAAGAGTCAAAACGGCTTATTAAAGCCAGATATATGACCAAATGGGAAACCGAACATACTGGTTACACCAAAAACGATGCCTATTACCAGTTGAACAGAAGAGAGCAGGTCGTTGTCTTCAGACTTCGCACTGGCCACAATAGACTGAGGTACAACCTATTCAACAAATTGAAGATAGGTGGTACCGACGAATGCCCGTGTGCTACCGAGAAAATGACCGCTGAGCATCTGCTGCAAAACTGCCCGACATACGAAGATCAGAGAGAGCAGATGTGGCCATCACCAGTGGAACCACAAGACAAGCTCTATGGCAGTGGCGACAGCCTCAGGATGACCGCCGCTTTTTTCGAAAAAATAATGGTTACTGTCTGACTGCGTACGAAGAAGAAGAAAAAGAAGAAGAAGAATTGTACTTCCTATCTCCTCTGCAAACAGACACACCCGACTATCGTTGATGAAAACGATTGTCTTTGAAGCTACAGATTCATATCCAGAAAACATTCATGTATACACAGATTTATCTGCTTCCAATGCTACCACCAGCGATGGATATAAAGGCCGCCGTCCATCGTAGACAATGTTGGCATAGCTAGCGCTATTTTTAGTAAGGATTAACTGCGTTACTTTTTATCCTCGCTCTCTCGTCTCGAGCCGCCCGACCCAGGTGGCAAGTCACGGACAAGACGACTAGGGGGCGACTACGAGATGCAGGGGACTCCGCATCAAGCACCCGCGAACAAGACGGCGGAGTCCGGAGTCGAACCCACATCACCACCACTGCGCAACGGAATCCCACACGATGGATATAGCGCCGTGATTAAATACCATAAACTGTACTGAGAAGACCACCCCTCCATCTACGGCCCTTATGGACACATGTTCCAGTTACAATGCAGAAATAATGCTACCACCAAATCGAGAAGCACCACATTTAGTACCTCCAAATTGAACACCAATAAATTGAATCTGAGTAGCCCCTTTCCTGACATGTCTGACTAAAGGTTGATGTGACCTTAGAGAAGCAACTTTTTTTCTGTTTTCTTTTCTTTTCCTGGCAGCGTTGTTTTTTCTTTATTGTCGGCGTTGTTTTTTTTCTTTTCCTCCGGGTTGTTTTTTTTTCACTTCTCTGTGTAGCTTGAGTCTATTTTCGTTCGTCTGAGGTTGTTCTTCGGGCTGTACCTCCATTTTGACGGGTGGTAGTTATGTCTTTGCAAAATTTCATATCCATATCCAGTTTTTTATTACCTGATTACACGTGTAAGCTTACACTTAATAGACCACCACAAAATGGAGCACTTTTAAATTGATCCTCACCAAATACAGTGCCACGAAATACAGCACCACCAAATACAGCACCACCAAAAAGTGCAGCACCAAATAGTGCACCACAAAATAGAGTACCACCAAATACAGCCCCACCAAATTCAGCACCACCAAATACAGCACCACGTAATAGTGCACCACCAAATAGTGCGCCACCAAATACAGCACCATAAAATGCTGCACTACCAAATAGTGCACCACCAAATAGTGCACCACCAAATACAACACCACCAAATAGTGTGCCACCAAATACAGCATCACCAAATACAGCACCATAAAATGCTGCACTACCAAATAGTGTACCACCAAAAAGTGCTCCACCAAATAGTGCACCACCAAATGGTGCACCACCAAATACAGCACAACCAAATAGAGCAGCACAAATAGTGCACCACCAAATATAGCACAACCAAATAGTGCACCACCAAATACAGCACCACCAAATACAGCACCATCAAATGGTGCATCATCAAATAGTGCACCGTTAAATAGTGTACCGCCAAATACAGCACCACCAAATAGACGACCACCAAATAGACCACAACCAAATAGTGCACTACCAAATACAGCACCACAATATAGTGCACCACCAATTACAGCACCACCAAATAGTGTACCACCAAATATAGCACCACCAAATAGAGCACCTTCACATTAAGCAGCACCAAATAGTCAACCACCAATTAGAGCACCACGAAATAGAGCACTTTCACATTGAGCACCACGAAATAGAGCACCACCAAATACAGCACCCACAAATATAGTACCACAAAATAGAGCACCATCAAATAGAGCACCACTAAATAGAGCACCTTCACATTGAGCACCACCAAATAGATCACCACCAAATAGTGCACCACCAAATAGAGACCCACAAAATAGAGCACCACTAAATAGAGCACCACCAAAAAGAGCACCACCAAAAAGTACACCACCAAATAGAGCACCACCAAATAGTGCACCACCAAATAGAGCACCTTCACATTGAGCACCACCAAATAGAGCACCTTCACATTGAGCACCACCAAATAGAACACCACCAAATAGAGCACCACCAAATGGAGCACCACCAAATAGAGCACTACAAAATAGAGCACCACCAAATGTAGCACCTTCACATTGAGTACCAGCACATTAAGCACCACAAAATAGAGCAACACAAAATAGAGCACCATCAAAGATGTTTTGAAAGCAAGACGTGGTTTTTGTGCGTTCCATTTTTGTTAGACATACGAAGGAAAAATGCCACGCTTACAGTTTTTGTAATTTTACTATAACAAAATGTCTTTTTCTTTGAAAATACAGAGCACATAAGGAATAATTAATTGTTTATGATAATTTTTATGTTGTTGTTTGGATTCGCAAGTGGGTATACTTGTTGAGAGAAGCCAACAAAACATACGGATAAACTGAAAGGAATTAGCGACCAGAAAAATGATAGCCTCAATTATCATATAACTCTTTCTTGGGTGGTAAGGAGCAGGATCTTGGTCTGGTTGAAGGTTCGCAATACAAGTAAGTTGAGAGGGACGAGTTGGTTGTTAGGTGCAAGGACGATGGGCCGATTGGAAGGTGAATGTGAGGCTAGCGAGAGGTGCGGGAAGAGGGATACTTTTTAATTGTTAAACTGTTGCAGTTTCATTTACACTGTGTAGCTCATTTGACTGGCAGATTTTCTACGTGGGTGGTGCAAATATATATATATCATCAATCATCATTAGTTCCATTACCTAGAAGATCGTTGAGGCACCGTTATTGCAATTTGTAGTACCAGCTCTCGCCATACAACAACAGTGTGTCTTGGGCCGCTACACACGTGACGGAGCACATGCTTCTCCAGGTGGCAGTTCATTATAGTTGTCTAAATTTCATACAACAAAGCTGACACTGTCTTCATTTAGGGCGAAGGGCACCGTGTGAACTAGGCCGTGAAATATGACACATGTTTAAGCGTAGTGTTATTCAGATAGCCGATGTCCATTCCAGGATAATCGGTCGGATGAAAAAACACAAAACGAACCAATTAACCAGTCAAAATGGAAAACAACAATACGTTTCGGTGAACACAAGTGTAAGTCTTCGACTAGTGTGAATTCCCGGAAAATTCAGTCTGGTGGCATCTATAATGAACTAAAACAGAAGAGCAATGTAGACGCGCAGCCAGTTATGGCGCCATGTTTGCTGCTTTTGTGTGTATATATATATATATATATATATATATACAGGCACCACGCACGCACGCGCGCGTGCACACAACAGGACTGGACGTATTTCTTAATGAATATTGTTAAATTTCGCATATCGTGGCTGTTCCTCATTGTTGAACATACTATATTGTGTCACATTAATCTATAGAGACGTACCTAGCTCTTTCGACGGATTTAAGGACACAAAGGCCGCGAAAGTCAAAGGACAAACTTCCCTTAATCTTCATCAGACTGCACTGGGGAGGAAGAATAACGTCTGGTCAGGCAAAATATACTGATCAGACATGTTAGTCAGGTTCAGGCAAAATATACTGGCCAAGACATGTTAGTCAGGGTCAGGCAAAATATACTGATCAGACATGTTAGTCAGGGTCAGGCAAAATATACTGCTCAGACATGTTAGTCAGGGTCAGGCAAAATATACTGATCAGACATGTTAGTCAGTGTCAGGCAAAATATATTGACCAAGACCCTCACATTGGCTTCCTAATAGACCTCCCTGTTTTCATGGCAGCCTGGCTAACGAAGTGAGGGATCGACGTGACACCCGTAGTAGTGAGCAACACGCAGATCAAGCCAAGCATAGCACAACTGCCTGGAAATCCCAGGTCCACCTTCATCAGCACGTTCGGGATTTGAGGAAATCAACTGCAACCGGCCACTTAACATCCTTTTTTGGACGCGCAAAATTGTACCCTATGCATTGTGGGCATTCGCAAATAATAACAACCAGACTACACTAAAACATTGACGTAATTTCCATGCATCTGTAGTAATCTTCAGCGCGTGATGTTTTACAATGGTTGTTGACTTTGAGAGCATGCAACCTTTTTATTAGTAGACCTATAGATATGATTTTGTTGTGCGTGTAGACATAAATATATAAAGAACTTGTTGGTTTTATCATTCGTGTTGTGTGTGTGTGTTAGTTTCTGAGATAGGAGAAGATAAATGTTTAAATTTATAAAAACAAACCACATAAATTTAGATAGACTAATTTGAGAACTTCGTTCCTCATATAATTTATCAAAATCACAACCAAGTATCGATACTGTGTTTATAATATTGTCACAACTGTTAGTTTATACTAGAAACGTATTTTTTACATCTTTATGGACGAATTAATCTGAACTTACAAAGCTCTTCATCAACAAATTACTTCACCATCCTCAATAATCGAGTCACACTGATTGAAAAAGAAGAAAATAACCTTTCAAAACTCTGTTTCATCAAAGTCGATCTATACTTTCGCGGCTAAAGTTGTTACTGAAGGAAGTTACGATTGAGCACTATCAAATCAGCCGCATTTACGTATTTTTGTATGGCGCGCCTGTTGTGTTTTTATATGATAATATCGTCGTCGGTCAACGTCGGGTTAAAATGCCGGCATTCGGTGCGCAAACTGGAGTTAAGTATTGGCAAAAGTAGCAGACTCGGACGTGGTATACAAATGCACGAGCACTATAACAAAAACAAACAAAAAAGAGCTAAATGTAAATATTTACGAATGAGAGCAGCAACAGAAATAAACACGAGAACACTCAAAAATATACCCACACGAAACACGGTAATTAAACAAATTATGGATACATTTCTTATATGTGCAGAACATTTATTCTTGAGTAAATAGACAAATGTACATGTAGATTATTTCGCGGTGGGAGGAAAGAAAGGGGTGGGGGGGGGGGGGGGGGGGGGGGTTACGGGAGAGTGATTATAAATTAAAAAATCAAAAACAGAAAATTTAACACTCAGTTTCAGAACGTCAGGGGCTTTAGGAACTCAATAAAAATCCTTTATAGTCCAACCCAATTTAATAGATTTGTGTTATCCCGTCTGGTTTAAATGATTATATTCGTGTATTAACTCTTTAAAGTCTGGTCTAACTGATGAAATTCGTGACTTAACACTATAAAGTTTGGTTTAAATGATTATATGTGTGTAGTAACCCGCTAAAGTCTGGTCTAATTGATGAGATGTGTGTCTTCTTCTTCTTCTTGTTCTTCTTCTTCTTCTTCTGCCTTCATTCTCTCAATCTCTCATTCTACCAAGTCCTGCACTAGCAGGATGTAGTCTGGAGAACTGAGAAGGCGACTTTGATTATCTAACTTGGGTCGATAATGATTACTCGGAAGCTGAAGGGCAAGATGAAGTCAGCGTGCACATGTTAGGGTTGTAGAGGTTGCCATGGTGGAAACATCAACACACAAAGTCACCATAAGTGCAGGACTGTAAATAGTTAATGGAATTAACGTTATTTTGTTTGGGCGTTTATCGTGATGTTTGTAAAGCCATGTCGTGATTTCAAATCTCTAGATTCTTGCTTTCTTCTGTGTAAATTACCATTTTGTTTTCATCACGTCTTCTAATTTTAAGGTAAGATCTTGGAGTTCTAGTTCGGATCCAGCCCAACAATCGATATCTTTAGCAAAACAAAAGTTGCAGAGAGAACGACCACCAATTGTTAGGATGTTCTATAATTCTGTAGTGTCTCCTGTATGTGGTTTGAAGGTTCACCATGTTAAATCGTTGCTGTTTGGTCCTATTTGGACACGTCCCTTCTCGAGTACGTCCATACCCACCAGCTCTTAAAGCTAGCTATGGACATCCTAAACGGTAAAGAACGTCTCCAAAATGGTCCCCTCTCCGCGGCCGTTTACTCATCATCTGGTTAGGTCATATTGGAAAGATATCATCCTCATTGCATGCATCCTAGGACCCATCAATTTATCGTGCTCTTAAATGGTTGCGGGACAGGCTCTTGTCGACTAAACGGACTACCTAACTACATACCTACCTACCTTACCCACCTATTTACCAACGTACATACCTACTTTACCCACCTTTCTACCTACCTACGTACATACCTACCTTACCCACCTTTCTACCTACCTACATACCTACCTTACCCACCTTTCTACCTACCTACCTACATACCTACCTTTCCCACCTACATACCTACCTTATCCACCTTTCTACCTACCTACCTGCATACATACCTTACCCACCTTTCTGCCACCTACCTACCTACCTTACCCACCTATCTACCTATCAGTCTACCTTATCCACCTACCTACCTACATACCTACCTTACCCACCTATCTACCTGCCTATCTCCTTGAAGAATGAAAGCAGAGATATTTCCTCACTGATATCGTCATCCTTCTTCTTCTTCTTCTGCGTACACAGTCAGACAGTAACCATTATTTTCTCGAAAAAAGCGGCGGTCATCCTGAGACTCTCGCCACTACCATAGAGCTTGTCTTGCAGTTCCACTGGCAATGGCCACATCTGCTCTCTCTGATCCTCGTATGTCGGGCAGTTCTGCAGCAGATGTTCAGTGGTCATTTTACCAGTACCGCACGGGCATTCGTCGGTACACCCTATCTTCAATTTGTTGAAGAGGTGGTACCTCAGTCTGTTGTGGCCAGTGCGAAGTCTGAAGACAACGACCTGCTCTCTTCGGTTCAACTGGTAATAGGCATCGTTTTTGGTGTAACCAGTATGTTCGGTTTCCCATTTGGACATGTACCTGGCTTTGATAAGCCGTTTTGACTCTTCGTACGTCATTCTGGTATCTATTTGTGGTAGCCTTGCACCTTCTTTTGCCAGTCTGTCTGCTTCCTCGTTGCCTTGGATGTTGCAGTGTGACGGAACCCACTGTACCACTACCCTTTTTGGTGCGGACTGTTGGCACAGTTTGCAGAGTGCTGCTCTTAAGTCATTAAGCTCAGTGTTTTTCTGGCTTTTTAGCGCTGTGACTACTTCGAGAGCATCTGTCAGCAGGACTATATGGCTCTCATTTTCACTGTGTGTTACCATTTCTTCCACTGCCGCCCTCAGTGCCTCTGCCTCTGCTCTGAAATTGCTCGTGTACTTACCAGTAGCGAATGACAGTGTTATTTTTCTGCCATTTGGTAGGTTCAGGAATGCTCCTGCCCCTCCGTTCTGTGTAGTGTTTGTTACAGAACCGTCGGTGTATGCATGGGTCCAGTCCATGCTTGGGTAGCTTTTCGTTATGAAGCTTAAGGTAGTGTCTCTCCTTTCTTTTTCGGTCTGGCAGTTTTTGTTTGCAATACCTGGTATATTTTCTACCACCTCTGGAAATATATCCTGCCTCCAAGTAGGTTTTCGTACAGTAGTGATGGGTTTTGGTGTTGTTAGTGCGTTTATGGGATCTTCGTGCATCTTTGCTTTGGCTATTTCTGCAAAGTTTCTCCGCTTTAGTTTCCCAGTTCCCAAATTGTTTAGCCTCTGGTACATTGGATGGTCCGTCAGTCTTCGGAGTTTCTCTGACTGCAGCTGGGCTCTGCAGTCTCTTCTGTCGGTCATGGATTGCAGTTTTGTAATCTTTTCAAGTTCTACAATTGGCGTTGACTTCATTCCACCAGTTATGATTCTCATAGCTTGGTTTTGAAGTTTGTTAACTTTATCGAAGTTCGCCTTCGCTGCTGTTGTCCATGCCGCGATGCCATACTCGAGAACTGGTCTCACTCTTCCAGTGTACAGTTTCTTTAGTATGCCTTCGTCTGCTCCCCAGCTTGTGCCAGCAAGTTTCCTCATGATCGCCATTCTTTCTCTGGCTTTCATTCGGTTTCTCTCAATCTGACTTTTCCATGTCATGCGCCGATCAAATGTGACTCCCAGATAGGTTGGGTTGTCGTTTGGCTGCAGGATTTTGCCATTTAGGCTTAATTTGGTACTTTGGGGTTTTAATGAGAGCGAGAATATTGTGCACGTGGTTTTCTCCTCGTTTATTTTGACCAGCCATGAGTTCGCCCACTCTTCCAGCGATGTTAGGGCCGTTTGCATCCGATTTCTTGCTATGGTGAGATTCTTTTCAGAGGTCCACATAGCCAGATCGTCTGCAAACATTGAGCTATGGACTCTTCTTGGTATATTCTCTGTAATTTCGTTTATATATACCAGGAAGAGTGTGGGTGACAGTACTCCCCCTTGGGGTACTCCCTGCTCGAGTGTCACCTTTTTGCTCATCTGCCCTTGTACTTGGACTCTGGCCGTTCTTTGTTTGAGGTAGTGGTTGATCCACTTGTACATCTTCCCACAAACATCACTTCTTCTTAGCTTGACTCTAAGTCCATCCTTCCAGACTTTGTCAAATGCTATTTCCAGATCCACCCAAACAGCTACTGTGTGTTTCTGTGCCTGGTAGGCATCTTCTATCTCCTGGGCTATGAGGATGACCTGGTCCTCAGTGGATCTGTGCTGTCTAAAGCCGGCTTGCTGTGGAATTAGTATTCGTTTTTCTTCCAGATGCCACATCAGTCTGGTGTTTATCATCCGTTCCATCAGCTTGCCGACACAGCTCAGTAGGCTTATGGGCCTGTATCCATTCGGATCTGTTTTGTCCTTTCCTGTTTTTGGTACTGGTACCAGTATTGCATCTTTCCATGCCTGGGGTACAATACCCCTTTTCCAGCTTTGGTTCAGGACTGATAGTAGTTTTTCCTTCGCTGTTTGGCCCAGCCCCATCAGCATTTCGTTTGTTATCCCGTCTTTTCCGGGAGATTTCCTTCTCTTTAGTGTTCTCATAGCCTCTTCCATTTCGCGCATTGTTAGTTTGGCCATCATGTGCTCTTCAGGAGCCGTATTTATGTTTTCGTGCCCCTTTAGCTCTTCGCTAATGTCTGTATGCTTATCTGCAGGGACCTCGATGTGGTTTGCTCTGGCATAGTGATCGACAAAGGCGTTTGCGGCTTTCTTACCTGTGATCAAGTTCTCGCCTTGCTTGATAGTAATTTGTTTATTTGACGGGGTTTCGTCGTTCATGGCTCTGACTAGCTTCCATAGCTTGTTCCCTTCTTTGTCCAGGTTTAAACTTTCCGTTTTATTTTTCCAACTTTCTCTTGCTGTTTGCTTGAGAGTGTGTTTGTACTTCGCCGCGGCGGCTTTGAGGGCGATGTTTGCCTCCACGGATTTTTCTCGTTCTACCATGTTCCTCGCATTAGTTACTGCATCTTCCACTTTCTGTAACTCATCATTCCAGTAGGGCTTATAGTTTTTCCTAGCTCCTCTTGGGATGGTTTCAGTGGCGGCTTGCATTATTGCCTTGCTTAGGCTCTCTACCATGGGCTTCATTTTGGTGTTTCGTGTGTTGATGGTTTCACACAGCCCATCTGTCAGGATTGCAAATCTGTCCCAGTCGGCTCGTTTGTAATTCCAACGTGGGAGCGGTTTTGTTTCCTGTGGGCCTACTTCCATGTCAATGGTTAGCCTGATCGGCCTGTGGTCGCTACCTGCCAGTTGGTTTAGCACCTGGCGGTCTATTTTATAGTGTATGTCCTGTGTGGAGAAGGCCAAATCTGGAGTCGAGGTGGTATGCCATGTTCTTGAATAGAAGCTAGGGCTATCCTCCGGCCTATTGATTAGGGAGAGATTTGCATCTATCTCCCAATCTTCCACTTCGTCACCTCTACTGTCTGTGTCAGAGTATCCCCATCTCTCCGAGTGGCTGTTGAAATCTCCAACTACTATGCAGTTGGAGTCTCTGACCTCCATACTCGAGAGCGATAGGTCTCTGTTTGGTGGTCCGTACAGATTGAAAATGCGGAGTTTCGTCTCTAGAGCCATTATGTCAACTCCTACAATTTCTGCTTGTCCGGTGTGATTGACAGGTACCGCGCTACTCGGTATGCTGTTTCTGGTCAGTATCAGGACCCCTCCTTTGTGACCTTCTCTATCTAGACGGAAGGTCTGGTATCCTCTGATTGAGAATTTATGGTTATTGTTGAGGTGCGTTTCCTGGATACATGCCACGTCAATCTTACCTTCATGCAGGTGGTGTGTTAGGGAAAGTTTTTTGTTAATGACTCCCTCCGCATTCCACTGTAGTATTCTGAGGGTCTTGAAGTTTTGGCCAATAGACGTTACCCCATAGCCATGTGCCTTGACTCCACGACACATGGGTGGGTGACCACCAGTAGTCAAGGGTGGGCCCCTTCGAGGCGTGAGGCCCGGCGCTATCGCTGCCTGGCGGGTCTCCTCAGGATGAGCGCCATACGTTTTTCGAATAGGTTGTGCTGCCATCATACTGTGATTTACGTTGCACTGTTTTGTTAGGCTTGCGGCCCCGTGCATCCGATTTCAACAGGCGTTTCTGTAGGGATGCCCTCCTTAGCCTTTGGCTGTCCCCAGCCTATCTGCAAGGCAGCAGTTGTTTACGATCAGAGTTTTCTCTCCTATGGAAGTTGTCTTTCCAGACTATCGAGTCTTCACTACTCGTGTCTATAGGGTGCAATGATGGTATGTGATATATGAGATGGACTGGTTTACCCGGAAGAGAGGCAGTCCAGTGTGTCTGTATCCCAGGATCGTCACGTCCTGCCAGAAACGTAGCATTTGCATGTGAGTGGGGTATCTTTTTTTCCCTTTATTTTCTTGGCTTCTATGCAGGGATGGTACGCCTAGCATTCCCCGCCACCTGGGGTGTTGACACAGTGGGGCAGGTGTGCAATGTCCGCTGGTCTGCATCTCTTCTGCGTCCAGCATGATAGTTATGGCTGATAACGTACAGAGGTAGATATCGTAACCGGAGTGCATTTAGCCAGAGGACAAGCCTGGTAATGTCACAGAGATGTTGATCGCCTGGTGTGCGGACAACTCTCATGGTCAGTGGTTGAGTCTTGACAGTTCACAGTGTGGTGGCTGCTCTACTGTTTTCGACACCCCGACCAGGTTCTAAGTCTTTGGTTGGTGTTTTTCGCACCCCATCGCCGTATAGGGTGAGTATCAAGCAGTTTTCCGCCCGCTTTGATTTGCGGGCGGCAAGGACCTCTTACTGTGGCTCTACCTGATAGGGCTGGGGCGCAAGCCCCAGGTCCCGAGCATGTAGGAGCCTCCCATTGCAGTGGTGCTGAGATTTTGGGCGGGATTGCGGCTTTCAAGGGTTCGGCCGTAATCCCCCACATGGTAGCCTCGCGCCCTTGGCTTATCAGCCTGGTACGTGAACCAAAGTGTCTGCGGCTCCTCTCGATTTGAGCTGGTTTTCCGTAGCAACGCCCTGTCATTTGTAGGGTAAAACTGACCTGTCTTCAGATCTATTTCCAGCACCCGTTCACTATTTGGTCAGACGAATTTATTGAGGGCTTTTGTTTGTCAATGACCAGGTATTTGAAATCTGCGGAGTTAAACACGATTTCCGTAGCGTTCTTTCATTTGAGCTGACTTGTCGTCCGTGAGTCTAATACCAGCGTACGTTCATTATTAGACCCAAACGGCAGCGCTCTCAATTTGTCAGTTGTTCTACAGCATTGGCGTGTTCAGTCAAATTAAGCCGCAGGTTCCACACCTGGTGGTGCCCTTTCGTCAATTCCCTTAGCGAGATAGTCAAGTTTCTTAAAGGGTAGCCCCAAAGATTTTCGAGGGTCTAATTCCAGCACATGTTCTCTATTAGACCCCACTAAGGTGTACTTTTTGATAGTCATTCTGCAGTATTGGCGTGGTAAGTTAACTTAGGTCTCAGGCTCCACTCCTGATAGTGCTCTTCCGTCAATTCCTTTATCAAACACTGGATGCAGACAAAACCGAGCCACAGGGGACATAACCCCAGATTCTGGGGGTCTAAGTCCAGCACCAGTTCCATGTTAGACTCCAGAAGAGTGGTCTCGGCATGTCAATCATTTCAGTGTTGGCCGTGTTGAGTCAAATTAAGCCGCAGGCTCCACTCCTGGTGGTGCCCTTCCGTCAATTCCTTTAAGTTTCAGCTTTGCAACCATACTTCCCCCGGAACCCAAACACTTTGGTTTCCCGGAAGCTGCCCGCAGAGTCATCGAAGCAACTCCTGCGGATCGCTAGTCGGCATCGTTTATGGTCAGAACTACGACGGTATCTGATCGTCTTCGCGCCTCTGACTTTCGTTCTTGATTAATGAAAACATTCTTGACAAATGCTTTCGCAGTAGCTCGTCTTGCGGCGATCCAAGAATTTCACCTCTAAGCCGCAATACGAATGCCCCCGTTTGTCCCTGTTAATCATTACCTCCAGTTCCGAAAACCAACAAAATAGAACCGAGGTCCTATTCCATTATTCCATGCACCATTATTCAGGCAGCCGAGGCCTGCTTTGAACACTCTAATTTTTTCAAAGTAAACGCGCCGGCCACCCAGGACGCTCAGCGAAGAGCACCCGTGGGAGAGAGCCGGCAGACGGTAGGGCAGGAGACAACGGGCAGTGAACCGGCGCGAGCCGGACCGCCCGCCTGCGCCTGAGATCCAACTACGAGCTTTTTAACTGCAACAACTTTAATATACGCTATTGGAGCTGGAATTACCGCGGCTGCTGGCACCAGACTTGCCCTCCAATAGATCCTCGTTAAAGGGTTTAAAGTGTACTCATTCCAATTACGGGGCCTCGAAAGAGTCCCGTATTGTTATTTTTCGTCACTACCTCCCCGTGCCGGGAGTGGGTAAGTTGCGCGCCTGCTGCCTTCCTTGGATGTGGTAGCCGTTTCTCATGCTCCCTCTCCGGAATCGAACCCTGATTCCCCGTTACCCGTTACAAACATGGTAGGCATGTCACGTACCATCGACATTTGATAGGGCAGACATTTGAAAGATGCGTCGCCGGCACATGAGGCCATGCGATCAGCACAAAGTTATCCAGAGTCACCAGTGGGGACGCCGCAACCCCGCGAGGGGAAACGACGATTGGTTTTGAACTAATAAAAGCGCTCTTTCCGCGAGGGTCGGAGCTTGGTAAGCATGTATTAGCTCTAGAATTGCCACAGTTATCCAAGTAGGATCGTGTCATCTAAGGAACCTCGACTGATTTAATGAGCCATTCGCGGTTTCACCGTGAGACAGTGTGAACTTAGACATGCATGGCTTAATCTTTGAGACAAGCATATGACTACTGGCAGGATCAACCAGATATCTGTCGGAGACGTACGTACTGCGCACACCGGTCGGCGGAGGAAGGGTGTGTAAAAAGCCTCGCTGGGACGACGGCCGCAGGGACCGACTGACGGGACGGACGGACGGTTTGTTCCACCCGTCCCTCACTCCGTCGACCTAGGACCGCCTGACAGGGGCCTCCCACACGCACCAGACGACCGACCGACCGGGCTCGCTCGAGGAGGGATGGCAGCGCTCTGTGCAGAACGGATCCCAACGACCTCGGCGACGAATTTCACTGGGACTAGAGACACAATTTGGCCTGCCGGCCCTTCTTCTCCGTAGGGAGAACGCAGGGCCTCGAGGCAACGATTCCTGCTTTCCATTTGCCGGTCACAAGCTCTTTGCGAGAGTCGGACCACCAGCGAGACGTACTGTCGAGCTCTGCTATAAGCCTTAGATAAATCACCACGGACGGACCACGTTTCCTGATACGGACCAGACTAGCGCACCTCGGTGGAGGAGCCACTACCACAAACCGCACCCAATTCGCACTACGGGGAAAGGCAGGCGAGCGTTTTCCGCAAGCCCGCGCTATCGCTCCGCCTGGCGGGACTGAGATCGCTTTACGAACACTGGTTGAAATTGAGTCGCCGCAGCAAGACAACTACCCCAGATAATGGCTCAAGAGACGAAGCTCCGCATTTTCAATCTGTACGGACCACCAAACAGAGACCTATCGCTCTCGAGTATGGAGGTCAGAGACTCCAACTGCATAGTAGTTGGAGATTTCAACAGCCACTCGGAGAGATGGGGATACTCTGACACAGACAGCAGAGGTGACGAAGTGGAAGATTGGGAGATAGATGCAAATCTCTCCCTAATCAACAGGCCGGAGGATAGCCCTAGCTTCTATTCAAGAACATGGCATACCACCTCGACTCCAGATTTGGCCTTCTCCACACAGGACATACACTATAAAATAGACCGCCAGGTGCTAAACCAACTGGCAGGTAGCGACCACAGGCCGATCAGGCTAACCATTGACATGGAAGTAGGCCCACAGGAAACAAAACCGCTCCCACGTTGGAATTACAAACGAGCCGACTGGGACAGATTTGCAATCCTGACAGATGGGCTGTGTGAAACCATCAACACACGAAACACCAAAATGAAGCCCATGGTAGAGAGCCTAAGCAAGGCAATAATGCAAGCCGCCACTGAAACCATCCCAAGAGGAGCTAGGAAAAACTATAAGCCCTACTGGAATGATGAGTTACAGAAAGTGGAAGATGCAGTAACAAATGCGAGGAACATGGCAGAACGAGAAAAATCCGTGGAGGCAAACATCGCCCTCAAAGCCGCCGCGGCGAAGTACAAACACACTCTCAAGCAAACAGCAAGAGAAAGTTGGAAAAATAAAACGGAAAGTTTAAACCTGGACAAAGAAGGGAACAAGCTATGGAAGCTAGTCAGAGCCATGAACGACGAAACCCCGTCAAATAAACAAATTACTATCAAGCAAGGCGAAAACTTGATCACAGGTAAGAAAGCCGCAAACGCCTTTGTCGATCACTATGCCAGAGCAAACCACATCGAGGTCCCTGCAGATAAGCATACAGACATTAGCGAAGAGCTAAAGGGGCACGAAAACATAAATACGGCTCCTGAAGAGCACATGATGGCCAAACTAACAATGCGCGAAATGGAAGAGGCTATGAGAACACTAAAGAGAAGGAAATCTCCCGGAAAAGACGGGATAACAAACGAAATGCTGATGGGGCTGGGCCAAACAGCGAAGGAAAAACTACTATCAGTCCTGAACCAAAGCTGGAAAAGGGGTATTGTACCCCAGGCATGGAAAGATGCAATACTGGTACCAGTACCAAAAACAGGAAAGGACAAAACAGATCCGAATGGATACAGGCCCATAAGCCTACTGAGCTGTGTCGGCAAGCTGATGGAACGGATGATAAACACCAGACTGATGTGGCATCTGGAAGAAAAACGAATACTAATTCCACAGCAAGCCGGCTTTAGACAGCACAGATCCACTGAGGACCAGGTCATCCTCATAGCCCAGGAGATAGAAGATGCCTACCAGGCACAGAAACACACAGTAGCTGTTTGGGTGGATCTGGAAAAGGCATTTGACAAAGTCTGGAAGGATGGACTTAGAGTCAAGCTAAGAAGAAGTGATGTTTGTGGGAAGATGTACAAGTGGATCAACCACTACCTCAAACAAAGAACGGCCAGAGTCCAAGTACAAGGGCAGATGAGCAAAAAGGTGACACTCGAGCAGGGAGTACCCCAAGGGGGAGTACTGTCACCCACACTCTTCCTGGTATATATAAACGATATTACAGAGAATATACCAAGAAGAGTCCATAGCTCAATGTTTGCAGACGATCTGGCTATGTGGACCTCTGAAAAGAATCTCACCATAGCAAGAAATCGGATGCAAACGGCCCTAACATCGCTGGAAGAGTGGGCGAACTCATGGCTGGTCAAAATAAACGAGGAGAAAACCACGTGCACAATATTCTCGCTCTCATTAAAACCCCAAAGTACCAAATTAAGCCTAAATGGCAAAATCCTGCAGCCAAACGACAACCCAACCTATCTGGGAGTCACATTTGATCGGCCCATGACATGGAAAAGTCAGATTGAGAGAAACCGAATGAAAGCCAGAGAAAGAATGGCGATCATGAGGAAACTTGCTGGCACAAGCTGGGGAGCAGACGAAGGCATACTAAAGAAACTGTACACTGGAAGAGTGAGACCAGTTCTCGAGTATGGCATCGCGGCATGGACAACAGCAGCGAAGGCGAACTTCGATAAAGTTAACAAACTTCAAAACCAAGCTATGAGAATCATAACTGGTGGCATGAAGTCAACGCCAATTGTAGAACTTGAAAAGATTACAAAACTGCAATCCATGACCGACAGAAGAGACTGCAGAGCCCAGCTGCAGTCAGAGAAACTCCGAAGACTGACGGACCATCCAATGTACCAGAGGCTAAACAATTTGGGAACTGGGAAACTAAAGCGGAGAAACTTTGCAGAAATAGCCAAAGCAAAGATGCACGAAGACCCCATAAACGCACTAACAACACCAAAACCCATCACTACTGTACGAAAACCTACTTGGAGGCAGGACATATTTCCAGAGGTGGTAGAAAATATACCAGGTATTGCAAACAAAAACTGCCAGACCGAAAAAGAAAGGAGAGACACTACCCTAAGCTTCATAACGAAAAGCTACCCAAGCATGGACTGGACCCATGCATACACCGACGGTTCTGTAACAAACACTACACAGAACGGAGGGGCAGGAGCATTCCTGAACCTACCAAATGGCAGAAAAATAACACTGTCATTCGCTACTGGTAAGTACACAAGCAATTTCAGAGCGGAGGCAGAGGCACTGAGGGCGGCAGTGGAAGAAATGGCAACACACAGTGAAAATGAGAGCCACATAGTCTTGTTGACAGATGCTCTCGCCGTAGTCACAGCGCTAAAAAGCCAGAAAAACACTGAGCTTAATGACTTAAGAGCAGCACTCTGCAAACTGTGCCAGCTGTCCGCACCAAAAAGGGTAGTGGTACAGTGGGTTCCGTCACACTGCAACATCCAAGGCAACGAGGAGGCAGACAGACTGGCAAAAGAAGGTGCAAGGCTACCACAAACAGATACCAGTATGACGTACGAAGAGTCAAAACGGCTTATCAAAGCCAGGTACATTACCAAATGGGAAACCGAACATACTGGTTACACCAAAAACGATGCCTATTACCAGTTGAACCGAAGAGAGCAGGTCGTTGTCTTCAGACTTCGCACTGGCCACAATAGACTGAGGTACCACCTATTCAACAAATTGAAGATAGGGTGTACCGACGAATGCCCGTGCGGTACTGGTAAAATGACTACTGAACATCTGCTGCAGAACTGCCCGACATACGGGGATCAGAGAGAGCAGATGTGGCCATTGCCAGTGGAACTGCAAGACAAGCTCTATGGTAGTGGCGAGAGTCTCAGGACGACCGCCGCTTTTTTCGAAAAAATAATGGTTGCTGTCTGACTGTGTACGCAGAAGAAGAAGAAGAAGTTCCGAATTTATCAAACCAGTCACAATTAGTTCGAAATTTAGCAAACCAGTCACGGCTATCTATCAATTTATCAAACCAGTCACACCTAGCTGTCAATGTATCAAACCAGTCACACCTAGCTATAAATTTATCAAACCAGTCACACCTAGCTGTCAATGTATCAAACCAGTCACACCTAGCTATAAATTTATCAAACCAGTCACAGCTAGCTATAAATTTATCAAACCAGTCACAGCTAGCTATAGATTTATCAAACCATTCACAGCTAGCTATACATTTATCAAACCAGTCACAGCTAGCTATAAATTTATCAAACCAGTCACAGCTAGCTATACATTTATCAAACCAGTCACAGCTAGCTCCAAATTTGCCTTTAGCTGATGTAAAAATGTAAGTAGCATGATCTTTACAGAACGTCGCTATTTACAACTGCCAACATATTTGGCTGTTAGAAGTTTCACGGCAGCTGTGCAGTACGTTAGCCTGCGATTACTTTCTGTGTCTGTCTCCTTTGTCCGCCTTAATTGATTTCCATCTTCTTCTACTTCGCTACAAACTCCATCTACAAACCTTGAAAACAGGAATGTAGAGAACGGAATGCGTTATGTCGCAGTTTACAGCTTAACAGCGATATTTACATATTTCGGTCCGACACATCCGACTCCAGCATGGCATTATTTGGTACCAGGCTAGAATTCCCTCTTCAATCCCTTCTCTTTAGCGAGTCTGTCCCGTTGCAGCTTGTTATCCAGGATCACCACGTAGAAGGGTCTTGACAGTTCTGGGTCCCTGACCCTGACGCTCGAAGTCAGATTTACGTCTCTTGTCGCTACTGCTCATGCACCTGTCAGCAACTTGATCTCATTTATTTAAATAAAAGGTATTTTTGCCTGAATTAGATACTTTCTTAGAGAAATGTTGTAGCTGACTTGATTTTAAATCCACACATTTAACAGTTGTTTTTTTTTATCTTAACTTAACGTAACGTCTTTATACTGGCTTAGAAGATTGCAGAGTATGTATACAACCGGTTTAATCTGCATTTCTTTACTCTAAAACCTATGCGCATCCAATTTATTCTTTCGTGAATTATTTGTCCTTGCTTGAACTACTTCCTGTGGCAATGCATTCCAAGCTTTCAACACTAAGAAAAAATACTTCCTAATAATATAATGCCAAAGTACTGATTGAGTAGATTAGCTGCCTCCCTATTCTCATTTTTTATTTTACCTAAGCTATCTATGACGAGGCCTACTTTGTCTGTCTCATCATTGAAATGTTATTTCTTTCTAATAATTTGTTCCAATACTTTAGTTTCGTTCTTACATCACATAATTAACGGAAGCTAGCGCGAGGTACACCTGGCTTGGATCCTATTTCAGTATGTGAGATGCTATGTTCATGAAGAGCCCTTTGGATTTTGTTACGTTATCACTTCAATCAGGACATATTATAAATATATTGAATCAAACAGATAGGTAGTAGAGGGTAGAGTCACAAAAGCATATGATAATTCACACACGTTTGATAATCATGAGAATAATACTGTCATTATACGGTTAATCCCACAAATAATAAAATGTGAACAGATTGGTTAATAACAGAAATAATATAATATGAATAGATTGGGTAATAACAGAAATAATATAATATGAATAGATTGGGTAATAACAGAAATAATATAATGTAAATAGATTGAGTAATCACAGAAATGATATAATGTGAATAGACTGGGTAATAACAAAAATAATATAATGTGAATAGATTGGTTAATAACAGGAATAATACATTATGAATAGAATTGTTATTTCTATCACAGAAATAATCTAGTATGATTATGATGGTTATTATAATCGCAGAGATAAGTACTTTTAAAATCATTACTGAAAAACATCAGCGACTGAATGCGGACAATTGTAATGTTTAAAACAGTGCACAGCGAAGAACTTCTATTCAAAAATTGAAAGTAAAGAACACAAGATGGCTTTTGATGTGGACGAAATTCAACAAACAAACAAAAAAACCACCAAAGCATCGAAATTTGGAAAAGTTGTCAATATTTGAAACCGTCAAACGAGCGAAACAAATACAATCAGACTATTGATGTGTGATGAACAGTTTTTCTAAGAAAATGTATGTTGAAAATATTAACATTTCATTAACTTAACTTCCTAGTCGCTTCATTTGTTGAAGGACCAATCCTTTATTTAATTCCCTAACCAGAGTTAAAATCTGATTCCAACCATTTGTTGAAGGACAAATCCTATATTTAATTCCCTAATCAGAGTTAAAATCTGATTCCAACCATTTGTTGAAGGACCAATCCTATATTTAATTCCCTAACCAGAGTTAAAATCTGATTCCAACCATTTGTTGAAGGACCAATCCTATATTTAATTCCCTAACCAGAGTTAAAATCTGATTCCAACCCTTTGTTGAAGGACCAATCCTATATTTAATTCCCTAACCAGAGTTAAAATCTGATTCCAACCATTTGTTGAAACATAGGACAAATACTACATTTGGTTCAACTAACCAGCGTTTGGCTGGCTGGCTTGGCTTCGTTCGTTCTCAATCTTCCGCTATCAAACCCTGAAAGGGCTTAAGTAGCAGAATGTAGTTCAGAGAACGGAATTCGTTGTGTCATAGTTTACAGCTTGATTGCGATATGTGCACCTTTATTTCCAACACATCCGACTTCAGCAAGCATTTTTTTAGTACCGGGTTAGCATTCCCACTTCAATCCCTTCTTCTTAGCCAGTCTGCCCTGCTGCAGCCTGTTATCCAGGATCACCGCGTGGAGGTGTAGACGGGTCTTGGCAGCTATGGTTCGCTGGCCCTGACGCTAGTAGTCAGCTATGGGTCGCTGACCACTGCAGCTCAAGCGCTGCTCAGCATCTTGATCCCTAACCAGCGTTTAAGTCAGAAACCAGTCACTTGTTGAAGGACCAGTGCAACATTTTGTTCCACTAACCAGCATTTAAGTCTGATTCCAGTCTGTTTCAGTACCGATTTATAATAAATAGATTTGACATCCAGATATTGCAAGATCCACATCGTTCTTTAGTCACCTCTTATGTACACAAGTATGTACACAAGTATGTACACAATGGTTATATTATGTTTGATTCGGTAATCCGTTGTGTGATAAGTACATTCATCTCTGTCAAAATGGAAATGTGGAGAAGTCAGATGTACAAATTTCAACCCACGTGGTACTCATTTAAAAGTGTACAATAAAACATATAAGTGTGTTTGAGAGTGATCCGCCGGGGTCTTTGTGTATGACAAGGACAAGAATAGCACCACTGCCTCCACAGAGAACATGTCATAAGAGGCGACTAACTGTGTGACATGGTGTAACACCAACCATGGTTAAGTGGTTTACTTAGAGCAGCATAGATGGCGCCTAACAGGATGTGGGTCTAATTTGCTTAAGTGTTTTAGTTTATTTAGATGGACTAGCACATCAGTTAACCACCCTTCGTGGCACTTGTCCCAACGTAGTTGAGTAATACGCTGCTCGAGCCTAATCTGCTAAGCATGAAATCCTACTTCCGACTACATCTAGCTCATACCAGTGCTGGGACCTGCACAGGGGCATCTTCCACCGTAGAAGTACAAGTCGACTAAGAACTAAGTCTACCAAAGTTGAACGTTTTGTAGAAGGCTTACAGACTCACAGATGAGAGTGCCCAATCTGCCACTGACACATGTCAAACGTCGACCGAGCGCAGAGTACCCGTCTGGTTTTAAAAGATTTATCGGAAGACGATTCTCCAAATGCGTTCCACAAATAATGGAGTCTCTATCTATCTGTCTGTCTGTCTGTCTATCCATCTATCCATCCATCCATCCAGCCAGCCATCCATCCATCCATCCATCTATCTATTTATCTATCTATCTATCTATCTATCTATCTATCTATCTATCTATCTATCTATCTATCTATCTATCTATCTATCTATCTATCTATCTATCTATATATCTATTTTCAGTCCACTTATATTGTTAGACGTCGCGTGGAATTGTGACCTCCTTTGTTCCATATTTTTCGGCAGATGAAAATCCACTGGTGACTTGCCAGGTCAATCCTGGTTAGCCCCTGGAATATACGATCGCCTATTTTTGTGACTGGTGGAGGTGGAAGAGTAGATTAGAGCAATAATGGAGTCGGGTCTGAAAAGTGTGTTTGAGACACCATTCTGAGACGAAACCACTAACGACCCGTACGTTGCGAACTTAAGGTTTTCCTCATGGACAACGAATAATATATGTATGAGCTACATCAAAAGGAGACGGAACACAAACAAAGGATATAAAAAGATTGCCACGGGGTAAGACTTGTCATCGATCTGAGCGGAAGAAAAAATACGGAAGTGACAAAACTGGCCAGGAAGTTGGAAAGAGTGTGAAGATGTCGGATAAGCCGATATCGACCACGTGGGAAATGACCAGATGGTGAGACGAGAAAAAATAAAACCAAAAGACGTGTAGGAAGAGAGGCAGGCATGAGGAGGGAAGACTAAAAGAAAGGTGAGAGGAGATATTGACTAGGAAAAGGTATCGAAAATATTGATGGCATAAAGATTAAGACATCCGAAGCGGGATTAATAATTTATTTTTGAACTTGAAATTATGTCAATCGTCAGAGGAGATACTGTATGGCACTGTAATATCAGCCTTACCCCGATGCTCGTGACTATTGAAGTGGTTGGTGACCAGGTAACCAGAGTTCTTGGAATTGTCAAGAACGTGTCGCCAAAAGCGCGCAAGGAGTTCGAAACCGGTCTCGTCAATGTATGTCACGAATATTGGTTAAAAAGAATAGTCTATAAGGTTGTAGGAATTACAGTGAATCTTTAATACAAAACAACTGCTTCGGGTAAGGTCACGGTGCGTGTCTGGATAACACGGGGACACGTAAAACACAATCACGCACGCTCTTACAGGGTAGAGTACCCAGGAAGGTTTCGCGGTTTGTGGAGCGTGGAGCATGTCGACAGGGAGCTGGCTTACTGGACTGGGATCGCAGCGTGCGAAGGTTCGAATATACAGACGGGCAGAAAACCGTCTGAGCCGTGGTTCATGTCTGTTACGATCGCTCGTCCAGTCGACCCAGTTGTAAATTGGTACCTGACGTGTGGGTTGGGAAATGCAAAACTTACAAAGAATGGGAACTGACCACTCCTCCTCACTTAGAATGCGGTTTAGTACATGAAGAGGTAACTTCATCCCCGATGCAGTTACTGTCAGGCGACTGACCTACAGCGGTTAGTATTACATCGGCTGCTAACCAATAGGTCCCTCAAGTCTTTGTCCCGTCGGTAGGCAACAAGGGGATGATCGGGAAAATACCTAGTGGGTACGGATCGGAATGTAGGATATGGGGATGGCGGAATAAGATATCCTGGACGGAGGAGTTGGGTGGCTGGTAAGTTAGGACACGTTTTGTATGGCCTGACTGAGGTCAGTGAGAGGGCATAAGGAAGACATTGTGGTAAACAGGGACAACCTCCTGAATGGGATAACGGGAGAGAAATAATCTTAGTAAATACGCTAGGGGTAAGAGATCAAGTGTCGGAAGTGATCACCACAAAATAGATCGTCATGTGCTCGACTAACTGGCAGGTAGCGACCACAGGCCAATTAGGCTAGAAATTGATATGGAAGTAGGCCCCATAGGAAATAAAACCGCTGCCACTTTGGTACTATAGACGAGCCGACTGGGACAGATTTGCAATGTCGACATATGGATTGTGTGAAACCATCAACACACGAAATAACAATATGAAACCTATGGTGGAAAGCCTCAGCAAAGCAATACTGCAAGCAGCCAACGAAACAATCCCAAGAGAGGCAAGGAAAAACTACAAGCCATATTGGAATCGTGAACTGCAGAAAGCTGAGGATGAAGTCTTAAATGCTAACGACATGGCAAAGATAGAGCAATCTATGGAAGCCAATATCGCCCTCAAGGCCATAACTGCGAAATACAAAAGAACACTCAACCAAATAACAAGAGACAACTGGAAAAACAAAACAGAAAGCCTCAATTTAGACAACGAATGGAACAAACTATGGAATTTAGTCAGAGCCATGAATGACGAAACACCATCAAATAAACAATTTACCATCAAGCAGGGCGAAAACATGCTTACAGGAAAAAAAGCAGCAAACGCCTTTATAGAACATTATTCCAGAGCAAACCACATTGATGTTCCTACAGACAGGCATACAGACATTAGTGAAGAATAAAAGAGCCCCGACATCATCAAGATGGCACCAGAGGAGCATATGATGGCAACACTAACAATGAATGACAGGGATCAGGCCATGAGAACTTTAAAGAAAAAGAAATCGCCCGAAAAAGATTGGGTAACAAAATGTTGATGGGGTTAGGCCAAACAGCAAAGAGGAAGTTACTATCAGTCCTGAACCAAAGCTGGAAAAGGGAAATTGTCCGCGGACATGGAAAGATGATGTAGTTATACTAGTACCAAAGAAACAAAAAAGATAGAACAGATCCAAATGGATACAGGCCCATCAGTCTACTTAACTGTGTAGGCAAACTGATGGAGCGTATGATAAACACCAGACTGATGTGGCACCTGGAAGAAAAACACATTAATTCCACAGCAAGCAGGATTTAGACAACATAGATCCACTGAGGACCAGATCACTCTCATAGCACACTAAATAGAGAATGCTTACCCAGAGAAAAAGCATACAGTAGCGGTTTGGGTGGATCTAGAGAAGGCATTTGACGAGGTGTGGAAAGAAGGACTTAAAGTCAAGCTACGAAGAAGTGAAGTATCTGGAAAAATGTACAGATGGATCAGCCACTACCTCGAAAACAGAACAGCCAGAGTTCAAGTACAAGGGCAGATGAGCAAAAAGGTGACACTTGAGCAGGGAGTACCCAAGGAGGGGAGGGGGGGGGGGGGGTACTGTCACCCACACTTTTCCTGGTATATATAAACAAAATCACAGATAATGTACCACGAAGAGTCCACAGCTCCATGTTTGCAGACGATCTGGCTATGTGGACCTCTGAAAAAAATCTCACCGTAGCAAACAATCGGATGCAGCAGGCCATAACATCATTGGAGGAGTGGGCGAACTCATAGCTGGTCAAAATAAACGAGCAAAAAACAACATGTACGATATTTTCGCTTTCAAATAAACCTCAGAAACCAAAATAAATCTTAAAGGCAAATATTAGAGGCCAAACGACAACCCAAACTACTTGGGAGTCACATTTGATCGGCGCATAACATGGAAAAGTCAGATCGAGAGAAACCGAATGAGAGCCAGAGAAAGAATGGCAATCATGAGGAAACTTGCTGGCACAAGCTGGGGAGCAGACGAAAGAATACTAAAGAAACTGTACACTGGAAGAGTGAGACTAGTTCTCAAGTAAGGCATTGCGGCATGAACAACAGCAGTAAAGGCGAACTTTGATAAAATTAGCAAACTTCAAAACTAAGCCATGAGAGTTATAACAGGAAGCATGAAGTCAACGCCAATTGTAGAACTTGAAAAGATTACAAATCTGCAATCCATGACCGACAGAAGAGACTGCAGAGCCCAGCGGCAAGCAGAGAAACTCAGAAGACTGACAGACCATCCAATTCATCAGAGACTAAATAGATTTGGAAATGGGAAACTAAAGCGGAGAAACTTTGCAGAAATAGCCAAAGCATAAATGAGCGAAGACCCTATGAACACCATAACAATACCAAAGCCCATCCCTACTGCACGCAAACCCACCTGGAAGGAGCATATCATTCCGGAGGTGGTGGAAAATATACCAGGTATTGAAAACAAGAACAGCCAGACTGAAAAAAAAAAGAAGAGACATAATCCTGAGGTACATAACGGAAAACTACCCAAGCATGGACTGAACCCATGCATACACCGACGGTTCTGTAACAAACACAACACAGAACGGAAGGGCAGGGGTATTCCTGAGCCTACCAAATGGTAGAAAAATAACACTGTCAGTGGCAACTGAAAAATTCTCAAGCCATTTCAGAGCGGAGGCAGAGCCACTGAGGGCTGCAGTAGAAGCAATGCTGCCAGGCGAAATCAATGAAAGCCAGATAGTCCTGTTTACAGATGCCCTGGCCGTAGTTACAGCACTAAAAAGCCAGAAAATACTGAACTTATTGATTTAAGAGCAGTACTCTGTCAACTATGCCACCAAAAAGAGTAGTAGTACAGTGGGTTCCATCCCACTGTAACATCCAAGGCAACGAGGGGGCAGACAGACTGGCAAAAGAAGGTGCAAGACTACCACAACCAGATTCTAGTGTGACCTATGAAGAGTCCAAAAGGCTTGTTAAGGCCAGATACATGGCCAAATGGGAAACAGAACATACTGGCTATATAAAAAATTATGCCTATTACCAGTTGAACAGAAGAGAGCGGGTCGTGGTCTCTAGACTCCGCACAGGCCACAACAGACTGAGGTACCATCTATTCAATAAACTGAAGATAGGTGGCACTGACGAATGCACTTGTGGGCAGAGAAAATGACCGCTGAACATCTGCTGCAAAACTGCCCGATATACGACGACCAGAGAAAGCACATGTGGCCATCACCAGTGGCAACACTAGATAAGCTCTATGGCAGTGTCGACAGCCTCAGGATGACCGCTGCTTTCTTCGAACAAATACAGGTTGACATCTGACAGCGTACTTCTTCTTCTTCTTCTTCGTTCGCAGTATGACAGTAACCATTATTTTTTCGAAAAAAGCGGTGGTCATCCTGAGGCTGCCGCCGCTGCTATAGAGCTTGTCTTGCAGTTCCACTGGTGATGGCCACATCTGCTCTCTCTGATCCTCGTATGTCGGGCAGTTCTGCAGCAGATGTTCAGCGGTCATTTTACCGGTACCGCACGGGCATTCGTCGGTACCACCTATCTTCAATTTGTTGAATAGGTGGTACCTCAGTCTATTGTGGCCAGTGCGAAGTCAGAAGACAACGACCTGCTCTCTTCGGTTCAACTGGTAATAGACATCGTTTTTGGTGTAACCAGTATGTTCGGTTTCCCATTTGGTCATGTATCTGGCTTTGATAAGCCGTTTTGACTCCTCGTACGTCATACTAGTATCTGTTTGTGGTAGTCTTGCACCTTTTTTTGCCAGTCTGTCTGCCTCCTCGTTGCCGTGGATGTTGCAGTGTGATGGGACCCACTGTACCACTACCCTTTTTGGTGCGGACTGCTGGCACACTTTGCAGATTGCTGCTCTTAAGTCATTAAGCTCAGTGTTTTTCTGGCTTTTTAGCGCTGTGACTACGGCGAGAGCATCTGTAAACAGGACTATATGGCTTTCATTTTCTTTGTGTGTCACCATTTCTTCCACTGCCGCCCTCAGTGCCTCTGCCTCCGCTCTGAAATTGCTTGTGTACTTACCAGTAGCGAATGACAGTGTTATTTGTCTGCCATTTGGTAGGTTCAGGAATGCTCCTGCCCCTCCGTTCTGTGTAGTGTTTGTTACAGAACCGTCGGTGTATGCATGGGTCCAGTCTATGCTTGGGTAGCTTTTCGATATAAAGCTTAGGGTAGTATCTCTCCTTTCTTTTTCAGTCTGACAGTTTTTGTTTCCAATACCTGGTATATTTTCTACCACCTCTGGAAATATATCCTGCCTCCAGGTAGGTTTTCGTACAGTAGTGATGGGTTTTGGTGTCGTTAGTGCGTTTAAAGGATCTTCGTGCATCTTTGCTTTTGCTATTTCTGCAAAGTTTCTCCGCTTTAGCTTCCCATTTCCCAAATTATTTAGTCTCTGGTGCATTGGATGGTCCGTCAGTCTTCGGAGTTTCTCTGACTGCAGCTGGGCTCTGCAGTCTCTTCTATCGGTCATGGATTGCAGTTTTGTAATCTTTTCAAGTTCTACAATTGGCGTTGACTTCATGCCTCCTGTTATAACTAGAATGGCTTGGTTTTGACGTTTGCTGACAGCGTACGAAGAAAAAGAAGAAGAAGAAGAAGAAGAAGAAGAAAAAGAAGAAGGAAGTGATCATCGTCCTAACAAATGCAAAGGAGGTGTAACAGCAGGAAGAAAGGGAGTGACTCGACAGGGATTTGGGTTAGAGGAAGTGTAGAGGACATAGTACTGGCAATTCATCTTTATGTAGTGTCTCCTTTGCGGTAGCGATATGGGGAAGATCAGGTTGCAGAAGACTGGAAGCGTAGCGATGAAAGAACGAAGAGATAGTCATGAAATTCGAGGATGGCATGGTGATATGAGATAGTGGAAAGTGTTGGAGGAAGGTGATGTGAGAGAAGGAAAGTGTTGGAGGAAGGTGATGTGAGAGAAGGGAAAGTGTTGGAGGAAGGTGATGTGAGAGAAGGGAAAGTGTTGGAGGAAGGTGATGTGAGATAGTGGAAAGTGTTGGGGGAAGGTGATGTGAGAGAAGGAAAGTGTTGGAGGAAGGTGATGTGAGAGAAGGGAAAGTGTTGGAGGAAGGTGATGTGAGAGAAGGAAAGTGTTGGAGGAAGGTGATGTGAGAGAAGGGAAGTGTTGGGGGAAGGTGATGTGAGAGAAGGGAAAGTGTTGGAGGAAGGTGATGTGAGAGAAGGGAAAGTGTTGGAGGAAGGTGATGTGAGAGAAGGGAAGTGTTGGGGGAAGGTGATGTGAGAGGAGGAAAGTGTTGGAGTAAGACGTAGAGATATCTGGATGCTATTATGGAAAGTGTCGGTTGTTTTCCTGGCCTCTCTTCCCAGGTGGAAACACAGGAAGAAACGATAATTCTAAACCAACTTTAATAGAATATTTATAAAGTCTCCTAAAGAGGACTGGGCATTGGATTAACAATCGCATCAATTTAATCCGATATCTAGACGATCACCAGTAACACGGGGACACGTTAGTGTTTTATACTGATCATATTCTAAACACTTGTGTTGGTAGACACCGTTGTGAGGTGTAGATTTATTTTGGTTGCCAGATGTTGTTTTAATTATATGTTTCTTCAGAGGCTCTCTAGCAACCTCTATCCATATTTATCTTGGTCTCCCTCTCCATCTGCAACCATCCAGTCTTGCTGTTCTGATCTGCGCAGTTCGTTACTTTGATTCCATTTTTATTAGGTATTCGAAGTATTTTATTCCCTACATGTTCATGTATTCCAATCAAGATGATGCACCCACCCTCTGTCTGATTTCTTCGTCTAATACTTTTTCCAGCCCTGTGACCCGAACATCGATTGTCAAACACCTCATCTCCCATACCATGATTTGTCTTGCTTGTGTCTTAATGCTTTTCATTAGTTTCATCTAAGTAGATAAGCTGCAGTAATCGACTTATGCTTCGTATGGAACAAATAACAGACTAGATCAGTGTTTCTTTCTACACATGCGGGCATATTAAAATTGGAACGAAATTTATAGGAATCGGTAAAAATAGGAATTATTTTTCGCGTGTAGCTCAGAAAAAAATAAAAACCATTTTTATCTAGTATTTTGTGTATAAGTTTTAAAATCTAATATTATAACATGAATATTCTAAAGTTGTTTAAAATAACCAGAAACCGAGCAGTAAATACAAATGCTAATAATAGATCTTTTTTTTATAATGCAATTGAAATAGAGTTTGTGCGAAGTCCGCTGCTCGTTATTTTATTGAAATATTTGTTAACTGTGGCTACAGCCTTGTTTCTGAGAGACGAAGCGCTGAAGCTACGAAATCCACTCTTTTTTGTTTGGTTTTGACCACTCACAGGTTGAGATAGTCTTCTCACGCAAATAGGTAGTCGAAAATACAACTAACAATATTATAGTTATGTAACTATATATGTATGTATGTGTAGAGAGAGAGAGAGAGAGAGAGAGAGAGAGAGAGAGCGAGAGAGAGAGAGTGTGTGTGAGAGATTTTATATAGATTTATGTCTTTATATATATATATATATATGTGTGTATATACAAATACATATATAATATTCTTTTTCCAGTGATATCCAACATTGAGACAATAATTGCATTTAATGTTTGGACACCAGAATGACATCACAAAACAATTTGATCAGGTTTTCCTTTTCACGACGATTAAGTGCGCACAAGTTGATGACTTCCATGAAAGGGTTAAGTCGCTATAACTTGTTTCGCCAATCGGCAGAAAATATCTGGTCGCTGACCGACGGTTTGGAAACACAGGACTTAATGACAAGAAGATTTCACTGCACATTATATTGTTTTGAATACTTTGTTCCCTAACTTTAACGATGCGGATTTGCATTGTTAGCCCGTGTTTGTTTCTTAACCGGTTTGTAAGCGCCATTGCAACATGCACCCAGTGCAAGGCGTTTGTGTTGCCAATTTACTGTCGTCAGATGTGATCCTATATTCTAGCTTACTATGTTTCTTAATTTCAGACTACTAAAATTCAATTGGCGTAGTGGTAGAGCACTGAGGCTTCATTGCAAAGATACGCGGTATAAAGGCGGCCATCGCTATACTGCAGTCGACCCAGTTGTAAATGGGTACCCTAAATGCGACTAGGGAAGTACAAGACAGAGAGGAAGCAACTTACCACCCTACCTCATGCAACTTCATTTCTCGACAGTAGTGTAACTACCATGGGACAAACCTTTACAGAAGTCTCTACTAACATTCATTCCCCAATAGTAGTGTAACTACCATGGGACAAACCTTTACAGAAGTCTCTACCAACATTCATTCCCCGACAGTAGTGTAACTACCATGGGACAAACCTTTACAGAAGTCTCTACCAACATTCATTCCCCGACAGTAGTGTAACTACCATGGGACAAACCTTTACTGAAGTCTCTAACAACTGCATTCCCTGACAGTAGTGTAACTATTTGTGGACAAACTTTGACTTTACAACAGTCATTTTGTTTGTCTAGCTCCGACACGAGCAATTAAAGACATGTACGAGAGTGCTTTAAATAAAGACTTTAAAATTGAGAACGAAATTGGAAAGACCGTGATAGTGTCTTGTACATTGATAACATCGTTGTTTATGTCACCATGAGAGTCCTGCAAGGGGGGTATTACGTTGCAGATAAGCTAAATTACGTCATAATAGTGGTTTAGATATTGGCAGCCACACATGAGCAGCGCTCTGTTATCCGTGTTGTGTGTGCATCAAACAAATGCACCATATAGAGATTAGTAACCAAATAAAGATTCAGTATGATGATCCACGCCGGTCGGCCTAGCAAGTGTAACAGTGAAGTAGGAAGTTTCGCACTGCGTGAGTTCTGTGACAGACTCTTTCTGGCCGAGTCGAGTGTAACAGTCTACATCGCACATTGCATCACCGACAAAAAATGCCACTACCAGCTGGTGAGACCTGCAGCAAGAGCTAAAGCAACATTTATACATCCAGAAACTCAGATTGTCAGCAAAAACACAGCTACAAGAAAAACGCTCATTCTAGCAGACTCAGGTGCGTTCTGTCAGGCATCTCAGGTCCCAAACAAGATATAACGCCGTGTTGCTGTCTATGACAGCATATACAAACTTGGCAAAGATGGGCGGACAAAGATCTGCAGACTCAGAATGGGACGTTGCAGACTCAGTGCGCACCTTTACAGAATGGGTCTTAGAGACACCGCCACGTGCGATTGTGGAGCACCCGAGTAAACACCAGAACATATTCGGCAGGGCTGCCCTAATTATGTAGACCAAAGTAGGGCATTCTGTCTAGGATGAGCGACATTTCCGCAGATGCGAGTGGGGATCCATTCATTGGGAAAGACGGTCATTTCTCTGTGCACTCTACTTCTCTGTTCACTGTATTTGTTTGTTCTATATTTTCTTCACGTCTCTGTTTTCATTTCTACTTTTTTTTCTTTTCTCTGTTCTGTTTTTCTTGTCTCTGTTTTCTTTTCTACTTTTTTTTTCTCTGTTTTCTTTTCTACTCTTTTTTCTTTTCTCTGTTTTCTCCACGTCCACTAGACTCGTGACATGCACAGCCCCAAACCCCTTCCCATCTACATGTTACGCGATTTTCACCTGTGGCTCCGTGAATATCCTAGAGGTCAAATGATGCTCGGTTAAGAGACCGATAGGGATATTTAAAACAAAATATGAAATGGTATGACGAAACGGAACATACAGTGTGGGAAAGAATGAGAGAACGGATAATAAAACAAAATATGGAATAGAATGACAGAAAATTAACGAAAAAAAATATAGGATAGATTGACAGAACGGAAAATAAAACAAAATATGGGATAGAATGACAGAAAAAATCAGAAAACAAAATATAGGATAGATTGACAGAACGGATAATAAAACAAAATATTGGAATTGGTGACAGAATGAACCTGAAAACAAAATATAGGATAGAATGACAGAACGGATAAGAAATAAAATATGGATAGATTGACAGAACAAATAAGAAAACAAAATATCGGATAGAATGGCAGAACGGATAAGAAACAAAATATGGATAGATTGACAAAACGTATAAGAACAAAGAATATGGCATAGAATGACAGAACGGATAATGAAACAAAATATGGGATATACTGACAGAATGGATAATAAAACAAAATAAAGGATAGAAAAACAGAACGGATAAGAAACAAAATATAGATAGATTGACAAAACGTATAAGAAAACAAAATATGAGATAGAATGACAGAACGGATAAGAAGACATAATATGGCATATAATGACAGAACGAATAATAAAACAAAATATGGGATATACTGACAGAACGGATAAAAGGACAAAATGAATCTATGATACTGAAATTCTGGAATGACATTCATATACGTAAGGAGATGATCGTCAGAGTCATGGGACGCTTGATGAATCTATCCCTGTCATTTAAATTGTATTCCTTGCAATCGGTCGGATCACTGATGCAGGCAGCTCCTTGCAGGAAGCCCGTATTAAAGCACCTATCCATCTTGTACTTCAGGTAGCTGTTTTACACAATAAAGCTGTTAGTTGCAATGGTTGTCTTTTTCAACACGTTTAGGTCTGAAGTTTTCGTATTTTTTCCTCAAATTTTCTTCTTATTTTTGTTATCGCATTTTTGATGTTTCCACCAGCAGACGAGATCCCATGATGAGCTTGGACCGTCCACCGAGCTTATCTTTCCCCTGCACGGTTTTGAGTTAAGTGTTGAGTTGATGGGCCAGTTACTAAAAAGTAGATGTTATTTATTTAGGTTTTATAAAGACAATTCTTAGAATACCTCCCCAAAGATTATTTAGGAAGTTAAAATTGCATGGAATGGGTGGCGAAATTACCAAAATGGATCGGAAATTGGTTAACGGGGAGAAGGCAGAGAATTCGCATAAAAAAGAAGTACTCTGAGTAGTGTGCAGTAAAACGTGGAATACCACAGGGCTTTGGTTTGGTATTAATTTTGTTCCTGATATATATAAATGATTTGAAAAACGATATCATATCCAGTATTGTAAAATTCGTGGATGATACAAAACTATGCAGTAGTGTCTCATCTAAAGCAGAAGTGGACATTTTGAGATCGGATTTAGATAAATTATGAAAATGGTCTGTGGTTTGGCAAATTAAGTTTAATGTAGATAAATGTATAGTCATCCACATGGGCAGATCCAATATAGGACATAATTACAGAATGGGAGAGAGCGATATTAGAAAGATAGAAAAGAAAAGAGACATGGGTTATTATAACCATATAGGTAAGGTGAACGAGCAAGTCCAGGTAGCAGTGAAATAGGCAAATGCATTGTTAGGTAGGATAAAAATAAATATTAAACATAGGTGTAAAGAAGTGATGGTCAAACTGTATAAATCGTTAAACATAGATTGGTTTACTGTGTACAGGTATGGAGTCCTTATCGTAGAGGAGATATAAACATGCTGGAAAGGATACAAAAATGAGCGTCAAAGCTGATACTGGGATTCCAGAATTACATTTAAGAGGAAAGAGTCAGAAAAACCGGCCAACAGTTTCTAGAAAAAAAGAAGAATTCGAGATGACTTAAATGCATATTTATAAGATAATCATCGGAAAGGATCAATTAGATTTTAACAAGTTTTTTTCAAAGAACAACCACATACAAGAACAAAAGAGCACAGCAATAAATTAATTGTAAAAAAGGTCCAGGCTAGAAATTTTAAAATATTTTTTTAGTCAGAGAGTGGTGAATGCTTGAAATGCTCTGCCACAGGGTGGAGGCAGGTACAATTAATGCATTCAAGAATAGTTTGGATGTCTATAGTTTTAAGATCAAGAAAATGTCAATTAATCTGGTTGTATACAGACTCTGCAGAGTCTTCTAAACCAGTATGAAGGCGTTAAGTTTTTTAGGACGTTAAGTATAATCACTTGGCCATACTGGTCACAGTCTGATAACGAATACTCAGCACTTTGTTCACTCAGTTTACATAAACTTTACCTTAACCTCTTTATGCTGGTTAAGAAGACTCTCTAGCTTTTGTATACAACCAGATGCTTTTATATTCACTTGATATCAAAATAATAACATTAACAGAAATAGCAACAAAAGTAAAAGTATTTGTAGCAATTATAACAACAATACCAGTAATAATAATAAACATTAATAACAACAATATCATCAACGACAAAAAAAACAACAACAACAATGACACACACATTTATAACAACAATAACAAGGACAACAACAATACCAACAACAACAATAGCGTCAACAAAAGCAAAAACAACAACAATAACAACAACACAGATAACTTAGCTTAACGTTTGTTTTTATGCCGGTTTAGACGACTCTGCAGAGTCCGTATACAACCAGTTTCTTTTGCAATTCCTTGATCTATAAAGACTATGCGCATCCAATCTATTCTTGAATGCATTAATTGACCCCGCCTCAACTATTTCCTGTGTCAAAGCATTCCACATGTTCACCATTCTCTAACTAAAAAACATTTCCTAAAATATTTCCTGGTATCTAATCTGGAACTTTCTTTAATTCTTCTTCTTCTTCTTCGTACGCAGTCAGACAGTAACCATTATTTTTTCGAAAAAAGCGGTGGTCATCCTGAGGCTGTCGACACTGCCATAGAGCTTGTCTTGTGGTTCCACTGGTGATGGCCACATCTGCTCTCTCTGATCCTCGTATGTCGGGCAGTTCTGCAGCAGATGCTCAGCAGTCATTTTCCCGGTACCACACGGGCATTCGTCGGTATCACCTATTTTCAATTTGTTGAATAGGTGGTACCTCAGTCTATTGTGGCCAGTGCGAAGTCTGAAGACAATGACCTGCTCTCTTCTGTTCAACTGGTAATAGGCATCGTTTTTGGTGTAGCCGGTATGTTCAGTTTCCCATTTGGTCATGTATCTGGCTTTAATAAGCCGTTTTGACTCTTCGTACGTCATACTAGTATCTGTTTGTGGTAGTCTTGCACCTTCTTTTGCCAGTCTGTCTGCCTCCTCGTTGCCTTGGATGTTGCAGTGTGATGGGACCCACTGTACCACTACCCTTTTTGGTGTGGACTGCTGGCATAGTTGACAGAGTACTGCTCTTAAATCATTAAGCTCAGTGTTTTTCTGGCTTTTTAGCGCTGTGACTACGGCCAGAGCATCTGTAAGCAGGTCTGTATGGCTTTCATTTTCTTTATGTGTCACCATTTCTTCCACTGCCGCTCTCAGTGCCTCTGCCTCCGCTCTGAAATTGCTTGTGTACTTACCAGTAGCGAATGACAGTGTTATTTGTCTGCCATTTGGTAGGTTCAGGAGTGCTCCTGTCCCTCCGTTCTGTGTAGTGTTTGTTAAAGAACCGTCGGTGTATGCATGGGTCCAGTCCATGCTTGGGTAGTTTTTCGATATAAAGCATAGGGTAGGATCTCTCCTTTCTTTTTCAGTCTGGCAGTTTTTGTTTCCAATACCTGGTATATTTTCTACCACCTCTGGAAATATTTCCTGCCTTAAGGTAGGTTTTCGTACAGTAGTGATGGGCTTTGGTGTTGTTAGTGCGTTTATGAGATCTTCGTGCATCTTTGCTTTGGCTATTTCTGCAAAGTTTCTCCGCTTTAGTTTCCCATTTCCCAAATTGTTTAGTCTCTGGTGCATTGGATGGTCAGTCAGTCTTCGGAGTTTCTCTGACTGCAGCTGGGCTCTGCAGTCTCTTCTATCGGTCATGGATTGCAGTTTTGTAATCTTTTCAAGTTCTACAATTGGCGTTGACTTCATGCCTCCTGTTATAACTCTCGTGGCTTGGTTTTGAAGTTTGCTAACCTTATCGAAGTTCGCCTTTGCTGCTGTTGTCCATGCCGCAATGCCATACTCGAGAACTGGTCTCACTCTTCCAGTGTACAGTTTCTTTAGTATACTTTCGTCTGCTTCCCAGCTTGTGCCAGCAAATTTCCTCATGATTGTCATTCTTTCTCTGGCTCTCATTCGGTTTCTCTCGATCTGACTTTTCCATGTCATGCGCCGATCAAATGTGACTCCCAAATAGTTTGGGTTGTCGTTTGGCTGCAGGAATTTGCCATTTACACTTAATTTGGTGTTTTGGGGTTTGATTGAAAGCGAGAATAATGTACATGTGGTTTTCTCCTCGTTTATTTTGACCAGCCATGAGTTCGCCCACTCTTCCAGCGATGTTAGGGCCTGCTGCATTCGATTTCTTGCTATGGTGAGATTCTTTTCAGAGGTCCACATAGCCAGATCGTCTGCAAACATTGAGCTATGGACTCTTCTTGGTATATTCTCTGTAATTTCATGTATATACACCAGGAAGAGTGTGGGTGACAGTACTTCCCCTTGTGGTACTCCCTGCTCGAGTGTCACCTTTTTGCTCATCTGCCCTTGTACTTGGACTCTGGCAGTTCTTTGTTTGAAGTAGTGGTTGATCCACTTGTACATTCTCCCACAAACTTCACTTCTCTTTAGCTTGACTCTAAGTCCATCTTTCCAGACTTTGTCAAATGCCTTTTCCAGGTCTACCCAAACCGCTACTGTGTGTTTCTGTGCCTGGTAGGCATCTTCTATTTCCTGGGCTATGAGGATGACCTGGTCCTCAGTGAATCTGTGCTGTCTAAAGCGTGCTTTCTGTGGAATTAGTATTCGTTTTTCTTCCAGATGCCACATCAGTCTGGTGTTTATCATACGTTCCATCAGTTTGCTGACACAGCTCAGTAGGCTGATAGGCCTGTATCCATTTGGATCTGTTTTGTCTGTTTTGTCTTTTTCTTTCCTTTCTTTAATTAATTTGTGTTTGTTCCCTTTTGTTCTTGTAGATGGCTCTATTTTGAAGAAAAAAACTTGAAATAGTCTAATGCATCGTTGTCCTTGATTGTCTAATAAATCTGTATTAAATCACCTCGAATTCTTCTCTTGTTTAGACACTGCAGAATTTTTTTTTCTGGATCTTTTCTGAAAACTATAATTCTGGAATCCCACTATCAGTTTTGTCGACCTTTTTTTAAAATCCTTTCCAACATGTTTATATCCCCTGTACGATAAGGACTCCACACAGGTTCACAGTCCTTCAATTGTACGAGACTGGATGCAAACATGGAGACACTTGATGATGATGCTGGTGACGATAAGTAATCCCTGCTTAATTAAGCAACTTCCAGTCAGCTGAAACATCTGGATAGCACTAAGGATTAGGATCAACATTCTTGCCTCGGTTCAACATTTGCCCAGACCACCGTAATCGATTTTGAAAGCTCAAGAAAGCTGTGGAAATACGATTTCTTTTTAAAATCCTATGGTGTTTGAATGAAAAATTCTGCAAATATTTCAAATTATGATTAAATTTGCAAACCTCTAGCTCCCTGAATGCGTATTTCGTGAAGAGAAAGTTAAATAATGGATGTTGTAGTTGGATGACACGGAGGTTACTGGTTGGTAGTTGTAGTTGTGGTAGAGAAGAGATATAAGGGGAAAGAGAAGGAGATGTTAGAGAAAAAGAAAATAAGAGAATATTAAGAATAAATACGAATTATTACTAAATGTAAAAGTAGTGGTATTGGTAATAGTAGTAATAGTAGTAGTAGTAGTAGAATTAGTATTAGTAATGGTAACAGTAGTTAAAGTTGTAGTAGTAGTAGTAACAGTAATAGTAGTATTTGTAGTAGTAATGTAAATAGTAGTATTATTAACGGCAACAGTAGTATTAGTAGTAGTAGTATCAATGTTAATAGTAGTATTAGTAATGCAACATGAGTAGTAGTAGTAATGGTAGCAGTAGTAGTAGTAGTAGTAGTAGCAGTAATTGTATTAGTAGTAGCAGTAATGTTAATAGTAGTATTAATAAGGACAGTAGTTGTAGTAGTTGTTGTAGTAGTATTAATGTTAACAGTTTAATAGTAGTAGTAGTAATAATGCTCAAGTTTGGCCCTTTGACAGAGATGGTTACTACTCACTCAAAAACCAACAGCCCAAACCCCTACATCGCCTCCATGACCGCTCAAGGGCGTCTCGAGGGGCATGGACAATACTACTGTCCACTGGTCACTTTGTGAGAAGACTTCACGACTGGAGAAAGGTTGGAGATCCGTACACGATTATCTAACTTGTCGGGGAAACTGGTAACTTATGACTACGAACAGTATTAGGGGTTTTAGTAATGGTAATTGTGACATTAGTTGTATTAGTAATGGTAATAGTCGTAATAAAATTGTTAGTAATGGCAATATTAGTGGTCGTGGTATTAGTAATGCCAATCCCGCCGAAGACGGATGTGTCGGACCGAAAGGTGCAAATATCGCAGTCAAGCTGTAAACTAGCGACACAACGCATTTTATTCTCCGGACTACTACTTGCGAAACTCTGTTCATGGCTTGGTAGCGGGAGATTGAGAACGAACGCAGAAGAACAAGAAGTAGGGGCAATGATAATAGTAATGTTGTTAGTAATTATAATTTAAGTGATAGTAGAATTAGTAATGATAATAGTAGTCTTAATGTCGTTGGTAATGGTTCAAGTAGTGGTAGTGGTATTTGCAATGGTAATGGTAATAGTAGTGGTACTGCTGTTAGTAATGGTAATAGTAAAATGGACGAACTTTGGTGGCTGTTAGCCCTGATAGATAACTCCGCTTGTGTACTGACCATTGTTAGTCATGCAAAATAACCCTATTTAAACACCGACCTATCTCGGTTAGCCCCTATTCATATCTCCACCACATAACCCCACCACACACCCCCGCCACATAACCCCACCATATAACCCCACCACATAACCCCACCACATACCACCACCACATAACGCCACTACATAACCCCACCACATAACCCCACCACATACCCCAACCACATAACCCCACTACATAACCCTACCACATACCCCCACCACATAACCCTACCACATACCCCCACCACATAACCCCACCACATAACCCTGCCACATACTCCCACCACATAACCATGCCCCATACCCCCACCACATAACCATGCCCCATACCCCAACCACATACCCCCACCACATAACCCGCGCAACTTACTCAAGCGAAACTCCAGTAGAGTAAAAGAACGAATTATTCTAAGACATACGTTAGCTGCCAATAAATTTCACTACGAACGATTTTTTTCTTCAATTCCATGAGATCGTGCAAACGGTTGGTCGTAGACAAACACTTTTGAAACGTCTGGCCTTCACGGGACAATTGATTCTGTTTTCCTTCCAGTTTGTAGTTTGTGTTATGTCAACAGATCTAGGAGCCAAAAAGGTTGCATTAATGAAGATGAGCAACTGGTCTTATATCATCGTACTTAACTTAACTTAACGTAACTTAACTTAACTTTAAAGAAAAAAAATTTTAAATTAAAACTTTCATTAGTAGTAGAGCGAGGGCTTGACTTCATCGCCTCGGGTTTACCCCGTTTTGCTCAAAGCCTGAACTCCGTAGTTTCAGCGATGAACCCAGGGATCACCGGAACAACATTTACATCATGCTCGAACTCGAATCCCGACCGTCTGAACGCGAGGAAAACGGATTGACCACTTCGCAACAGAGACTATGTGGTAGGTAGGTAGGTAATAGTGGCATTAGTTGTATTAGTAATGGTGATAGTAGCAGTACTGGTATTATTAATGGTAATGGTAGTAGTAATGGTATTAGTAATAGTAGTCTCTCCAAATGTAGGCCTACCTTGACGGGGTTGCGTGTCCCAGTGATCCAGGGGGCTATGCCGGCGGGAGTTTTACTCCTGTAAGGGTCACCCAAGCCGGACAGATCCTTGGAGAGGGCCGGACTAAGAGGCCGAGGAGCAGGTGGAGCCCTTTAGGTGGAGCTGCAGAACACGCTCTGGGCTAAACCAATCCACCCCCACTTCATGGGTTAAATGCATTCTTGCCTCGTTCTTTACTTTTGTCTTCTATCAGTTATCCCAATGGACGCAGAAGAGAAGCAGGCCAGAGGACATTGCACCTCTGCCCCTTTGTGACAACCTCCCAGGTGGCGGGGAATGCCAGGCGTACCATCACTGCAGAGGAGCCAAGAATACTAAAGGGGAGTAAGGAGATACCCCACTTACATGTATATGCTACGTTTCTGGCAGGACGTGACGATCCTGGGACACAGACACACTGGACTGTCTCTCTTCAGGGATACTTGAAAAATGGGTCCATAAGTTCATATCATCATCATCACACATCCTTTCGAGCAAGACCACAGTCTGCCCAAGCAACGTTAAGGTGCTGAAGACGGAGGCAACCAGCCAAAAGGCGCACCACAGAAATCAGGATGTCACGCAAATACGCAACATGAGAGTATGCCTATATCTGCAAAACGTCATGGCGCTCGGCCTATGGTGGACAACCAGGCAGGTACAGTGCCGGGTCCCCCGTCTCGAAAGGGCCCAAACTTTATTACTGGAGGTCCTTCTCGGATGCCTAGTGGAGTCAGGAGAATAGAGCTACTGGCCAAACAAATTCCAAAACAAATAAAAGAACACTTAAAATAATGCACTGGAATGCTGAAGGCGTCAACAGCAAAAGAGATGGCTATAGTAAAAAATTAGAGCTTGAGAATATTCTATATGAAGAGCAAGTAAATGTATGTTGCCTGCAAGAAACGCATCTCAATAAAGAAATAGCCTTCAAAATTAGAGGATACCAGTGCTATAGGTCTGACCGACAAGACAGGCAGAAGGGTGGAATTCTGACACTTGTGAGAAATAGCATCAATGCTTATCAGCAGGAAGTATATATGGAGGGGGCAGAATACCAGATGATGCATCTCAAGACAGAAAGTACAGAATTCCACCTTCTAAATTATTACTGTCCGAGTGATCGTCCACTGGCACTGAATACGATTGCAACAAAGGAAAGACTGATTGTGTGTGGAGACTTCAATTGCCACTCGCAGAGCTGGGGTTATGATCAAATGGATAGGTGAGGTGAGGAGCTAGAAAACTGGCAGGATGACAATGGACTTATCCTGATTAACCAGTCAACAGACCCACCGACCTTCTACTCGAGATCATGGCACACCACTTCTACACCAGATTTGGCATTCCACTCACCATGCATGGAATGGAACATTACACGCATTGTAGGGAAACAACTTGGAGGTAGTGACCACAGACCAGTATTTCTAACTATTGAAAATGAATATGTCAAGGAAAGTAGTACCCTGCCTCGGTGGAATTACAGGAAGGCAGACTGGTCAATGTACCAGCATCGGTCTAGTGTGCTGACTAGAAATCTAACAACAGATGAAGACATAAATAAGGTAGTCGATAATTTCAGTAGATGCATACTACAGGCTGCCCATGAAACAATACCTAGAGGGGCCCGCAAACAATATAGGCCATACTGGAATAGGGAATTAGAACAACTGCAAAACGAGGTAGAAACATCTAGAAAGCAAGCAGAGATTAGTCCATGTCAAGAACACCACCAAAAATTTCAACATGCTAAGGCCAAATTTCAAAGGGAAAAGTTGCAGGCTAGAAGAAGTTGGAGGGAGAAAACAGAGTCTCTGAACTTTGAAAAGGATACCAGGAAACTGTGGAAGTTGGTAAAACAACTTAATGATGAGGGTGCACAGAGAAACACAAAGATTACATTAAACAAAGATGGAAACATACTCACTGCTAGTGTCAGGGCCAGCGACCCATAGCTGACTGCTAGTGTCAGGGCCTGCGATCCATAGCTGACTGCTAGTGTCAGGGCCTGCGACCCATAGCTGACTGCTAGTGTCAGGGCCAGCGACCCATAGCTGACTGCTAGTGTCAGGGCCAGCGACCTATAGCTGACTGCTAGTGTCAGGGCCAGCGATCCATAGCGGACTGCTAGTGTCAGGGCCAGCGAACCAAAGATGCTAAGACCCTTCAACACCTCCACGCGGTGATCCTGGATAACAGGCTGCAGCAGGGCAGGTGGTATGTTACTATAGATGGCGCCTAACTGGCTGCGGGTCTACTTAGCTATAGCATTTGAGTTTATTAATTAAGTTAGACTCATACATCTGTAAAAACCACCCTCCATGAAACTGGTAGTGTACAGACCCTGTAGAGTCTTCTAAACCAGTATAAAGACGTTAAGTTAAGTTAAGTTAAGTGTATAGTCCTGCGGATAAATACATAGAGAAGGACTATCGTTCACTCCAATTTCCAGGTAAGTGCCTCAACTCCTTCATCCCAACGTGCAAAACTGTTCAACTATCCCTCGTTTATGTAATTTACCTGTTTTGTTAAAAAACATTGATGTCACTGCATTTAGGGCCAATCAAGAGTTCCACAGTCCCCCTCAGTAAATGGCGGTGGTTGTTAAATACTGATATTCAGTCAAGCATCTGACCCAACCAGTCGCTTAGACAGACTGGGTCTACTATCAGATAAGTAGATAATTTTACCTAATATGTTGATTTGTTAGTTCAGAATTGTTGTTATGTGTTGCCCCTGATGAAGGCTTATTGGTCGTAACGTAGGTGTTGTTTGTGTTCTCGTCTCGGTGTGGTATCTGACCATACCCTTTTTTAAATTTTAATATAACTCAACCTTAATCAACTTTTACATTTTTTTTCATTTGTTTTTTTCCCATTGTTAAAAACTAGTGGTTCTAGTAACCCGCTGGTTGTACATGCTCCGGATACGTCTTCTCATGTTTGATCCACAAATGGTTTTATAATTAATTTGTCTATTCGTTGTCTGTGCATTGATTATACTTCTTCGTCGCTTGCCATGAAAAGGACGTTTGTTAAGTTTTATACTTCTTGATCGCTTGCCATGAAACGGACGTTTGTTGAGTTTTATACTTCTTCGTCGCTTGCCATAAAACGGACGTTTGTTGAGTTTTATACTTCTTCGTCGTTTGCCATGAAACGGACGTTCGTTGTGCTCTGTTGTAATTTAAAGCAAACTGTGATATATGTGACCTTCTACCCAAAACAACCGATTTCAGCACGACATTTGTTGGGACCGTCTTCACCGTCCCTTTTCGATCCCTATTCTTTCATCCATAACAGCTGATTCAAGTGGAATTGAAGAGATTGCGTGTAGTTGTTGTTGTTGACCTTTGTTGCATAGAGTTGAAAAGGACGCGATTGTTTGATTGGTTGATTGATTGATTGATTTATCAGTACAATGTCTCCCCTTTAAATTTATGGAGTCGGGCTCAACTGGGGATTTTTATTTCTGGGTTGAAGTAATATAAGCCACTTTCACCGGCAGCACCTCGTAGGTGTGAACGCTAGAGTTTTCTTAATCACATCAGAATGACACAATACCGTAATCTATACCGATGCTCTACCCAGCGTCCTTCTGACAAGGATTACCCATTCTTACCCATCAGCCACCCGGCTTCAATTGGAGCAAGCAAACAATCACAATGTCAAGGTCGGAGAATGTCGCTAAAACAATTGGGGAAACACAATAAAATGGAGGTTTTGTAAATGGCAGGCCACAAGAAATGGCAATGAGATACGAAGATGAAGTATTCAACCGAGCGCAAACATAAATAAATAGAGACAATGCAGTACAGATTGTAGTGGAACTTGAGAAAAGATTAGGAATTGTTGACAAGTGAAATGAAGAAAAATCTTTAAGATAATGGATAAAAATCATACGCGCTGAAAGTACATTATAAGGGGAGGATCATCTAGGAAAGATGAATCGTGAACGTGTATTTACGAAGAAGAAGAAGAAGAAGAAGAAGAAGAAGAAGAAGAAGAAGAAGAAGAAAAAGAAGAAGAAGAAGAAGAAGTAGAAGAAGAAGAAGAAGAAGAAGTAGAAGAAGAAGAAGAAGAAGAAGAAAAAGAAAAAGAAGAAGAAGAAGAAGTGTGATTAAGAAAAGCGACAATCGATAGAAAAGAGAGAGAAAGTGGTGCATGCTGGGTGTTTTTTTGTGACGATGAGGCGACAAATGAAAAAAAAAGATGAATGAGAAACGTTTCAAGTTGAGGACGATTAGAAAATGATAAAAATAATAACTACAAAAAAGATAAGGAAAACATATTAACTGTTTTTAAACGAGCATAAAAGAGATACAGAAGGACACACAGCGTAGTTATGTAAGAATTTGTTTTTAACACAGAAGAACAAGTTCAATGTAACAGTGGATGGCTGATAAGGGAGGTTACAGTCTAGACTATTTAAAAAGAACGTAAAAAACGTATTCCCTATCGAGTGTATACAAATCTGTTAATCATACGTTCACTAAAAAATGTTATGTGCACAATTGAGCCTTGGCTAAATACATGATTGCACTATAATTTGTTATATGCACAATTGAGCTGCGGCTGCATACATACATAAGCTATAAAAATGTTCTGTGCACAATTAAACCAGAACTCAATACATACTTTCACTATAACATGCTATGTGCACAGTTGAACCAGAACTTAAATCATACTTTCACTATAACATGCTATGTGCACAATTGAACCAGAACTTAAATCATACTTTCACTATAACATGCTATGTGCACAATAGAACCAGAACTTAAATCATACCTTCATTATAACATGCTATGTGCACAATTGAACCAGAACTTAAATCATAACTTCATTATAACATGTTATGTGCACAATTGAACCAGAACTTAAATCATACCTTCACTATAACATGATATGTGCACAATTGAACCAGAACTTAAATCATACCTTCACTATAACATGCTATGTGCACAGTTTAACCATAACTTAATACATACTGTCACTATAACATGCTATGTGTACAATTGAATCAGAACTTAATAGATACTTTTGACTATAACATGCTTTGTACACAATTGAACTAGTCTACTTATCTACACGCTCTCTAAAATACAGTCCGTTTGGTTATATCATGTGCAGTTCTGATGGTGTCACAGCATGTCGTTAAAAGCCCATGAAGAGGGCGTATTTCATCTTGAAATGATAGTGTAACGTGTCAGAACATTGGTATAAAGTACCACTGAAATTAGCGGGGGTCAATTCTTGATGAATATTATGGAAACAACACATTGGCATCCTCACTATTCACCTCAGGGACTTGAAGCAATGAGTGGAACACATGTGTGTATTCTCAGTGAATCAATGAGGATTTCTCAGGAAGGTGGATTCATGTTGTGCGAGGCTCCAGTGGTTGGAGTCGGTAGGGCGGTCAAGGTTACAGAGAGTCATATTCATACTCGTTTCGGGATATGCAGGAGTCGAAGCGAACGAAAGAGCTGATAGGTTAGCGAGTACAACTACAGTGGAGGGCCGGAGATCAATGGACCGAGTCGATATTCTAACCGCCTTTAGGGAAATTGGCTGGAAGGAAGATTCGGAAGTTGATCCAGAATCTACGTCCTTGGCCCGACTGGATGAATTAGATGTGAACCTAGGGGCGTCGAGAAAGGACCACCACACGGGGATCCAATGACGTCTGGTTAACCAGCACAGGACAGGACGGTCAGCCATCACGTGCTGATAGACATACTGAGGATGAGATCTGAGCGCGTATGGACTTGTCCCGAGTGCGATGAAGATAATCCGACGACTAACTAACTAACTGACTAACTGACTAACTAACTAACTAATTAACTGACTCTTCGCCTTTTCATGAACGCCTAAGTACCTATGGGTTTGCCCATAGTGCGGTGACACCGATTCTTTAAAAGAGCAAAATAAATAATAATAGTATTTATTTAATGTAATTATTTTTTTAATTTAAAAAAAACAAGAAAAAAACAAACAAAAAATAGTTTTCACTACTTTTTGGGGGGACAAGCATCAACAAAATGCCTACCCATTTGACTTTTTGTCTGAGTCAATAGTATAAGCTGCAAAATCGTCTACCTTAGACGGGCTTACAGATTTAAGTAGAAGGACAGCACACGGAACGAGCAGCCTCAAAATGGGGAATAAATTGGAACAAAAAGCTTGCCTTACAAACAGCAAGAACATGATTTGATGCACGCTTCGGGCTATAAGGCCAAGTGCTGTTAACAACGAAAATGGGGAAAAGAAAGGTTGCAGAAATGTATTCATTTTTTTGCGACAACTTTTTCTTTGTTCAGTCCTATCACACACGATCTTTTGCTCCAGAAATTTTCATTTAACATTCTTGTCTAATTACTAAGAAAAATTTTTTAAAAGAGGAATATTAAAATAATTTTTTTTTATTGAATTTTCTTTAGCTCTCCTTGTTTTGTAAGGTTGTTTTTTTTAAGTACTTGAAAATCATTAGCTGAGACAAGTTCTCTGTCCGTTGAGGCTGCTCTTATCACTCCTACTCTCCTCCGCCCCCTCAACGCACGCAAATTAGACATTTTTTCTCAATAACCACATCCCAGACGTTGCATACAAGAATGCTTCTTGCAGCAAGTTGACATTTTATGGTGTCCAGGATGTATGAATCTCATCTCGAGTGCGCGAACTCTTCTATAATTGTCTGTCACTCTGTAATTCTTGAAAAATTGACGCTGTTATATTCAATGGTGTTTGTTCAGAAATGTCTTTGCTCAACTTTGTATAGAAAATATCAACTTAACAATTTCTATCGCCTTTCTGCTATTTTGTTGTCCTTGCTGCCACCTTCTCCCGAGTGGTCTGTCGGGGTCTTTGTGTATGACAAAAACATGAATAGCACCACTGCCACACAAATAGCTAGTTGTAAGAGGCGACTAACTGTGGGACATGGCATACCACCGAATATGGTTAGATGGTTTGTTAAGAGCAGCGTAGATTGCGCCTAACAGGCTGCGGGAATCCTTTACCGTAGTGTTTGAGTTTATTTAGCTGAACTCGCACATCAGTTAACCACTCTCCTTCGCGCTCGTCCAAACGCTTCGTAGTAATAAGCTGCTCGAGCCTAGCCCACTAAGCAGGAAATCCTACACTCAGATACACCCACCTCACGCCAGAGCTGGGACCTGCACATGGGACACCTGTCCCTGTAAACGTACAAGCAACTAAGAACTAAGTCTACCAAATTGAACGTTTTGTAGAAGGCTCTCAGACTCAAAGTAGAGAGTGCACAATCTGCCACTGACACATGTCAAATGTCGGCTGAGTGTAGAGTACACGTCTGGTTTTAAAAGATTCATCGGAAGAGGATTCCCCAAATGCGTTCCACAAATAATGGAGTATCTGTCTGTCTGTCTGTCTGTCTGTCTGTCTGTCTGTCTGTCTGTCTGTCTATCTATCTATCTATCTATCTATCTATCTATCTATCTATCTATCTATCTATCTATCCATTCATCCATCCATCCATCCATCCATCCACCCATCCATCCATCCGTCTGTCTATCTATCTATCTATCTATCTATCTATCTATCTATCTATCTATCTATCTATCTATCTATCTATCTATCTACCTATCTATCTATCTATCTATCTATCTATCTATCTTCAGTCCACTTATATCGTTAGACGTCGCGTGGAAATGTGACATCCTTTGTTTCATATTGTTTGGCAGGTGAAAATCAACTGGTGACTTGCCAGGTCAATCCTGGCATCTGTTAGCCCCTGGAATATACGATCGCCTATTTTTAAGACTGGTGGAGGTGGTAGAGTAGATTAGAGCAATAATGGAGAACGGTCTAAAAAGTACGCTTTGTTATGGTATGTCGTAGTATACAGCAAGGATGCGATATTTGTGCCATTCTGTCCGACACATCTGCTTTTAGAAGGGCACTATTGAAACCGAGTTTATCATCTCTTTATGTGCCTGTTTTCAGGATCGCCACTTGGACGTGAAATAGCGTCTTGATCAGCTCTGATTCGCTGACCGTACGGGAAGCAGAAAGCTATGAGTCGTTGACCGCTGTCAGTTGGTTCACTGTACCTTCGGCACCAGATTAATGGAGTAAATGTTTCGTTATGCTGGAGGTCTACACCGTGTGTCTGGATACACGAAGTTGGGACGGAAAATGTGATCCCTTTACCTGGTGGAGATTCACACCGTGTGTCTGGATACACGAAGTGTAGACGGACAATGTGATCCATGTGCCAGTGAACCTATTGCGAAACCCAGCAGGGCTCTACATCCAGGAGTGGTCATACCCATTTAGTAGCCTCTTTCAGTCATGACTGACTACAGGATAATATGACTTGGAGTGGGGAAAAAATAATAACAACACAATGAATACTTAGCTTTTGTTGTCTTTCTCTTGCGGCGTTGTCTGTTCACTTTTATGTGTTGTTTTGCAAGAGCTTCGCGTCACCACGCGTGAGCTGGCCATCCAGGGTATATCTCCACCTGGATCGGTCTGCAGCTTCGTCTTCCCAGGATGTCAGATTCATGTCCAGGGCCTTCATGTCACGCTTGCACACATCTTTGAACCTCAACTGTGGTCGGCAACTTCATTGCCTAAGTAGAGTGTACATGCTTGGAAGACCAGTGCGAGATTGCACCTCTGCATTTGTCTGTCCCTCCATGTAATTCCAAGAATGGATCGTAGGCGCCGTAGGTGGAAGGTGTTAAGCCTGTACTCTTGTTTGGCTTAAGTTGTCCAAGTCTCGCTGCCATATAGAAGTGTGCTTACAACACTTGAATTGTATAACATGGCTTTGGTTTTAATTGTCAGTTTCTCGTTTTTCCAAACACGCGTTGTGAGGCGAGCAAATGTGGCAGCAGCTTAGCCAATGTGACTGTCTATTTCTGGATCTAGAGAGAACTTGCCATTGATTAGGGATCCCAGGTATGTGGATTGATGCACAGCGGCCAGTTCATAATTATCGATGCTAAGACTTGGCGAGGTATCTACTTCTTGTGCCATAACATCTGTTTTGTTTGTTGAAACTTATTGTGAGCCCACAATCTTTGCAAGCCTGGGAGAAGCGATCTATCAACCTCTGAAGTTCCTGCTGACTGTGGGGGAGGGGGGCAATTTGCAGTCTCATCAGCGAAAAGCAAGTCCCTGATGGTGATCTCCCTTAGCTTCGTTTTGACCTTGAGCCTTGCAAGGTCAAACAACCTACCATCCCACCTAGTGTGAAGACAGATTCCTTCATTTGCGTTACCAAAGGCATGTTTCAGTAACAGAGCAAAGAAGATACCGAACAGTGTCGGGACCAGAACACAGCCCTGCTTAAAACCACTTCAAATTCCATATGGTTGTGAAATGCGACCATAAAATTGGACTGTTCCTGTCATGCTCTCATGAACTGATATTATTAGTCGCAGCAGTTTGTTTGGGCAGCCTATTTTAGAGAGGATTTTGGAGATGTTATCCCTACTAACAAAATGAAATGCCTTTGTCGGGTCAATGAAGGAAACATGAAAGAGCTGGTTATGCTCACGTGACTTTTCCTGAAATTGTCGAAGAGAGAAAATCATGTCGATCGTTGATCCATACCCATATTCTACGATATAATAAGAAGATCCATTCTAATCTATATGATCAGAATTTTTTTTAAATCGTATTTATTTCTCCGTTTAACTGCTCTAGTGACGTGATATTTGCACAGATCATTCTATCTGGAATTCCCAATTCAGCGTGACTATTTTCAGCTCTCTGTGACCTTACCTTCCTGAGTTATTTAACGATTAAAACCCTCGAAACGTGAGCTATTTGAACGTGAAGATTGCGCATCTCACTGCGTCTCGTAATTTCCAATTGAACGCATTATGTTCCACTGGCAACGTTTCTTTGTGTTCGAGAGTTTGTGATGTCAGAATACGGCAATGCGTGCTCAACATGATCGAGTGAAGCTTAGGAAGCAGGCAAGACTGACTAGCCACTCACACAGGCTGACATTGGCTCCATCACCCACTTGTATGTGTGTGCGGGCAGCTCAGTCAGCCGAACATATTCTGCACAATCGGTATATGCTTAGATTATATGAAAAGTTAAACGCACATGGAATAGGTGGGGAGGTTGCCGAATGAATTGAAAGTTGGTTAAAGGGGAAAAGGCTGAGGGTTGGCATAGATAAGGAGAAAAAAGGGGAAAAAACATGAAAAAAAAACTTTAAAAGTTGATTAAGGTTGAGTTTAATCAAAATTTTAAAATGGGTATGGTCAGATACCGCACCGAGACGAGAACACAAACAAAACCTACGTTACGGCCAATAGGCCTTCATCAGGGACAACAATACTGAACTAACAAATCAACATATAAGAAAAAATGGTCAACTCATCTGTTTCTGATAGTAGACCCAGTCTGTCTAAGCGACCGGTAGGGCCAGACGCTTGATTGAAACTGAATAGGAGCCGTCAAACACAACGTGGGGAAATGTGCCGGATAAGCCAATGGTGGCCAAATAGTGGTACAGATGGGAGAACAAAGAGAAGGCAATTTAAGCCGGGAGGGCGTGAGATTGATATAGGAAAGGGGGGGGGGGAGACCTGATAAAAGGATGGGGGGGCAAAGGAAGACAAATAAATGGGGGCCAGTGTGAGGTTTTAAAAGAAAGTATGGAAGATATTAATGCCATGTGGTTGGAGACAGCCCATACTAGAGATAAGTCTATTCTCAAGGGCGAATCGATGACGATCGTCAGAGACGAAAGAAACTAGACCAGTGGCACTAACGTCAGCCGTACCTCGGTGCTCAGGACCATTGAAGTGGCTGGCAATTGGGGAACCAGTGCGGTTGCGGATGTCGTTGAAGTGTTGGCGGAAACGCTCCCGCAGTTCCATACCAGTTTCCCCAATGTATGTCATACAACACTGGCGGCAGATGATAGAGTAGATGAGGTTACGGGAATTGCATGTGAACCCCTCTTTGATGAAGAATTCTGCCTTAGGAAAGGTGATGGAGCGAGAAAGGATGACATGAGGGCAGGTAACACAGCCACGTGAATTTTTGCACGGCCTGGTGCCTGGGAGGCTGAGGGCTGGTGTGTAGGCGACTACTGACCAGCAAGTCCCTCAGGTTCCTGTCTCGTTTGTAGGCGACAAGGGGAGGATCGGGAAAAACTTTGCGAGTGGCAGGATCAGAGTGAAAGATAGGGAGATGGCGGAATAGGATATCCCGGACAGAGACGCAGTGAGGGTGATAAGTGAGGACGAGTTTCACACGGTCAGAGGGAGGACGGCGAGTGGGAGTGAGGGAATCTTAACGGGAGATTGAAAGAACCCGCTGAAGGGCGGAGGAGAGAGTGGTCTCAGGGTAGAGTCGCTTGCGGAAGAACTCAAGAACATAAGCGTCGGAGGCGGAGGAGTTGGGAGAAAGGAAGCGAATCGCGGCAGGATTGAGGATAGGAGGAAGTGGAGAGGAGGTAGTTGTGGGCGTCAGTGGGTTTGTAGGGTAGATAGAGACAGTGATGTCCAGAAAGTGGACAGACGTGAGGGAAATGTCAGACGTGAACTTTATCGAGGGATGGAAGTCATTGACAAAGTCGATAAAGTTAAGGAGATCTTTCTCAGACATGTCGGTAAGGCCAATCCCATCGTCGATGTATCGATAATACATTAAAGGAAATGGGCCCTGGAATTGAAGCCAGATCAAGTGTTCCAGGTGGTCCATGAACAGGCATGCGTAGCTGGGGCCCATTCTGGTGCCCATAGCTACACCGATGATCTGGTCGAAGAACTGGCCATTGAACTCAAAGGTATTGAGAGTAAGGACGAGCTCTGCCAGACGGACGATGGTAGACGTAGAGATGGATGGGTTAACTATTCGGTCAAGGAAGAAACGGAGAACAATAAGCCATGGAGGGGGGGGAGGTGGAGGTGTACAGTGAACAAACATCAAGTAGGAAGAGACGATAGGGCCGGTCGGGGGAGAGGACAATGGTAGAGAAAGTGGTTAAGGCGTGGTTGGTGTCCTTGAAAAATGTAAATAAGGAGTACTCTCAGTGGTGTGAAGTAAAAAGTGGAGTGCCACAGGGCTCGGTTTTGGGACCGATATTGTTCTTGATATATATAAACAATTTGGATACCGATATAGGATCCATGTGTCTCATCTATAGCAGAAGTGGATATATTGAGGTCGGATTTAGATAAAAATTCGACTGGTCTGTGAAATGGCAAATGGAGTTCATATATATAAATATAGTCATCCACATGGGTAGATCCAATATGGAACATAGTTACAGAATGGGCGAGAACAATATTAGACTAATAGATAAGGGACCTAGGGGTTATAATGGAGCATACAAAAACTGAATGAGCAAGTCCAAGTAGCAGTGAATAAGGCAAATGCAATATTAGGTATGATAAAAAGAAATATTAAACATAGGAGTAACTAGGTGATTGTCAAATTATATAAAGCATTAGTTAGACTTAGATAGGAGTACTGTGTACAGGTGTGGAGTCCTTATCGTGGAGGGGATATAAACATGCTGGAAATGATACAAAGAAAGACGACAAAACTGAAAGTGGGATTCCAGAATTACGGTTATCATGAAAGACTCAGAAAAACCGGCCTACAGTGTCTAGAAGAAAGAAGAATTCGAGGTGACTTAATACAGGTTTATAAGATAATCATAGGAAAGGTAAAGTTAGACTATAACACGTTTTTTTTTCCTTCAAAATACAACCACCAACGAGAACAAGAGAACACAGATACAAATTAACTAAAGAAAGGTCCAGATTCGATATTAGGAAATATTTTTTTAGTCAGAGAGTGGTGAATGCTTGGAATGCATTACCACAGGACGTGATGGAAGCAGAGATACTTAATGAATTTACGAATAGATTGAACGTGCGTAATATTTAGAGCAGGGTAATGCAGATGTGACTGGTTGTCTACAGACTATGATGACTCTTCTAAACCAGTATAAAAACGTTAAGTTAAGTTAAGTTAAGTTAAGTTAAGTTAAGTTAAGCTTATTTTCGCCCATCCTAAGTTGGCTCTTCAGATTACATCTCCATTTGAATCGGTCTGCAGTTATGTCCTCCAAGATGTCCCCCTTTTATGCGTCTTTAAACCGCAGCTGTGGTCGGCCAGCTGTTCTTTGACCACACCCCAGCTATCAATTGAGAATATCTTTGGGGATACGACTGCAGAAAACACTGCAGTAAAAGTAACCTAACCTTGTGTTGTCTTGTTGTGTTTCTGGTGTATCTACTTCTAGGCTGTTATTATTATTTACTATTGTTATTACATAACATCAGATGGAAGATGCAATTATGAGATAAAATGCAGAATTGCCGAAGTAAAATTGATCCTCTAGATCATCAAAGGAATATTTTGCAACAAAATATTGTTACTGGAACTGAGAAATGGAGTCCTTGAATGTTACGTGGAGGCAGTGAATCATGAAAGCAGCGGAGATGTGGTTTTACAGAAGAATACTGCGGATTCCATTTACTGCGAGACACGACATTTATATGATAGCATGTATGGTTTTGGCGCAGTCGTTAGTAGACGTTAAATTGTCGTGGTCGTCGTTGGCTTTGACAATGCAGACTATACGACTACGATAATAAACTCAAACACTCAAACACACATAGAGGCATATAAATACAGACTCACACGCGCATATAATCCCACACACATACAGATAATTCCACACACAAACAGACTCACAAATGCATATGCTTCCCTATACATACAGATTCACACACACAAATAATCTCACAACATACAGATTCACACACACATATAATCCCACAACATACAGACTCACACATGTATATAATCCCACACACATACAGACTCACAAATGCATATCACTTCACACACATATAGACTCACATACACACAGATTCACACTGGGACTAAATCACATACACATAGATTCACAAAAGGATATAATATCACACACTTACAGACTCACACATGGATATAATCACATACATACACAAATTCACACAGGGATATAATAGTACTCGCATATAGACTCACACATGGTTATAATCACATACATATTCACACAGAGGATATACTTACAGACACATACATATTCACACAAGGATATATTCACATACATATTCACACAGGGATATAATCTCACAACCATACAGATTTACACAAGGCTATAATCCGACACACTTATAGATTGATACATATTTTCACGCACGGCTATAATCTCAGACAAAAATAGACACACAGAAATAGAATCTAACACACATGCAGACTCAAGCATATCTACCCGTATATATATAATCCCACACACATATATCATTACATACGGCGTTATATACACTTATGGGACCTCACTTATCTTCTTCTTCTTCGTTCATCCTCAGATCAAGGTTCCGGTTTCTCGTACAAAGGACACCGTTATTTGTAAATCTGTTTCGTCTCTATACAGCTTTTGTCTCATATCTGTCTCACGAGGCCAGCTTTGTTCTCTCTTTTTCTGTGTGAGCGTTCAGCTTTGCAGGATGTGTTCCACGGTCATGATATGCCCCCCCCCTCCCCCCCACATGGGCACCTGTCATCTGTCCCAATCCTCATTTTGGTGTAAAGATGACCCTTGAGTCTGTTATGCCAGTTCTCAGTCTGAAGATGATGACTTGCTCTTCTCTAGTTAAGTTATAGTAGCTGTCTTGTTTTCGGAAGTCGGGGTGTTGATCAGCCCATTTTACCCTGAAGTTGGATTTAATTATGGTCTTGGCCTCATTATATGTGATACTCAGGTCTGTTTGTGGGGATGCTCCTCCACTCTTTGCTAGTTTGTCTGCAGCTTCATTGCCTTTAATATTGCAATGGGATGGGATCCACTGTATAACCAACCTTGGGTGTTCTGCTGAGAGCTGTGTCAGGGAGAACATACATTGCTCGAGATCTTCATCTTTGTGTTGTTTTAGCGCTGCTAATACTGATGGGCCACACATATTACTAAATATATATTTATATCACCACACATACACATATAAAATTACACATAGAATTACACGCATACGCGTATACCCTCACACCCTGGCAGTCAACACACATGAGTTGACATACATGAATATAATGCACATACAGACTCGTATACATTTACATACATTCTCATACACTTACAGACCCACGCACGTACTTACTCAGACGGACATAATCATATAGACAGATATGCATTCGAGCATTGACACGCACATGCAGAATGAGTCAGTTGATAAATGTTCCCAGCACTCCTTTCTGTCTTTCAGAATAATGTCTGAAGCATAGCCGAGTTTGTTTTCATCGTCCTGTTCCCACATTCTGTCTCGACAGAAAGGGAACAGTAATTGCTCAAAGTGACAGCTGGTATGTTTCTGATGACTTTATGGCGTGACTTCTGCTAGAACATTGGCTTTTAACCTCAAGGGGACTGGAGTGGGCGTGGGAGTGGGTGGGGGGAAGGGGGCGGGGGTCAATGGATTTCTATTCCACGGGTCCGTGACCTTGGATGAGGATACATGATATCTCTCCTTGACTAGGATTCATTTTCATATACAGTTATACCCCGACGTACGCCTTTTCAACTTACGTTACTTTGCACTAAGGGAAATATTACTTATTAATCAATACATCAGGCTGGGGCTTCTCGGCTAGTGAGAGGGGAGGTCGTTGCTGAGTGGGACATCAGGCTGGGGCTTCTCGGCTAGAGTGAGAGGGGAGGTCGTTGCTGAGTGGGACATCAGGCTGGGGCTTCTCGGCTAGTGAGAGGGGAGGTTGTGGCTGAGTGGGACATCAGGCTGGGGCTTCTCGGCTAGAGTGAGAGGACAGGTCGTTGCTGAGGGCATACATGTCAACAACCTCCAGTTTGAGAATGGAGACGGAAGCAGGGACATCAGAACTGAAATGGATATCTGAGACTTCTACAACAAGGGCAGTCATCGTGACAGACGTTCATGCCTTACTTCAGAAGATATAGAAGGGATGGCTTAGGAACAAGTGGATAGCAGCTGTTGAGGCCTCAAACATCTAGAGATTTACATGGATCTACTTTTCTGCTCATGCTGGGGTTCAGGGCAATGAAAGAACTGACATCATGGCTTAACAAGCTCCCATCATGAGCACATCAGTGATGCATAGAAGTGACATTTTGAAATCAATCAATGACCACCTGTTAGACGAGGATACCGCAAAAGATGAAGCAGCAATCAACAGGCTGCAAAGTTTCGACATTAAACGAGGTTCGAGCGGAGTGGGGCGGATGAGAGGACGGCGCAGGAGAGTGTACAACCAGCGAGCTACAGGGACCATCAGAATCCATATTCTACGCCATCTGCTGAGAGAGACTGAGCACCTATGGGTATACATGAGGTGCAGTGACATCGATTCTTAGAAACAGAAATAGAAACGTATTAATACCATACCTTGAAGATATGATGGGGGGGCGGGATCGGGGGTGGGGTGGGGGCTGTGGTGAGAGGGGGGGGGGTTGCTTAAATTAGAGCAAGGTAGAGCTTCAGCATGTCAGGAGCCATATATGCCGCTCCCCTAACCACATAACCAAGACCTGATGTGTAGCCAGCCATACATTCTCCTTTTTTGCGACATATTCTTTGTGGGGCGAGAATCCCTAGAATAGCTTGAGTAGATTTTTAACTTGAATTTTGCTTGAGCAAAATTAAGCGTACTCTTTTCGATTTCCAACTGGCATGGGATTTTTAACGTGTGCACCACTGCACACAGGTGTCCGATCGCACTACTTAGAGATCAGGAGACATTTTTACCGGATGATCTATGGGAAAAAAATCCCACTGTGTACCCCCATTTGAACCCACGACCTCCAGAACCCGAGGCAGACACCTTACCTCGAACCCGCTGGTCCCTGTTTAATCATTATCAATGTTTAAATGGAAGAATGTTAATCATGAGTAAATTACTCGTACTTGCCATTCTATTTTTAGAACTTTTATAATTATTTTAATCAGTCTGTGTAACTGGCTAATTTACTGAATTCCATAAAATGCTATTATATTCTTCTTCTTCTTCTTCGTCTTCTTCTTCTTCATTGTCTTCTTCTTCATCGTCTACGTCTTATTCTTCTTCTTCTTCTTCTTCTTCTTCTTCTGCTGTTGCTCTTTCTTTTCCTTCTTCCTCTTCTTCTTCGTTCATCTTCAGATTAAGGTCCTGATTTTTCTTACAAAGGACACCGTTGTTTGTAAGACTGTTTTATCTCCATACAATGCAGTATATTAAATAGTTTCCTTACAGTTTTTCTAACAAAATTAAAAATGAAGTAATGCTTTTGCTTCAAATGTCCCTTTAAAAATATTTAAGCCAAGTGCGCTAACCCTGAGCAATATTATTACATGGTATCATCACTGGTGGATATCAATGTTAATTGGTATAGACAACTACAAGAAAAACAGTCATTCTAAGGAGCGTACTCCAAGCCATCTCTAGTCCAAAACATGATACTCTCACACGAAATAAAATACAACAGCGGATCGTTGTCCAAGAAAACAGATGTAATCCTACAGTATTTCATAGCAGTCCGCATAACGAAATGAAGGGTCGACCTGATTCCTGTTGTAGTGAACGACACACAGGGGAAACAATGGAGGTTTGTGGCCCACTTTCGTCAGCACGCTCAGATATGAGGAAAGCTGTTCCAACCCGCAACCTAAGGCCATATTTTAGAACTAGTAAACATTCACATAGTGATCATTCAAGGTTTTTATTGGCGTTCTTCATGTGAAGACGTTGTGAGGTTATGTTGTAGTGTACAGCGACGTTGCTGACTGTTTAGGTTTCCTGCTTTGCCTCCCCACTTCGACTCCTATTCTCGTAGTCAGACTACACTAATGCAGCGTCTTTCTATGTTCGCTTTTTGGAGGCGAAATAGAGGTTTCTGATTTTTTTCGTTGCTTGTGTTGTTTTGTTTTTGTGTGCCTGATGAAAACTTATCGATCGTAACGACATTTCGACTGTAATTCCTTCCGTTGTTATCAACTTGTTACCATATCCCCCACTGTAACATATAGCGATATCTCCCACATTTAGTTGACTATGTTCCCATTCAGAAATGCAGGGACGCTACTGTCGGAGAGTAAATCCATCCTTACGCATTACGGTCTGTTCTAAGACTTCTTCTTCTTCTTTCATTCGCTTTAAAATATTGTCGATATCTGCAATTTTGTCTCTTGTATAAACTTCACTGTCTTTTGTAGTTCACTTACAGGTCCATAAAGTTTCTCTTCCAGTGTTGTTTCTATGGGCCAGTGAGATTTTCTCTGTATATCATATTCGGGGCAGTTTTGCAGTATGTGCTCTGCTGTCTGGGGCGCCTGTCCGCATTTACACATGGCTGAGTTGCCAATCTTCATTTTTGTGTACATCTGGCTGCGGAGTCGGTTGTGTCCTGTTCTAAGGCGCAACACAACAGTTTGCTCTTGTCTGTTCATGTTATGGTAATAGTCTGGTGTTACTGTTGGTGGCTTTCTGATTGATTTGATCATCCTTATTTTCTGTTGGTATGTAACTGGCACATCTGGTTGCTCGTCTGCAGCACCCTCCTTTGCCAGTCGATCTGCTCTCTCGTTTCCTGGTATTCCACAATGAGAAGGTATCTACTGCATGACAATCTTGCGCTGGTTGCTCAGTTCAGATAGTAGAGCCTGTAGATCTGGCAGTTTCTCAAATTTAAGTGCTTGGAGTGCTGATTGTGCATCTGTAAGAAATACTACAGGTTGTGGACCGACATTGGCGTTCAACAGTTTCTCAGTTGCCCCCTTGATTGCCTGTATTTCTGCATCATATATATGACAGAATTTCCCAGTTGGTACTTTGACTGTATCCCTAATGTTGTTTGGGTATTCTATGTACACTCCCGCTCCACCATTCTTTACTGCATTCTGTGCTGACCCATCTGTGTATACTCTGATCCAGAAGTCTTGTGGGTATTCTTCATCCAGGAAATTGAGGATCACTATCCTACGTTGCACACTGTTCTGTTCATCCTTGTCTAATATTCCTTTTACTTTTGTTTGAATGCATACTGATAGTCCGTGCTCCTCTCTCCAAGGGGTTTGTTCTGGCACAGACTTTAGGGGGATGTCAACTTCAGGTAGATCCATAATTTGCCTGCGAAGTCGTTTCGCCTGATGCATAAAACTACTTCTTTTCAGTCTTCCCATTGCTAAATTTTGAAATCTGTCTTTCATTGGATGGCTCGGCACGCAGTGGAACGTCTCTGCCTGTGTTAATACCTTTGTGTCTCTTCGATCTATTAGTGCTTGTATGATATGAGGAAAGCTGTTCCAACCCGCAACCTAAGGCCAAATTTTAAAACCAGTAAACATTCACATAGTGATCATTCAACGTCTTCATTGGCGTTCTTCATGTGAAGACGTTGTGAGGTTATGTTGTAGTGTACAGCGAAGTTGCGATATCTGCGCCTTTCGGCTCGACATACTGGTTTCAGCTGGCTGTTTGAGTTTCCTGCTTTGCCTCCCCACTTCGACTCCTATTCTCGTAGTCAGACTACACTAATGTAGCGTCTTTCTATGTTCGCTTTTCGGAGGCGAAATAGAGGCTTCTGATTTTTTTCGTTGCTTGTGTTGTTTTGTGCCTGATGAAAACTTATCGATCGTAACGACATTTCGACTGTAATTCCTTCCGTTGTTATCAACTTGTTACCATATCCCCCACTGTAACATATAGCGATATCTCCCACATTTAGTTCACTTTGTTCCCACTCAGAAATGCAGGGACACTGCTGTCGGAGAGTAAATCCATCCTTACGCATTACGGTCTGTTCTAAGACTAGGGAAAACACTTTCAGTAATGACTTTGTGTGCAACTTAATTAAACGGATGGTTTCTGTTCGATATTACGTTGGTCTGTCAACCAGGTTGACAGGTGTTTAGTTACGTGTGTGAAAAATGAGTGACTGGGCGGATAGAATACCGGATACGTAATCAGGAGGCATAAGTTCGAACTAGGAGAATAATATGATTGTCCCAATCTCAAAAATCTTAAAATCCTGGTATTTAATCAGGCACGGGTGCCTTCTGCCAGGTAGCCAAATTTCGCTCTTCTCCCTTGTTGGGCCCAGGACCTCTTTCAGGCCATCTCTCCACCTCATCCTCGGTCGCCTGTGAGGGAGACTAAAGTTGTATGGTCACCACGATGTAACTCTACGTGTCTATTTGATATCCGGAATGCGCACAACATGGCCGGCCCATCTGATATCCGGCATGCGCAACACATGACCCGCCCATCTGATATCCGGTATGCGCACCACATGGCCGGCCCATCTGATATCCGGCATGCGCACCACATGACCGGCCCATCTGATATCCGGCATGCGCAACACATGACCCGCCCATCTGATATCCAGCATGCGCAACACATGACCCGCCCATCTGATATCCGGTATGCGCACCACATGGTCGGCCCATCTGATATCCGGCATGCACACCACATGACCGGCCCATGTGATATCCGGCATGCGCACCACATGGCCGGCCCATCTGATATCCGGCATGCGCAACACATGACCCGCACATCTGATATCCGGTATGCGCACCATCTATGATGTCAGAGAAGGAAGTTGGACGTCTGATCTCTGCTCGTCTGCGGATTTGGTCTCACGTGGAGGTCTTCAATGTTCTTCGCTCCATCGCTCGTTAGACAACACGTAGCCTGTCTGCATCAGCTTTCCGTAGGCTCCACACCTCGCAGCCATATACCTTGGCTGGAATAACCACACCGTTAAAGGTGTGAGCCCAAATGTTGATGTTTCTCATCTGTTGCAGTATGGGTCTAATACAGTTGAAGCTGAGCCAGCCAGTTGATATGGTTCGTGAATTCACCTGAGTTATTAAATGGCAGTTCGTGATCTTTTGGCTCAAGTAAATATACGAATTTACGTTTTCGAAGGGACAATCTCCACGACTCATATCTAAATTTGGGCAGAAGGGGTTGAACATTCTATTGATTTAATAGCCAAATATGATTTGATAGCCAAATATGATTTGATAGCCAAATATGATTTAATAGCCAAATATGATTTGATAGCCAAATATGATTTTATTGACAAATATGATTTTATAGCCAAATATGATTTTATAGCCAAATATGATTTTATAGCCAGATATGATTTTATAGCCAAATATGATTTAATAGCCAAATATGATTTTATAGCCAAATTTGATTTTATAGCCAAATATGATTTTATAGCCAAATTTGATTTTATAGCCAAATATGATTTTATAGTCAAATATGATTGTCTAACATCGAAAATAAAAAAAGACTAGTTCGCGGTAACTGTACGAGCAAACGGATTTAATTCCTCAATCCTATTAAAAACTGATCTGCTCACTTCATTAATGGCAACTAATTAACTAATCAATCTATTAATTTTAAAATCTGTTCAGCTCCTTGTAGGGCATAGGTCTTCGATAAATACCTTTCAAGTCACTCATCTAAATCTCTTGACGTGTTAACGGCATAGTTACTACAGCATTGAGTTGTCAATTCACGCCAATCCTCCTTAGTCTCCTTTTACAACATGCCTGGTAGGTTACAGTGCTAATATTATAGGCTCCCCTTACCAATCCGGCAACACTTTTGCGTATTATTGATAATAAACGGTATGATTACGTATTTATCCTGGGGGAGGAACCCATCTCCTACCAAACGTTCAGTAGGGTTCCGGATTTCTGAAAGGCGTCCTAATTTGGAGGTTAGCTGCGAATATTCAATAAGCAGCCGTGTACAAAAACAGGTCGGCAGGCATGGGGGCTGTAAGGAGGCAGCCCTTCCACCATGCAAAGAAATAACAGGTTAATCACCTGTTTGTCTTAACCAATGAATACAAAATAAACAATAGAGAATAGAGGCCTGATCTTAACGGCAACGAACAGGCGAGGAATAAGGACCACGGTTTACGGGGAAGAAGATCGGATTCTAAGGCGGTCATGGAAAGCAAAAAGTAAAGGACGCAGACCGCAGGACGCCCCAAAGTACGTTGGGAAGACAACTTACGACAGTCCCTAAGTGACTGAGGACTGGATTGGAAAGGGACCAGGAGAAAGTCGGCGGATAGAACAGTGTGGCATTCTGTCTGGCAAACCTCTACATCTCACGGTAGAAGAGGAGCGACTAAGTAAGTAAGCATTACGTATTTATGTAAATATTGTTTTCGGTTTCTCATGTTATGTACTGATAAATTCTGCAAGCACCACCGTACTCTGGATGTATATGTTTCCGTGGATCGATTTGGTGGAGTGTCGGTCCAACATAACATTTGGTTGAGCGTTGGTCGAACACAACATTTGGTGGAGTGTTGGTCCAACACAACATTTGGTTGAGCGTTGGTCCAACACAACATTTGGTGGAGTGTTGGTCCAACACAACATTTGGTTGAGCGTTGGTCCAACACAACATTTGGTTGAGCGTTGGTCCAACACAACATTTGGTGGAGTGTTGGTCCAACACAACATTTGGTTGAGCGTTGGTCCAACACAACATTTGGTTGAGCGTTGGTCCAACACAACATTTGGTTGAGCGTTGGTCGAACACAACATTTGGTGGAGTGTTGGTCCAACACAACATTTGGTTGAGCGTTGGTCCAACACAACATTTGGTGGAGCGTTGGTCCAACACAACATTTGGTTGAGCGTTGGTCCAACACAACATTTGGTTGAGCGTTGGTCCAACACAACATTTGGCTTACCCTGACCAGCTTTTAGGAAAGACTGACTTCAAACATTTGGTAGAGCAATGGTCCAACACTGCATTGTCCTACTGTATCCCAAGTTTAGAAAACCCAGATTCCATTTATTTAGTGAAGCATAGATCCAACACAGCATTGGTCTACTCTATCCGGAGTTTACAAAACCCAGAGTCCAGTCATTCAGTGATGCATAGATCCAACACTGCATTGTCCTGCTCTAGCCGATTTATAAAACCCAGATTCCAAAATTTGTTAATTGGTCAAACACTATATTCGGCTAACTCTAAACCGGGTTTAAGAAAGCCAGATTCCAGTCATTTGGTAGAGCATTTGTCCAACAATGCATTGTCCTACTCTCAGGTGATTCCGTAATCGATGAGGTCGTTGGGGCACACATGCAGACATCCTCACAACCCTACGCCACCCTTCTCTCTCAGCGGCCACTGTCTGTGCCTCTTCTGGTCGGAGATTGGTCCATTCTTTTATGTTGTCTTCCCGCCTCTTTTTGGTCCAGCCTCGTCTTCGTCTGCCTTTTCTCTTCCAGGTTACTCTAGCCCGATGTATAAAACCCAGATACCAGTCATTTGTTGGAGATTTGGTCTAATTCTGCATTTGGCATACTCAAATTAGCGTTTAGGAATAGCCATATTCCAGTAATTTGTTGGAGATTTGGTCTAATTCTGCATTTGGCATACTCAAACCAGCGTTTAGGAATAGCCATATTCCAGTCATTTGTTGGAGATTTGGTCTAATTCTGCATTTGGCATACTCAAACCAGCGTTTAGGAATAGCCATATTCCAGTAATTTGTTGGAGATTTGGTCTAATTCTGCATTTGGCATACTCAAACCAGCGTTTAGGAATAGCCATATTCCAGTCATTTGTTGGAGATTTGGTCTAATTCTGCATTTGGCATACTCAAACCAGCGTTTAGGAATAGCCATATTCCAGTCATTTGGTCCAGCATATGTTCAAGCTGCATTTGACTTATCCTAATCAGCTGTCAGAAAAGCCTGACTCTAGTCATATGTAGTGCAGTTTCCCTCTTTGTCATCAACAAATAGAAGCTATTGTTACAAATTATGTCAGGAAATAGAAGCGCTTGTTACAAATTATGTCAGGAAATAGAAGCTATTGTTACAAGTTATGTCAGGAAATTGAAGCTCTTGTTACAAATCATATTTTTAAAAATATATAGCTCATTTTTCAATTAAAATTGTGATATTAATCCACGTTTCAGTTTTTATTAGGAAACAAAAGTCCATGTTTCATTTGGATTAGTAAATAAAAGTTCATGTTTAAGCTTATATTAGTAAATAAATGCCGATGTTTCGACTCACATTCGCAGATAACAGATAACTATTTATATTAGGATAACGACGCTTTTTCAATTTATACTATTAAATAAATACGCGTGTCACAATTTATATTATGAAATAAATGCCCGTGTCATAATTTTGAGTGCCTAATATGAAATAAATATACGTGTCACAATTTATATTATGAAATAAATGCCCGTGTCATAATTTTGAGTGCCTAATATGAAATAAATATACGTGTCACAATTTATATTATGAAATAAATGCCCGTGTCATAATTTTGAGTGCCTAATATGAAATAAATATACGTGTCACAATTTATATTATGAAATAAATGCCCGTGTCATAATTTTGAGTGCCTAATATGAAATAAATATACGTGTCACAATTTATATTATGAAATGCTATTATATATTTGGAAATATTCAGATAAAGAATGTCATCGTTTCAAATTGTATTAGAAAATAAAAGGCTATTTATGCAATTTATGTTAGGGAATAAAGATTGATGCTGAATTGATATTTGGAAATAAAGGATCATCTTCTACTTATTTTTGGAAATAAAAGCATATTTATATTTGTATTACGAAATAAAAGTGAATTTTCTTCTTCTTTTGCCCTACTGCTTTTGCCTTGCAGCGTCGCAGAAAGGAGTTATGTGTAGACTTCTGGTTATCGCTAGATGGGAGGCTTGTGTAGTCGATATGTTCAATTTTTGGAATGTTTCCTTGATCTCATCTATCCACTGTCGCCGTGGCTGACCTCTTGCCCGAGAACCTGATACCTTCATGTCGTATGGTTTAGCTGGATGATGTTCATAGTGTATTCTTGTGGTAGATTCATGTGGTATGGTTTAGCTGCATGTTGTTCATAGTGTATTCTTGTGATACCTTCATGTGGTATGGTTTAGCTGCAGGTTGTTCATAGTGTATTCTTGTGATAGCTTCATGTGGTATGGTTTAGTTGCATGTTGTTCATAGTGTATTCTTGTGATACCTTCATGTGGTATGGTTTAGCTGCAGGTTGTTCATAGTGTATTCTTGTCAAATGACCAAACCACTTTACTCCGGTGTAGTCTCCACTCTATTTCTAAGCGTACTGTTACGGATTGTTTTTCCTGCTGCATTTCTTACACAGCGCATCTCACAGGCCTCGTTCTTACGTTTGTGCTTCTCTAGTAGTGTCCATGCTTGACTCTGGTAATATAACGTAGGGATGCTAAATGTCTTATCAGCTTCCGTTTAGTAGACATCTCGACACTTGGATGTTTCAGTATCATTGCCAGTTGGTAGTGCACCTTTTGGATTGTATTTTCTATCTCTCTGTCCATCCTTCCGTCTTCGGTGAAGACACTTCCCAGATACGTACATTCCTGGTCCTAATTTAAGATTTGAGGCCAGTGTTGTAGCTGCGCTGTAATGGTAGGCAGTTTATTGTCATAGCTTCTGCCGTATCGCAGTTGATTTTTATGTCATAATTTAAGCAGGCTGGGTTGTGAATGTTTTGAGCACAATTTGAAAATGAAAATCTGTTTTAAATTATATTAAGAATTACACGCACATGCTATACTTTATATTAGGATATAAATGAACAAGTTTTAATTTAAATTAGAAATTGCAATCATCTTCCAATTTATATTAGGAAATTAGAGCCTATGCTTCAAGTTATATTAAAAAATATACGAGGGCTTATTTGAAAAGTTGTTCCTTTGAGGAGATAATTTTATTAATATGCAATATATGCACATGATCTATACATGTTCTTAAAGCTTGAAATCTCGTTTAGGGGATGTGTCATTATTTGTCAACGTAGTCACAATCCCGGTTCACAGACAAGCACTAACGTCGGACAAACTGTTACTTCCCGTCGTGGAAGAAATCAGACGTGTTCTCACGAAACCAGGTCCGCATAGCTGCTTGTCCCTTCTAGTCAGAAGAGTAACGGTGTCCATTGAGGTGGTCTTTCAGCTTCGGGTGAGGAGGAAGTCACAAGGTGTTAGATCGGTGTTATACGAGAGGATGTAAATAAATGCCGTCACTTGAGACTTTTCAATGCAGCCACTCTTTGTCGACTCGTGTGTGTCCGAGCATTGGGGTGATAAAGAATTGCGTGCTTGCCAACACGGACAGACAGCAATCATTCTGGAAGTTTCTGCATCGCTATCACATATTGATCGGAGTTGATGGTATCGAACAGTCAGTGTGAACTACGCCCTCGCAGTCCTAAAGGAAGGTCATCATAACCTTTCCCGCCGAGACGGCGACCTTGAATGTATTTGGAGTAAGTGAGTTGTAATGCCCGTGCGCCACAGACTGGCGCTTGCTTTCTACATAATAATGATGTGCCCATGATTTTTTGCCAATGACAATTCGCCAGATAAAATATCACCTTTATGTTCATATATTTGGGGATTCCGTGGCGAAGGGGTTGAGCCGTTTTTTTTTTCACGGACACTTGATGCGGAGTCCCCTTGCATCTCGTAGTCGCCCCCTAGTTGTCTTGTCCTTGACTTGCCACTGGCGTCGAGCAGCTGGAGACGAGAGAGTGAGGATTAAAAAGTAGGGTAGTTAATCCTTACTAAAATAGCGTTAGCAAAATAAATTATGGCTTCATCGTTTACGATGGACGGCGACCTTTGCCTTTGCATGTACATATCGCATCAGAAGTTCCTGACACATCTTCTGTCGGCGCTGTTTCATATCCGGTGTCAGCTTTCGAGAAACCCATCTCGCACAAACTTTCCTATACCCAAGCAGGGCATGGATAATGTGACGGACTTGCTTAATTGAAATCATAAGCATTGCAGCGAAATCTGTCTGCTTTCTACCTTTCAGTCATCCACATAGGTCGATCCAATATAGAACATACTTACAGAATGGGCGAGAACAATATTAGAAAGATAGATACGGAAAAGGACCTAGGGGTTATAATAGAGCATACAGGTAAAGTGAGTGCGCAAGTCCAGGTAGCAGTGAAAAAGGCAAATACAATGTTAGGTATGAAAGACAAATTAAGTATAGGAGCATGGAAAAGATAGTCAAACTGTACAAAGCATTAGTTAGACCTAGATTGGAGTAGTGTAGGAGTGTGTTCTTATCGTAGAGGGCATATAAACATGCTGGAAAGAATACAAAGAAGAACGACAAAACTGAAAGTGGGTTTCCAGAATTACAGTTATGAGGAAAGACTGTGAAAACTGGCCTACAGTGTCTAGAAAAGAAAAGAATTCGAGGTGACTTAATACAGGTTTATAAGATGATCAACGGAAAGGATAAATTAAACTATTTTAAAAAAAAATTTTCAAATACAACCAGCTACAAAAACAAGAGGGCATTGGTACAAATGAATTAAAAAAGGGTCCCTATTATATATTAGAAAATATTTTGTTAGTTAGAGAGTGGTAAATACTTGGAATGCATTGCCACAGGAAGTTGTGGAGGCAGGGACAGTTAATACATTTAAGAATAGATTTGATGCATCTTTTAGAGCAATGAAAAAGTAAATGAGACTGGTTGTATGCAGACTCTGCAGAGTCTTCTAAACCAGTATAAAGACATTAAGTTAAGTTGACACGAGGTTAGCACGAATTAGTTCGTCCACGCGAGCTTGGTGCTGTGCATACACAGCTGTGATCGGTCGTCTTCTGAGAATCTCAGCATGCAGGTTCATCCTGGCTAGAATGTTACCTTTTGCAGTCCGTGCCCACATCCTGACAATACTGACATTCACACATACGTCACCATAAACAGCAGTTATTTGCCGATGCACGTCGATGGGCACACAACCTTTTGGCGTCAGGAATTCAACCACACCACGTTGCTTCAACCGTTTTTCCATGTAGGCCGTCATTTTACTGTCTGCTGTGCGCATGCGTCACCTTCCAGGCGCATGCTACTACATTTCTCTACATGGTACTACATGCTCCTACATGCCTCTATAGTCGCTTTCTTAAAGATTATTATCACATATGTGTCACGTGGCTCTGGTGCTGGAGGCTGTTGTTGTTTCAAATGCCCACAAAGAGTGGGTAATTCTTTTATGCCCCGTGAATAGGACGTTAAGTGGCGGGTTGCAGTAGCTTACCTCACATCCCGAGCGTGTTGGTGAAGGTGGACCAGGATCCTCCAGTCGGTTGTGCTATTCTTGACTTCATCTCCGCGTCACTCACTACTACGGGGATCACGTCTATCCCTCACCTTGTTAGTCAGACTACCATAAAAGCACCTCCAGGGACGGCTACTAGGAAGCCGAGGTGAGGGTCTTGGCCAGTATGATTTGCCTGACCCTGATTAACGTTTCTGATCATTATATTTTGCCTGACCCTGACTAACATGTCTGATCAGTATATTTTGCCTGACCCTGACTAACATGTCTGATCAGTATATTTTGCCTGACACTAACTAACATGTCTGATCAGTATGTTTTGTCTGACCCTGACTAACATGTCTGATCACTATATTTTGCCTGACTAGACGTTAGTCTTCCTCCCCGGTCCTGGAAGTAAAACTTTTCAAATCACTCTCGTATAATTACAAAGCGTAATTTAAATTAGTAATGCTGCTTACGATGAAGAAGAAGAAGAAGAAGAAGAAGAAATTAGTAATGTTTTGCTATAATTTGAATGAATTTATAATGCTGCATTCCAACAAATTTATACTTGAAATTCACAGTACAGAACATTTTCAGTTGATATCCAACAACATAAAGACGATAATCTCTGGTTTTCTTTGTCTATAGGCTCATCGTTTATTTCAAATTTGGACAGGCTATTCACAGTTTCCGTTTGTTTTTAAGAATACGCTAATATTTTAGTTCATATTATGAACCGAAGAGAATTACTGTCAAAATGAACGCTTATTATCTCATCTTATGTGTTTTTTTCTTTCTATTTTTCAGGACGCGTGTTGGACAAACCTATTGCTCCACTCACACACGAGACATACAGAGCAATCACAAAAGCTGTAAACGATATTAAATTACGCAGCAAAAGCTACAAAAAGACGAACTAGATAGACAAATAGATAAAACAGGACAGAGATAACCGCAAATGTTATATGAAATTGATGTAAAATCTCCATTTTGATTCCATTACTTATTGATGTTTTGTGTATCATTTGCACTGAGCTGTTTTATTTTTCGCAAATATTTAAGAGTTGAAGAATGCGGACATTTTGTATTGGTTGAGTCGTTGTTGATACGACGGTAACAATCGCTTAAGCGCCCTTTACTTGTTTCAGTTAAATAACATTGCCTACACCTCAATTAGACTCCATTATCTAACTGCGCAAAATTAATCTCACGACAACAAAATGGAAACAAATTAAAACACAAAGTCTGTAATATTGATTTGTGTGTCGCGAAACAAAAACTACAATTCCAGCATTCTGAAATCAAAACCTGTAGAAAAAACAAAGCCACTGAACCAAATATTGGATTACTCTCTGGAGACAAAGTGACAAAACAGAGAGAAAACTGATCATTATTGTGTTTCGTTCGTCAAAGCTGGAAAAGGTTGAAAAAATCCACACTGGCGTCATTGAATATTCTTCTCCAAAATGTTCGCTTAGTCGTTACCCCGATAATTGTACACATAGAATGAGAATCCAGTTGGAAAATTTAATTGTTTTCGTCTAGTTACAGTGGAAACATCGCAAAGAAGACAGTTGATGTATCACTTACGAGACAGGCGATATACAATATAAAGTTTGTGTTTCCTTCAGTTACGAAACATGGGTAACTCTCCAACTGTGTCATGTCTGACCGACGGAGGGGAGGTAATGCACCTGAACAAATACCTGACAGCCCGACAGGTGGAGCTGGTACAAGATACTTGGGACATCATGAAACAGGATCTGCCCACACTTGGGCTAACGGTGTTCATCAAGTGAGTATTCCAGACGTAGCGTCTATGTTTTCATTCGTTTTTATTTGTAGACTGTCTATGTTCTGCTGCATGTGATTATTGTTTATGTGTGACTGTTTACTGCCTGCTTTTAACTTACTGTGTTTATGGTCTACTTTTAAATTCCTGTTTCTATGGTCTTTGTTTGAATTCATGTATTTAAGGTCTATGTTTACATTCCTGTGTTTGTGGTCTGTGATTCACACGTGTTTGTGGTCTTATGTTTGAATTGCTGTGTTTGTGGTCTATAATTGACTTCCTGTGCTTATGGTCTATGTTTGACTTCCTGTGTTTTGGTCTATGCTACTTCTTGTGTTGTGGTCTACGTTCTACTTTCTGTGTTTATGGTCTATGTTTGACTCCTGTGTTTATGGTCTATGTTTCACATTCTGTGTTTAGGGTCTATGTTTGAACTTAATGTGTTTAAAGTCTGTTAGACTTTATGTGTTTGCCTTTCTATAAATAGCACATCTTCAGGGCCCTATAAACATAATACAGCATCTACATAGCTGTTTATATAAAATATGACATCTGAAATACCCCTAATATAAAATATGACATCTGGAATGCTCCTTATATAAAATATGACATCTGGAATGCCCCTTATATAAAATATGACATCTGGAATGCCCCTTATATAAAATATGACATATGGAATGTCCTCCATATAAAATATGACATCTGAATGTCATCTATATAAATTATGTCATCTGAAATGCCCTCTATATAAAATATGACATATGAATTCCTCTAAATAAAATATGATATTTTTAATACCCTCTATATTAAATATGACATCTGTAATGCCCTTTAATTAAAATATGATATTTGGAATGCCCTCTACATAAAATTAGACATTTGCAATGTCTAATTTTATGTAGAGGGCATTCCAAATATCATACAAATGTCCTCTGTATAAAGTTCATCCGAAGATTCCTGTGTACAAGATACATCTGCAGAGCCCGCGTACAAAATACATCAGCAGAGCCACCTATAAAACACACGATCTGTAAAATGTAACCTCTCCATGTTCTCCCCCGGCCCAACCCAAATCCTCTTTCCCTATTTCCTAAATCGCCTATTCTCACGACTTGCGCATCCTGGGATGTCCCCGCGTAACGAGCAGCAACCTTGTAGAGAAGTGGGCACTGCCAAGGTCAAATTACGATTTCTTGTCAAGCGGCTGTTTCAGCTGGACAAGATGAGCGTGTTCTATTAAGATTATTAAACATTTCATTAACTCTCGATGTGTTTGTTTTTACTTTGCACGCTAAACTCTTCCTGCTTTTGACGCGCTAACACGTTAAAAAAAATGTATTTGCCAAGCGATCTGGATGGAGGTTTTCTCGTGAGATAATGAACGTTCCCTGGTTCAAATTTTGAGTTTGAGAATTATATCAGCTTTAGTTATCAATCACTCATTTAAACGACATGTCAGATTTTTATGTTGATACAGTGCGAATATTAAAAACTGGTATCATATTTCGCTATTTATTCACATTTTTAAATGATAGCAGATCTTAATGTTGGTTAATCGATTATTAAGCTTACTACTTTGAAATTGATCGGCGACTGTCATTTAAAAATCGATTCTAATTTGGTTATATTTGAAATGTTTCAAAGTTATATTTATTCTGATTACTAATCTTCTCCGTCCGTTTTCAATCTCCCGCCGACAAGCCTTAAACAGGGTTTCGTAAGTAGCAGGATGTAGTTCGGAGAGTGGAATGCGTTGTGTCGCTAGTTTGCAGCTTGACTGCAATATTTGCACCTTTCGGTTTGACACATCCGTCATCGGCAGATTTGATTTTGATATGTTGCGTGGCCAAGGGGGTGAAGCATCCGTTTTCACAATCCCATCGCACCCGGTTCGAATCACGCTCGTGTCCAGTTTGGCAGACATGGTTTTTTGGCAGACATGGGTTTTTTGGCAGACATGGTTTTTTTGACAGACATGGTTTTTTTGGCAGACATGGGTTTTTTGGCAGACATGGTTTTTTTGGCAGATATGGGTTTTTTGGCAGACGTAGGATTTTTGGCAGACATAGAGTTTTCATTCGCTTCTTGACGCACTGCACACTTGTCAAGAAACTCGAAACAGCCAAATATGTTGGCGGTTGAAAGAAGCGACGTTCTGCAAAGGCAATACCATTCACTTTGTGTCAACAATTGACTTCTCTGTTGGACTGAGAGACAGGGTAGTTGCTGAGATGAACGGTGAACCTTGATATCAACGTCCAGTATCAGAACGAGGATTGAGGCAGTCAGAGACTTTGGCTTGAAGATGGCTATCTGGTACCACTTTGAAGAGGTCCGTAATCGTCATTAGCTCTCACTGCCTACTTTGGGAAGGTCCAGAAGGTTTGACTGTTGCATTAACAGATTGTGGTGTTATGCTTGGCTTTATCTGCTTGTCACTCACTATTACGGGAATGACATCGATTCCCCACCTCGAAAGTCAGGCTACCATGAAAACATCCCGTTTCTAGGGAGAACTGCTAGGAAGTCGACGTGGAGGTCTTGGTCACCATATTTTGCCTGACACTGACTAGCATGTATGTTTTAAGCACATCAGACGTAGGTCCCCTCTCCCAATTACTTAATACCGATCTCCACTACGTTGACCAGGATGCTGTGACAAAGCCTATTTCGAGTAGCACTACAAAGAAGTGATGTGGGGGTCTTAACTAGTACGTTTTATCTGAACCGGATATTATGCGTCTTTCCCTTCATCTAAACATTTAAAGGCGATTCCAATGCTCAAATCACATCAGCTGATATGTCCACAACAAAGAGCAGCTACAATCCATCTGGAGCGTCTTATTTTCCTCTTTGATAATGCAAGCTAACAGACTGTCTCCAGTTATCATTCTCACATTTATAGCTCATACATGCTTTTGCTGGTTTCCCTCTACTTTTCATTACATCCTCGTTCGCCTCGGGTCGATACATCTCTTGACCGAACCGACAAGACGTCATGACCTTACAGATTATTTAGAAACGTGACGTTCGTGTGCAGGTTAGAGGCGATGCAAGGAAGTGCACTGAACTGCACTGCTCACAGCCAAAGCTTACTTGTGTGAAATTATGATGGAACTGGAACTAAGATGCTGAGCAGCGCATTAGCTGCAGCGGTCAGCGACTCATAGCCAACTACTAGCGTCAGGGCCAAAGAACCAGACCTGCCAAGATCCTTCTACACCTCCACGCCGTGATCCTGGATGACAGGATGCAACAGAGTCGATTGGCTAAGGAGAATCGATCGACGAGGGAATGCTAACTCGGTACTCAAAAAATGCTTGCTGAGGTCGGATGTGTTGGACCGAACGATGCAAATATCACAGTCAAACTGTAAACTACGACACAACCCATTCAGTTCTCTGGAATACATTCTGCTACTTAAGCCCCTTTCAGGGAGATTGATAATAAACGAAGCTAAGCCAAGTCAAGTCAAGCCAAGCCAAGCCAAGCCAAGCCAAGTCAAGCAAAGTCAAGTCAAATTATAAAACCGAAATAGTTAAGCCCCACTAGGAACTAAACCCATTTCTTCTTCGGTTTCTAACAGCTGAAGGATGTCCACCAGTTGAGATTTATGGCACAGTGCAGACAGTGTATTATGACAAAAGTTTGTCGAAGACAGCAGTGAAGAACTGGACAATGATGTTTAAAGAAGGACGTGAGTTAACGGTAGGTCTTCCGAGACCAGGTCAGACGCATATTGTGTGTCAGAAGCTGTCATCGAAAAAATTGATGCCGTGATTCGGGCGAACCGTCGCCGGAGCAAAAGATTCGCCACAATTTGTTCACCATAATTTTACATGCATTCTGCGATGAATGTCGACTGGTCAACATCCTTCAGCTGTTAGAAACCAAATCACAGCTCGCTGATCAACTCTGGACGGATTCTGTTGCACACCCACCATGTTTTCAACGGTCTACTCAGGAAATTATCAGTTGGAAAATAATGATGATTTTGCAAACTTGACGGTTGGTATGTGCTGTTTACATCAGAAGTGACGTCACGATGCGCATCGTACGTATGTTCACTTGGTGCAGTTAACTCTGGTTTCATTTGAGCTTAATTTTGATAGTTTAACAGATCGCACTATTAGAGTCTGTGTCCAAAGTTTCGTTGCTTTCATAAATGCTGTAAGGACAGCTGATAATAACCTGCGTTTGTCAGTTCAGCTCAGTTTCAGTTCATCCTGTGATCTTATGAAATTGCTGAAGCACCCCTACTGACGCCTCTACAATTCTGCACCACCTCCCTTTGTCTGTGGTACCCTCACTAGAGAGGCAAGTATCGACTTTGAAGCCAATAACAATTTTGCTAAAACGAGCTCTGCATTGTGGAGTCTTCAAGCAAACATCTGGAATCGACAAGACATCAGTGTCTCCACCAAAATAATAAGGTATCCTGCTGAAATATTATCTCCTCTGCTGCTTGTGTGTAAGGCATGAACAGTGTATAACAGATATGCCAGACAGCTCAATCGTTTTTACTTGAGATTGATTGAAAATGTCTCTGAAATACCTCAATATTGATGTCACCTACTGGGAGGTGCTTGCACAAGACAGTACCACCTGGCGAGCTAGTGTCACCGACGGGGCTCAGATCGCAGAGCGACAACTATCGTGGAGGCTAAATGAGATCGCTCTGACCAAATTAACTATACTCACAAGGATTCCACTGCCGGCTCCCCTCATGTGTGCCCTGCCTGTGACAGGATGATCCGTTCCAGAATTGGTCTTTACAGCCATCAGATAACACATATTTCGTAGTCTAATTATGTCGCATCTTTGCTTGTGATGAGCAACTTTTATTATTATTATCTGCGAGTGTTTCATGAGCAACCTCGGGTTGTAGGTTAGTCACGGATGTTGTCTTCCCATCGCTTTCTCGGACGTCCTTGCATTCGCTTGCTTTGTACTGTGCTCTGTAGGAGACCCTAGGACCTCGAGACGTGGCCATACGAAATCAGCTTCCACCTTTTGATCGGCGTGAGTAGCACGTCATAAAGTCGAATTCCATTTTCGATTCTTCGTCGTACTTGATCCTTTGTGAAACGCTCTTTAGAAGCGACATTTAGAAATCCTTGACAATCGTAATTGCTCCTTCACATCACTTCTGCCAAGTTTGTACTCTATATCTTTACAGTGCTCAGCGATCCAAACCTCTTATGTATTATCATCTTGAATCTTATTTCTTCATCTACTGACCTATATCTTATAGACCCTTTTGATGTGTTCTTTGATCTCTTCAAATCCCTTCTCTTATCGAACAGATCATGTATTTTCTGTGTAATCCAAAGCTTCTGTTTTGTCTGTTGCTTCTCTGTGATCTCTGTTGCTGTGTCTATTATCGCCGCATTAAAAGCGCCTGTAATCATATCTATATATGTGAGTCTTCCCGTAGGACAGTAGGCGGTGAAAATCTCCCTCCTACAATGGCAAATTTCCCTCCTATCATGGCAAATCTCCCTCCTACCGTGGCAAATCTCCCTCCTATCATGGCAAATCTCCCTCATACCATGGCAAATCTCCCTCCTTCCATGGCAAATCTCCTTCCTACCATGGCAAATCTCCCTCCTATCATGGCAAATCTCCCTCCTACCATGGCAAATCCTCCTCATACCATGGCAAATCTCCCTCCTACCATGGCAAATCTCCCTCCTACCATGGCACTGAAAGCGTCTATTATTTCCGGGTGCTTCAATTTGTCAAGGTTGTATCGTATTCTAGTGGTTTCCTTCCTCGTGACGTTCCTTGGACGGAGACGCTTAGTCGTCTTCAGTACGTCATGGTCGCTTGCAACATCAAGCCCGGGTAAGCTACTTATCTGACCCATGTTAGTACTGGATCTGATTCGTTTCTGGACCAATATTTAGTCAATAGGACTATATGCCTCTCCACTCAGACTATACCATGCCCAACGCCTGGACGGTTTATTTGGCCCCAATGAGTTTGATACCCGTAGCTTCTTGTAACGTTCGCATTCGAGGAGTCTCTGTCTTTGATAATTTCTCTCCTTGTTTCCATATGATCAGTAGGTTCCCCTTTGGTATTTCATTTACCAGTTCCTGAATCTCTTCGTAGAAACTTTATATTTTAGACTAATCATAATCTGAAGTGGGTACTTAACACTGTATCACATTGATGTTAAATGGCGTTGCTTTGAGTCATATGCTGAAAAATCCGCCAGATCTTGAACGACAGCCCAACACACATCCAGCAGTAATTTTATGAACCAGTATCCCCACTTCATGTAAATGTTTGTCTTCTCTGCCACTGTAATAAAATGTGTGACCTTCCTCCGTAGTATACTCTTCTAAGTTTCTCCAATAAGTCTCACATATGCTGAGGACATTCCATTGGTAGTTGTCCATCTCGTGTGTCAGGTCTTTGATTTTCCCGCATGGATTCTAACACTGCAGTGTTGTAACGCTCCTTTTTCCTACGACAAAGTTGTTCTTTCTGAGTTTAACAGTGTCACCAGTTGCACACTTGTCACTTCCGCACTGATGTGGAACGGCAGGCGCAGTCATTGTTAACCCGGGCTTCGACCGAGCTGGGATAGCAGATTATGGTTGTGTCGTTATTGGTGTGTCCTGGGCCGCTGTCGCTTGGTAGTGCCCATCTCCTCTGCATGCCATGGACCTAAATCTGACCTGGATGAGCCCATCCCTGCAAGTAAATCAGAGGCAATTTACCAATTCACCAAAGAAACACAAAATAAACATATTACATTTCTGCGGACACAAAAATAAACCATGTCTTAGTATACAAATATAAATAGCATTTTGGGGGTCTCAATTTATTCCGGAGATCCCTGGGTTCATGGCTGGAGCTACGGAGTTCGTATTTTATATTTACTTGTTTGATTTTTATCTTCTGCGAACGGTTCTTTTACGTGTAGATCGGAATCAAGGGGTCTCTGATTTGATCGTCTGTCACAAATTAGAATAGGCACTTCGATATTACCTCACTTGAGATTTCAACCTGTGAGATTCGACTTCCTCACAATATCATTGCTACGTTCACTAGTTTCTGGATGTCTGACTTGTAATTGGATGCGCATTGCTTTTAGAGCAAGGAAATGTAAATGAAACTGGTTGTATACAAACTCTACATAGTCTTCTAACCCAGCATAAAGACCTTTAGCACCCCACGGTCAAGTGCTACTTGACACACTAGGCCTACAAAAATTGTGTGCGGAAAAAAATAATTTTTGAACGGAGTCACTCCTGACAGCCATTTTTTACTGCTGAATACATCCTCCATATATACACGATATTTTGTCGGTTAAAGTATCGTATGTTCGATTACAAATGGCTTCTGAACAGTTTTCATTTTGTATACGCCGTTTGGAGCAAGCCGACTTTTTGCGAAAGGCGAAGTAGGTTGTTGGGAAAGATCTTTATTGAGTAGATCTGTTTATTTTGTTTGTTTAAATGAAAGAACTACGTTTGAATTGGAAACTAACAGTTGTGTCGATATTGTAAACACAGTATCGATACGTTGTTGAGGTTTCCATGGTTTTCAATCGGAGCAGCTAGGCCTAGTGGTCGAGTCCAAATTTTTCCCGAGATTTTCATAAATTTTCATCTTTATCTTTTTTGTATCTCAAAAACTAACAAACACACAACAAAAACAATAACACCCACATTTTCGTTATGCTATTGTGTGTCTACACGCAAGAAAATCATATTTATTGACAAACAAACATAAAAATTAAAAATTTTGAAAGATACTACCATAGCGACAAATTCCGAAAATTAATTAGGTCAAATATTTTTCACAAAAAAACTGGCGTGCTAAAGGGCTAAAGCGAGTTTCAAATTCTGAAACATTCGTTTCTGGATGCATTACATACCAGCTACAGTGACCCTCAAATTTCTCAATTTTCGTGTATCTATTACTAGTATATCTCCCCACGTGTTAAAACCTCTTCATTATGCCAGGTTAAGGTATCCTTCAACTTTCCCTTAATAATCGTCCTCTTCTTCTGCTGCGGTCGTTCTGAAATGGACGTTGTGATGTTGTGTTGTGTTTAAAGCAAGGCTGTGGCATATGCGTCTTTCATTTCAACACATCCGGTTTCACCTTGGTTTATTTTTAATTTTGGGTCATAGGTTTGCATTCCCACTGCAACCCCTATTCTCTTATTCAGACTACACTAGTGCAGCCTGTTTCCAGGGCCACCGCTTGGATGCGGAATATGGTCTTGGTCAGTGTATGTTCATCATTCAAATAACCATGTGCGAGTCGCTGGCTGCTCTCAGGTCATTCACTGGGATGAATCTTCGGACCCCCTCTTTGACAATGTCTTTTTTTCATTACATAAATGTTGACGCGATATGTTGTCCACTAAACAAGTTCTAAGCCCTGTCAGATACTTGCATCTTAATTCAACCCAAACAGAGTTCCCTACGTTACCATCGTATGTAGCGGGACATTCCATTTCGGGTTAAAGGGAGGACATGTCGATATAATTATATTTTAAATAAATAAGTTACGACTTAAATAAAGATACAAGTGTAGAAAAGATTATTACCAGTATTCAGTTAAGCGAAGGGTTAGTATTAGGGTTAGAGTTAGGGATAGGTTTAAGGTTATGGTTTTGTTTGAGATTAAGTTTAAGGTTATGGTTATGGTTATCTTTGGGATAAGGTTCAGGTTTAAGATTATGGTTATGTTTGAGATTATGTTTAGGGTTACGATTAGAATTATGGATATGGTTACATAACATGGATGTTATTACATCGTCTGACAGCATGGATAATCCCATGTTGATGTAGAAACTGGATTCTACTCTCCTTATCGTGAAAAAAACGTTGACAGATTCAAGACATGCATTGCTAAGAAGGCAGGAATAAGCGGGAGCAGAAATTATCGACTATTCTCGCAGAAATTATCGACTATTCTCGCAGAAATTATCGACTATTCTCGCAGAAATTATCGACTATTCTCGCAGAAATTATCGACTATTCTCGCAGAAATTATCGACTATTCTCGCAGAAATTATTGACTATTCTCGCAGAATGTTGACACCCCTAATAGTTAAAAATATTGACTATCCTGTGAGGTCACTACCTAAATTATGTATTAAAAATATATATTTCTTTTGTTTGGGGTGCATTAAGAGGCATATCCAAATTCATGTCCATTTTCATATTCCAACCAAACGTTCTTCACAGCCATTAATTGTATGTAATTTCCTTCAATCTACTGCTGCCTTTACATTCTTATTATCAAAATTATTCACAATTTGGCGTGTTTGTTCTCAATAATAATTCGTCACCAACAACCTTAAAGATGCATTGCTCTTTAATGAGCTCTCTGTCTCTCTCATGATCAGTAATAGAAGCGTTTCTACATAGATAATGCTAAATGTTGAGGTCATCACAAGACATATTCGCTCGTCCAAATCAGCTTGTTTATTTCTATGCTTGCTCTGGCCCTTGGCAAACCCAATAATCGAGATCTGGATTACTCGCACGCAAGCGGTTTCTGGACACAGTTCAAGAAGGGTGTAAATAATATTATTGTTGGGGAATTGATATAATCTCGCCGCCTATATATGTTTTATAGCCTGATGGTACATGTTGCTTCGCCACTGCTGGGGTAGTCGATGAGTGTTATAGGTTGAGGATAGATCTTGCTTCGCCACTGCTGGGGTAGTCGATGAGTGTTATAGGTTGAGGATAGATCTTGCTTCGCCACTGCTGGGGTAGTCGATGAGTGTTATAGGTTGAGGATAGATCTTGCTTCGCCACTGCTGGGGTAGTCGATGAGTGTTATGTGTTGAGGATAGATCTTGCTTCGCCACTGCTGGGGTAGTCGATGAGTGTTATAGGTTGAGGATAGATCTTGCTTCGCCACTGCTGGGGTAGTCGATGAGTGTTATAGGTTGAGGATAGATCTTTCTTCGCCACTGCTGGGGTAGTCAATGAGTGTTATAGGTTGAGGATAGATCTTTCTTCGCCACTGCTGGGGTAGTCAATGAGTGTTATAGTTTGAGGATAGATCTTGCTTCGCCACTGCTGGGGTAGTCGATGAGTGTTATAGGTTGAGGATAGATCTTGCTTCGCCACTGCTGGGGTAGTCGATGAGTGTTATAGGTTGAGGATAGATCTTGCTTCGCCACTGCTGGGGTAGTCGATGAGTGTTATAGGTTGAGGATAGATCTTGCTTCGCCGCTGCTGTCGTCAGGGTGTCTGATGGCTGTGTTTGTTTATTTCCCCCACAAAAGAAAAACAACAAATGTCATACTGGGATTAGATCCGCTGCCCTCACTGTAAGTAGGCAGGAGCCGAAACCATTCGACCACACGCTCCACTAATAAACGGTAGACGAAGAAAGTCAGTGCGATTGAATTTCAAGAAAGCGGGGCAATATTTGAACAGACAAACAGCATACAACATATGTTCCTCTGGGAACCAGAAGAATGGTGATGAATGAGAAGTTCTTTGTTTGGAAATTTAGAGCTACAATTGTGTATAAGTAGCTAATATAGAAAGTTGTAACGAAACAATAAATTACGCTTGTTTCTAGACCGTAAAAGTATATTTAAGTGGAAGCGGAAATGGCCAGGAACATGCCAGAACGTATTGTGCGTGTGAGCGAGATGGGAATTAGGTGGAACATAAAACACTTACATACACAAAACACGCATCCTGGCATACACACATTACAGCTTGGTAGACTGAACCATTACCAGAACTAGGATTAAACGTGGTCCCCTCGCCGAGAGAGGCAGTCTCTCTATTATATTTGCCTTTTCGTTCAGCGCTAACAAATGTGGTAGCATCACACATCGTTTGATTATATTTGGCATTATTTACCTACTTTCCGTGTTCAAGCACCACGTTATACAGCATGCATCAGGTATTTGCGACACGGATTGTCTTGTCATTTGCCTCCAGCATGTTCCAAGATTTGCATGTTTCCTGGCGAGACTGGTGGTAGTCATCTAGTGGTCTGGGTCATGTATTACGTCATATTCACATGTGTCCTTTTCTGTGCATCTCCATCGTTTCATATTCCTCACGCACCGTGATACACCAGTTGAGTCAGTTCAGCGACTTCCATGTTGTGCATGGTAGCTGATGTCCGGAGGCAGGTTACTCCTGAATTTTGATCTCTGTCGTCTGCATCAATTCGTGCCATTTCTCGTACCATTTCTGGGCTTGTCTGACGGGGCTTTGTTGATGTTAGGAAACTATATTTGAATTTGATTCGTGTGCACTGTACATCAGGTCTCTTGGTTTATGCTCCTGTTTTTCTCGTTCGATTTCCGCTTCGATGCTTTTTCATATCTCGAATAATGCTACGCCAATTATATTTAATTGATGAGGGTAGGTTTTATACTTTAGCCATGATACTATCATTCGCGCCTCATGTATTGCTGTCAACTAGTTTCACATGGGCAGAGTTTTTTTCCAAATTGTCATTGGGCCCTCTTAACACAATAAAATTAATTTATGAATCAAAATACTAAAAATGCGTTTTATTTAAAAAATATTGTTTCATTAGATGCGATATTATGTGTTAACCAACGCAGCGATCTGCAACCGCGTTTGCACAAATTAGGAAAACGTTTTCCATATATCGCCCCAACCATCACAGCTTCACAGCTCTTGGTTGAGCCCTTGAATATATTTTCATTAAAAAAGTTGTAACATCAGAATCCCGAAGCTTCGCAAATTTAAACTAGAATGATCAACATTTACATAACTGATTGGTTGCCATAGAACCCACCGGACTTCCGGGGATATACAAATTGCGGACAGGCGTAATTACCACCACGTGACGTTTGCATATTCCCTGTAAAGTATATATGTGTTCTGTTATAGCGCCTGGCACCTCTATGACAATATTTATTTTTGATAAAATCCCATCTTTTTTAGATTAAGAAAAAAAATTAAAATACAAATAATTATTCTCTATTCCTTCTAAATCTGTGACAGAAAGTGATCAATAGAACACAGGTTATTTCGATTTCCGAAATGTTATTTTGTTCAATATTTTGCAGAAAATTAATTGACACGTACACTCGCTTCCGGGTTTATCAGTTTGCTGGATTATCTCTCCACGGGATTAGCACTCTAGTCTTCCCCGCAGCCTAGGCTACCAGCTAGACAGAGAGTAGTTTCAAGTCAAGCGTTGGTGGTCTAGATAAGTTACCATATCCGAATTTCGGATTATATCTAACATAGCTGTCCCCAGTCTTCCCAGCAGCCTAGGCTACTAGCTAGACAGTGAGTAGTTTCAAGTCAAGAATTGGTCGTTTAGATAAGTTACCATATCCGAATTACGGACTATTTCTAACATAGCTCTCCCCAGTCTTCCCAGCAGCCTAGGCCACTAGCTAGACAGTGAGTAGTTTCAAGTCAAGAGATGGTCGTCTAGATAAGTTACCATATCCGAATTTCGGACTATATCTAACATAGCTCACCCCAGTCTTCCCCGCAGCTTAGGCTACCAGCTAGACTATATCTAACATAGCTCACCCCAGTCTTCCCCGCAGCCTAGGCTACCAGCTAGACTATATCTAACATAGCTGTCCCCAGTCTTCCCCGCAGCCTAGGCTACCAGCTAGACTATATCTAACATAGCTCACCCCAGTCTTCCCCGCAGCCTAGGCTACCAGCTAGACTATATCTAACATAGCTCACCCCAGTCTTCCCCGCAGCCTAGGCTACCAGCTAGACTATATCTAACATAGCTCACCCCAGTCTTCCCCGCAGCCTAGGCTACCAGCTAGACTATATCTAACATAGCTCACCCCAGTCTTCCCCGCAGCCTAGGCTACCAGCTAGACTATATCTAACATAGCTGTCCCCAGTCTTCCCCGCAGCCTAGGCTACCAGCTAGAATATATCTAACATAGCTCACCCCAGTCTTCCCCGCAGCCTAGGCTACCAGCTAGACTATATCTAACATAGCTCACCCCAGTCTTCCCCGCAGCCTAGGCTACCAGCTAGACTATATCTAACATAGCTCACCCCAGTCTTCCCCGCAGCCTAGGCTACCAGCTAGACTATATCTAACATAGCTCACCCCAGTCTTCCCCGCAGCCTAGGCTACCAGCTAGACTATATCTAACATAGCTCACCCCAGTCTTCCCCGCAGCCTAGGCTACCAGCTAGACTATATCTAACATAGCTCTCCCCAGTCTTCCCCGCAGCCTAGGCTACCAGCTAGACTATATCTAACATAGCTGTCCCCAGTCTTCCCCGCAGCCTAGGCTACCAGCTAGACTATATCTAACATAGCTGTCCCCAGTCTTCCCCGCAGCCTAGGCTACCAGCTAGACTATATCTAACATAGCTCACCCCAGTCTTCCCCGCAGCCTAGGCTACCAGATAGACTATATCTAACATAGCTGTCCCCAGTCTTCCCCGCAGCCTAGGCTACCAGCTAGACTATATCTAACATAGCTCACCCCAGTCTTCCCCGCAGCCTAGGCTACCAGCTAGACTATATCTAACATAGCTGTCCCCAGTCTTCCCCGCAGCCTAGGCTACCAGCTAGACTATATCTAACATAGCTCACCCCAGTCTTCCCCGCAGCCTAGGCTACCAGCTAGACTATATCTAACATAGCTCACCCCAGTCTTCCCCGCAGCCTAGGCTACCAGCTAGACTATATCTAACATAGCTCTCCCCAGTCTTCCCCGCAGCCTAGGCTACCAGCTAGACTATATCTAACATAGCTCACCCCAGTCTTCCCCGCAGCCTAGGCTACCAGCTAGACTATATCTAACATAGCTCACCCCAGTCTTCCCCGCAGCCTAGGCTACCAGCTAGACTATATCTAACATAGCTCTCCCCAGTCTTCCCCGCAGCCTAGGCTACCAGCTAGACTATATCTAACATAGCTCTCCCCAGTCTTCCCCGCAGCCTAGGCTACCAGCTAGACTATATCTAACATAGCTCTCCCCAGTCTTCCCCGCAGCCTAGGCTACCAGCTAGACTATATCTAACATAGCTCTCCCCAGTCTTCCCCGCAGCCTAGGCTACCAGCTGGACTATATCTAACATAACTTTCTCGTTTCTGGGCATTCTCGAACTGTGCTTGTTCTCCTGTTAGTTGAAAGAGTCTTGCCTCACCAAAACATGGTCGGGAGATACTTTCTGTTCAAGAAGAATCACCTTCTCAAATACTTCTCAGGATGTAAGAGGAGTCACTGTAACCCGCTAGCAAAGGAACCTCATGAGTTAAACTTATCTTATAAAGAACAGGCCCGGACAACAACAACAATAACAACATAGTTAGGACACATTTTAGCAACATTTTTAAACGACGCAAATGGATACAAGATCAGGGTATCAGAGGCGTATACTCCATGACTGACGGACGACATAGGGCTCATCACAGAGTCAACAGCAGAAGCCAACCAAATGTTGCAGCTACTCTATGGTGAGGGCAGAATGCGGGACTAGAGAAGAATGTCTCAAAGACCAAAATGTTGCGCAATCGTTTCGCCAAATATGATCCAGTATTCCTTGGCGGGGTGCAACTAGAAGATGTCAACGAGTGCATCTATCTTGGGCGCCTTCTCAATATGGAGAATAACTTAGAAATTTAATTGACAAGACGTCGCTGCTAGGGCTGGGCAACCTTCTCGTCTCACGATCCTGGGCTGTTGCCAAGGCCAGAACCTACGAGTCTTTATCTCACATTCCACTGATCTGTGTGCTACGATGCTGAGACAAATTCAGAGTGACCTAAGCCTTTCTTTAAAGATTCTAGGTCGCAGTCACTCTCCGGAACCAACGTATGTACAAGATCCACAATTTTAACATACAACGATTGTCCTTAGGGATTGAAGAGGTAATCTATGCAGACAAGGCAAATTATAGATGGGCAGGTCACGTGTTACAACGTGACGTCTCTGGAGCAGGGCTTACCATGCACTGGACTTCTGTGGCTCAGGGAAGGGTCCGCTGGAGACGAAGTTTTGAGTCACAGCTACGCTGAGGAGCGGTTCATCGAGGTCAAGATACGCTATAAATGCAAGGCATTAGTTGCACGGCTTTTCGAGGCATTAGTTGCACGGCTTTACAAGGCATTAGTTGCACGGCTTTACAAGGCTCTAGTTGCACGGCTTTACAAGGCTTTAGTTGCACGGCTTTACAAGGCTTTAGTTGCACGGCTTTACAAGGCTTTAGTTGCACGGCTTTACAAGGCTTTAGTTGCATGGCTTTACAAGGCTTTAGTTGCACGGCTTTACAAGGCTTTAGTTGCATGGCTTTACAAGGCTTTAGTTGCACGGCTTTACAAGGCTTTAGTTGCACGGCTTTACAAGGCTTTAGTTGCATGGCTTTACAAGGCTTTAGTTGCACGGCTTTACAAGGCATTAGTTGCACGGTTTTACAATGCATTAGTTGCATGGCTTTACAAGGCATTAGCTGCACGGCTTTACATGGCATTAGTTGCATGGCTTACTTAAGATGTTAATGGCTTTAAAATATATGTTTACATATTTTATCATTTGTTTAATGATTGCAGTGTTAATGTGAACGAGAGAGAATTAAGATAGGTCGGCAATTATAAATACGTGGATACACATCTACTATCTAATGGACGATGCATTTATGATGTAAGGAACAGAATAGCCTAGGAAAAATCGGTCTTCCAGAGCATGATGGGAATCTTGTGCAACAAAACCCTATCACTGTAATTTAGAAAGAGAGTTAATGAATGTTATGTGAAACCAGTACTGAAATACGGCAGTGGATTATAGACAATCAGCAAACAAGCACGAAGATCACTAGACATGTGATTTTGTGGAAGATTATTAAGAATTCAATGAACTGCGAAGATAGTCATCCTATTTGGGGCATGTCATGAGAAGAGGCGGGTTGGAACTTACTGTGACGAAGAGTAAAACAACCGGGAAGAGAGATAGAGAGTGGCAGAGAGAAAATATTGGACAGCGTTAAGGAATGGCACGGGGGTGGGGGAAGATCAACAACAGAGTTGATAGATGACACACGTGATAGGAAATAATGGATAGTCAACCGTAACCGACAAGGCAAATGTTGATGATGATGATGATAATTAATCACAGAGTGACATTCCCTTTTCATTGTTGTCGAACGATCTCCAATGTCAATAATCACTTGCGCTGAAGATGTGACAAATTGACAGTTGTCAGTCATCGGCAAATTGGTAACGAAAACGTGAAAGTTAAAGCTTGGATGCTAAATAGTTCAGAGTACAAAAAAATGTTTCGGAATTGTTTACTTACGATGGACAGATTCTGGTATTCCGTTGTTATTGTTGTTGTTGTTGTTGTTGTTGTTGAATATCCACAATGAGAAGGATTACTCTTTTGTGCGTCCTAAAAAGGACACGTTAAGTGGTGGGTTGTCGTAGCTTTCCTCACATCCCGAGCGTGCTGATGAAGATGGACCGGGGTTCTCCAGGCGGTTGTGCTATGCTTGGCTTTATCTGCGTTTTGCTCACTACTACGGGAATCACGTCTATTCCTCACTTTGCTAGATAAGCTCCCATGAAAACAGCGAGCTTCCAGGAAGGGCTACGAAGAAGCCAAGATGAGGGTCATGTCCAGTATGTTTTGCCTGTGCCAGGCGAACATGTCTGATGAGCATGTTTTACCTGACATTGTCTTCCTTTCCCTGGTATTTCATAAACAAGGTACACAGTGAAATATATGTAGTATTTTGTGATAGAGTTAATATCAATAATCAGTGAATTTAGACTAATGCTAAATATGGGTGGCTCATCAACGCATGCAACTTGTAAATTGCTTTCATAACACATTCCTTAGCGGAGTAATATATCCGCGTTTGTTTAACTTAACTTAACGTCTTTATAGTGGTTTAGACGATTCTGCAGAGTCTGTATACAACCAGTTTCTTTTACATTCCATTGGCCTAGAAAGATCTATTCCCATCGAATCTATTCTTGAATTCATTAATTGACCTTGTCACTATTATATCAACATGACATAGAGAGAAAAAGGCATCTAAATGATGTTATATTAAACAGAGTAACGCATGTGGTTGCTCAGTTTGGATACATGCCTCTAGACTACGGTGACACGGGTTCAAAACATCGGTATGGCCTTTGTTTTTGTTTTTAATTGGAATAAAATAAAAATCGAACTTGTATACCTTTGTGGCGACTGCAAGCAGGGAGGCTTTTATTTCTTAGCCACATTAGGGCAACTGACAAACACCAGCAGTGTAAATTACCGCCGTAATGACATTATTTTTTTAAAGTTATGTTGAAAAGACTGCATATCACTCTAGGTCGACATACAGGTGCGTGGATAGTTTCTGTAGCCAGCTGGTTGTACACACTCCTTCCATGCTATCTCAGCTGTGTATTACTTCGAATTACTTTTGAATAATCCTTCAAGATGAGAACACGACACCCTCACTAGAACCGCCATGGTAGTACCAGATAGAAGGCTAAGAAAATGATTTAAGACAACTTTCCGACTCAGATATGTGTGCCACGCATATGGCAGAACGTGACGATTCTGGCACACCAACACACTTCCTTACCTCCCTTCGATGATACTCGTCAGATGTGTCCATAGCGTTCCATTTGATATCATGTAAAATTATCAGTAAAATCTCTCCTCGAGGCGGTGTGTCTCCTTCTCCTTCATTCTGTCCTTATAGCTGCTGCCATATTCTAGTGGAGGTGGCTCGTCCATATCCACTCTCCTGGTGTAGTTTCTGTACAGGGCCGGTTGGTAAACATCAAATTGAAGCTCAGAAACCACTAATCAGTGCCAGTATGACAGTTTTGTCCATTTGATGAAAAAGTATCACAGTGCTTTTACTGCTTGTTTCTTTAGTACATCATGGTGTGTGTGTTCCAGTTCATCATCTTTTGTTTGTTTTTTTGTTTTTTTTTGTTGTTGTTTTTTTTTTTTTTTGGGGGGGGGGTTTAATTCTTTTTAAGGGGGGTTGGGGGGGGGGCGTGAAAAAGCGCCATGTGCTATCTACTTTAATTTATTAGATCAAAGATTAATGGTATAGCCTCCATCCCTTGTCCAGAAGAAAGTTGCCAACTCCTGCTCTAAACATTTGAAAAAATGTGAAAATGATGGCCAAACATAATTACAGATACAACAATTTAAGTTTGTTAACTCACATGAGCTGAGCATTCGGTTAATTTTTAATTTTGTTTTAAGTTTTATTTGTTTTTAATTACTTTTGTATTTGTAAAAGCTATTCCCCAGTTTTAAAGTTTGATTAATCTTTTATGTAATCGGTTGTTTGCTGTAAACTAGCAGTTGGATAGTAAGGCAGTTGGACAGTTGGGCAATAAGGCAGTTGGACAGTAAGGCAGTTCAGCAGTAAGGCAGTTGGACAGTAAGGCAGTTGGACAGTAAGGCAGTTGGACACCTACTTATTGCGTGAAATGTGTTTACAGTTTGGAGGTAAAAAAACGTTACAGGTGCCATCAACAATCGTCAATGTATTGTTTGGCACAGTAGAACAGCTGAAGAAGACTGGTACGATATAAAAATGGCACAGTAGAACAACTGAAGAAGACTGGTACGATATACAAATGGCACAGTAGAACAACTGAAGAAGACTGGTACGATATAAAAATGGCACAGTAGAACAGCTGAAAAAGACTCTTGTGATTTAAAAATGGCACAGTAGAACAGCTGAAGAAGACTGGTAAGATATACAAAGGGCACAGTAGAACAACTGAAGAAGACTGGTACGATATAAAAATGGAACAGTTGAACAGCTGAAGCAGACTCTTGTGATTTAAAAATGGCACAGTAGAACAGCTGAAGAAGACTGGTACGATATAAAATGGCACAGTAGAACAGCTGAAGAAGACTGGTACGATATAAAATGGCACAGTAGAACAGCTGAAGAAGACTGGTACGATATAAAAATGGCACAGAGCTGCCAGGGACAGATTCAGCAGCTATGAGGTGGCAAGAACGATAACTTTTTTAACTTTTCTTCAGAAAACAGATTATGTTCCACTGTGATTTTTTTTCTACCGCCGTGGAGTTAATCTTCAATGTGCATTTGTTTAGAACTTTTCTCCAGCTAGTGGCTCTCCCCAGAATTCCTACAATGCCTCGAAACTTGCGGGATTCGATCGCCGACCGTTTCCGATTGTCGCTTTGAGAGGCGAGTTCCTTTCATCTTTCCTCTCGACAACATCGTCAACCTGTATTAAGGTAGGTGAGACCAGAGTGCCTGCATCCTGAGTTATCTCCAGTCATTTTGACTTATGTTTTGCTACTGGGCCACGGTAGCTTGGGACCAGAGAGTAAGGTTGATGACCAGCAGCAGTTTCAACTTCAACAAAATCCAAATACAACGCAAATTACATCATCAAGACAAAGCAGTATATGTTTTCCCCATCATCGTTTGAGATGGGCAACTAACAAACCCACAAGGCCGCAGTTTTTTTTCTTGTGAGAGTTGTGTGGCAAGGAAATGTGTCTTAGTGGACTTTCTAGCCTTTCCAAACCAGATAAAACAATATGAGTCAACCTCACACGTGGGACAGGTCACTAAGGAGGTCAAACTCATTCACAAGTTTAGTGCAAGAGTTTTCGATTCAGCGCTTCAGTAAACATGCCACTGCATTTCCCTTTATCTAGATTGCCATCTATTGAATTGTTAAAGTTCGTTCATCATAGACGGCGTCAAGTGTAGGGTGCAGAATAGGAAGTAATATGAAAATACATGCATACTAACATTAACAACTTGTATTTAATAAATAAATTCTTCTCCTGACATTCCATGTTTTGTCTAAGCTGCACTCTAGTGCATCCGGGCACAGAAGACAATGTAATCGTTCACAAATTGGTGCAATAATGCCCACAAATTCTCACGGAAACAATTATTATTAAAAGCTTATGACATCGTTTTACGAAATGGGAGATTGTACCGTCCTTTCTGTTGTTAAGGGGAACAGGTAACTATAGTAACTGAATAAAACGGCGCAAACTGCATTGTTCCGGTAACAACGTTGATTATGAAGGCAAAATTGATAGAGTGGTCTCCCGCATCAAAGGGTAATGTTTGAGACACGTCATGCAACGCACATGTTTACAATACAAGTTTATAATTTATCGACGTATATCCACAACACTGCATTTGGCTTACCCTAAACATTTTTTGGGGAAATCCCAGTAATCTGCATTACGTTTTAAAGCAACGGATTTTAACCGAATAGATTGCCAACCACATACACGGCCGGGTTTAGTTGCCTTGTGCAAAGATCGAAGCAGTGGGCCTATTGAGTTTGCTACAAGAACCACTAGGGTGCAGGCTCGTGTGCATTCATCCATCTCTTCCCTTAAGTGTGATTTACCGTACAGCTGGCCCGTTTTTTTCTTCTTTTATTGTTTCACTTTCTACCAGGCCCAAAGTTGTGGCTCTTTTCACCTCTTTTGTGACCCTAGTAACATTCTTCACCATTTTACGACATGTCTCGTTTACGCTGTCTATCCACCTTTTCCTCGGCCTACCTCTCGCCCTTCTACCTAATGTTGTCCTGTAGAAGGTTGCATGAACAGTGTGCTCGAGTTGCATTCAGAGAATGATGCCAAACCAATTCATTCTCTGATGTTCGATGTACTGTAGGCAGGGAATTGTTCCAACGCTCTCCCGAATATTCGTATTTATGATTCCGTCTCTTCTGGTGTTGTTAGTGACCTTCACAGCATTTCGCAGGTGGTCAACTTTCGTTCTAGCACAGGGCTGAGATGTAAATATCATTTATCATCTGTCTTTTTCCAATGAAGCCCGTTTTCAAGCATTTGTAATCATTCATATTTTCGTTGTGATGGGAAGCATATTTTTTAACTGCACCTGGTACCTGTACGCCAGGTATGTATCCAAATTTTTGCAGTAGTTGATTATAATGGCGATGTTTATGTTTAAACGCCAATGTGACATATTGAAAATAGATATGGTGTTAGGTCAATAGTTGTTTTTTCACCAACAATGCACTACGGGTGGTATGATCAGCATCTCTTCGGCCATCTTTGTTTCCAAGACGTGTTCTGATACCCAATTATTTAGGCTGGGTCAACACCAGAGCTTCTTTCGATCTAAATTACCAATTAGCGATTGATTCTATATCGCTTGGCTAGGCAGGATAGCACCTGAACTGACCAGCCGAACGTCGTTGTGGAGATGACATCTGAACTGACCAACCTACCTTCTTTGGACAGATGGCACCTGAACTGACCAGCCTACCTTCATTGGGTAGATGGCACCTGAACTGACCAGCCTACCTTCGTTGGGTAGATGGTCCCTGAACTGACCAGTCTACCTTCGTTGGGTAGATGTCACCTGAACTGACCAACTGACCTTCAATGTGGAGATGCAACCTGAACTGACCAGCCGACCTCCGATGAAGAGATGGCACCTGAACTGACCAGCGGACCTTCAATATAGAGATGGCACCTGAACTGACCAGCCGAACGTCGTTGTGGAGATGACATCTGAACTGACCAACCTACCTTCTTTGGACAGATGGCACCTGAACTGACCAGCCTACCTTCGTTGGGTAGATGGCACCTGAACTGACCAGCCTACCTTCGTTGAGTAGATGGTCCCTGAACTGACCAGTCTACCTTCGTTGGGTAGATGTCACCTGAACTGACCAACTGACCTTCAATGTGGAGATGCAACCTGAACTGACCAGCCGACCTCCGATGAAGAGATGGCACCTGAACTGACCAGCGGACCTTCAATATAGAGGTGGTCCCTGAACTGACCAGTCTACCTTCGTTGGGTAGATGTCACCTGAACTGACCAACTGACCTTCAATGTGGAGATGCAACCTGAACTGACCAGCCGACCTCCGATGAAGAGATGGCACCTGAACTGACCAGCGGACCTTCAATATAGAGATGGCACCTGAACTGACCAGCCGATCTTCAATATAGAGATGGCACCTGAACTGACCAGCCGACCTTCAATATAGAGATGACACCTGAACTTACCAGCCGACCTCCGATATAGAGATGGCACCTGAACTTACCAGCCGACCTCCAATATAGAGATGGCACCTGAACTGACCAGCCGACTTTCAATATAGAGATGACACCTGAACTTACCAGCCGCCCTCCGATATAGAGATGGCACCTGAACTTACCAGCCGACCTCCGATATAGAGAAGACATCTGAACTGACGTGAACCCTAGCGTGGCAAGACAACACCTTTCACAACATGCTCTGAGTGTAACAGAAATATTATTCACATCTCCTCCATTCACAGAGCTCTCCGGAAAACAAACCGGACACAGCGCTCCTCTATGTCAAATTCTATTGTGATCCCCGACATATCATCCCCTCCCTGTTTTACACAAATATCTACACGGTATTATCCATATACCCTCCCGCACGTGACACCCTCATAAAGCTGCCATGTCCTGAAGATATCTCAATATTAGACAAGCAAACGTCCTGTATTCTGAACTGCAGAACGGATAGAACATCAATGAGTATCACCGCAGGCAAACATTATTGTCCATAGATAGGCTAGAAAATATCACAGGATCCTACGGGTCCTTCTTTATGATACGTCTGGGCTCTCCCTTTATGGCCAACATTATCAATCAACCGGATGATAATATCATGTTATCAGATTCCTACACAAAGACAAAGAACTACCGACAGACGCTGTGACATTAAGGAAAGAAGTATGTAAGACCAGGTCAATAGACAATATTCTCAAATCAGAAAGATTTAGAAGAAAAGTTGAAGGATGTGTGTAGCTAGAGGTTGAGAATATAATGTAATAGAATGTAATAGGATGTACACAGGAAAGGACAGATGGAATTCACAAAGCATAAATTAAATGAATGAACAAGACAAGAAGACGCAGGCATGATAAAACTGAAGAGAGGCGGATTAAGCAATTTATGAAGTACTGTTGTGATAACAATTAACGAGTAGATAGATCATAATATGCAAAGGTTAAAAAGCATGTGAAGATATTTAAGAGAATAATTTACGAGAAGACAGATAATAATATGTAAAGGTGAAAAAATATATGGGGATATTTGGTGAGGACAATTTACGAGTGGATGTAGAGGTGAAAGAATATGTGAAGATATTTGGTGAGGACAATTTACGAGTGGATGAAGAGGGGAAAGAATATGTGAAGATATTTGGTGAGGACAATTTACTAGATGATGAAGAGGGGAAAGAATATGTGAAGATATTTGGTGAGGACAATTTACGAGTGGATGTAGAGGTGAAAGAATATGTGAAGATATTTGGTGAGGACAATTTACGAGTGGATGAAGAGGGGAAAGAATATGTGAAGATATTTGGTGAGGACAATTTACGAGTGGATGAAGAGGAGAAAGAATATGTGAAGATATTTGGTGAGGACAATTTACGAGTGGATGTAGAGGTGAAAGAATATGTGAAGATATTTGGTGAGGACAATTTACGAGTGGATGAAGAGGGGAAAGAATATGTGAAGATATTTGGTGAGGACAATTTACGAGTGGATGAAGAGGTGAAAGAATATGTGAAGATATTTGGTGAGGACAATTTACGAGTGGATGTAAAAAAAATGTTATAGATCTATATAGATGCAGTCTGACATGAATATGGAATAAATGTGTATGATATATAGACATATACGGTCTGACAAGAACATGGAACAAACGTGTATATATCTTGATAGATGAGTCAGAAAAGAACACGGAGCAAGAAGCAAGCTAGACAAAATACCTGTTTTTCAGATGAACAATGAAATAGTTAAACAAGAACATATCATATGCTGGAAACATAATAATAGAGGGTGAAAGATGCAAAATCGAAATCTAGAACTTGCAAAGAATACCCAAACGTGTTTTCACCAATATCAAAACAAAATTGTCATCTAAAACATAACTCACAAAGGAGCGTGATCAAATTGTATATATAAGCTTCGTTCCTGTGCAGTGTAGAAACATGTAGAAGGAACAAAGATTTGGGAAGGTGAACAGAAGTCATTTAAATATGGAAATATAGATTAATATGTCGCATCTAGTTTGTAGAAAGTAAAAGAAATAGGAAATTCTTGAAGTTTGGAGTAAAAGAGAATTGTTAAACGTATTTAGTCAGAATGTTAAGATAGCCTGGACATACCAACAGGCAAATACATATCAAAAAACCTTACTCACTGGAAAAGTAGTACGTAAATTTGTCCAACGAATGGCAGGGTTATCAGTCAAGAACAACATCGATATATAGAGCGGCAAAGCTCTGCAGCTTACGCCACCTAGGTAAGATTCAAAGGTCGTTAGAGACCCTTTGCAACATGCTTTAGATTTCCTAGTTCCGAGGACCGTGTTCATACTGTAGGAATTTGGATGTAATTGTTTACCACGACAAGATGTTCCATCCACGTTAACGTTGTACTCCAAATATTAGTCAATCAATTTAAACGGTACAGGTCGAAGAAGTGCAACGTTTATAAAACAAATAAACATGGAATCGTTAGGGATAAGTTCTTGCTAATCGCCATATCTTCCTTTTCTGTACCGAGTCATTCTTCATCGAAGGTGAAGGTCTCCATCTATCTTGGATGACTAAAATAAAGTTACTTTTACTTGTAGATTATCCATTGCTTTTGAAATGTGTGTTTCGTTTCGTTTTACTGGATGGAACTATGTGTTTAGCCATGACCTATTTTAGATAGGCCGTCTGGCTCCTTGGGGAAATCTCTTTGAAACGTCACACCAAGGCCGACTAAGTAACGAAACTCATATTGTGACAAGGTTTATAATCAATATATGCTCCAAACAGAGAAATAAAACAAATTCACAGTACAAACTACAACAAATCACTGTTGAAAATGATCTTATCACAGAATCGTGCCCTGAAACTAACGACATATCCATCACTGTTTCCCCAACACAATATTATAATTGCACTGGTAGTTGACATATGCAAGTTCCGTAATTTAGTCAGCCGTCGAATGTTACGATTCAAATGGATATCTCTATCAGTCAGAACACCTGTATCTATAGTAGGTTGTGGTTTAAATCACTTTTGACATCTCGTACGTCATGCCTGGCAGGTCACAGTGTAACTTGTTTCCCGATTCGGGCCTGGTAAAAGACAAGCAACACTCTAACTAATAATAGGATATTTATTGTTTTTCCCCAGCTTTCGTCCTTTAAAGAACGTTGTGGTGTGATGTAGTTAACAACGAGGTTTCTATATCTGCGTCTTTCGGCCTAACACATCCGATCTAAGCTGATCTTTTTGGGGAGAAACTGGGTTCTCACTGCGATCCCTGTTCTTTTAAGTAGACTACATTAGTGCAGGCTGTTAGCAGGGCCGCCGTTTGGAAGCGGAATAGCGTCATTGTCATCTGTTATCACATGCGATTCTGTCAGTGTTACCACATGCGTTTAGAAATCTGCGGAAACATCTCATCTCTAAGGCCTGTATCCCCCCGCTGCAAGTCAGCGGTAATTATCCATGTCTCACAACCATAGAGAAACATTGACATGACTAATGCTCGCATTAATCGGAACTACTTGCAGATGGTTAACAGTTTGTCTTGCCAGATTTTGTTAAGTCGACCACTTCGAGTTCCTGGCCATTAGCTTTTACCGCACTGTTGAAAACCTCGGTGTATTGGCTATTACTTTGTCTTTCCAGTGTTAATCTCCATACCATAGTCAAGAGCTGTTTCATCGAGCCTTCTGTCCCATTCTCGGAGTTTCGCTTCTGTGCCCGTTAACCAGTTGATGTCAATTGCAAAACGAAGCTTCGTAATTGTTCTGGCCTCTACCTTGACAGTACCAACGTGATCTCCAAGTGCCTCACTCATACCCTCAAGGAATGTATTGGAAAGTGTTGGGGAGAGTGTACAACCCTGTCTCCCACCAACTGATGTGCGAAATCAGTCCACTCGCCTCCTTATTCACAAAAACTGTGCTGGACGCCTTGTCAAACAGGTGTTCGGGATTAAGATGCGTAACAAAAACTGTGCTGGACGCCTTGTCAAACAGGTGTTCGGGATCAAGATGAGTAACAAAAACTGTGCTGGACGCTTTGTCAAACAGGTGTTCGGGGTCAAGATGCGTAACAAAAACTGTGCTGGACGCCTTGTCAAACAGGTGTTCGGGGTCAAGGTACGTAACAAAAACTGCTGGAGGCTTTGTCAAACAGGTGTTCGGGATCAAGATGCGTAACAGCGCATGAGCTGCAGTGGTCAACGACCCATAGCTGACTGCTAGCGTCAGGGCCAGCGAACCAGAACTGCCAAGACCCTTCTACACCTCCACGCGGTGATCCTGGATAACAGGCTGCAGCAATGCAAACTGGCTAAGGAGAAGGGATCAAAGAGGGAATGCTAACCGGTACTCCAAAAATGCTTGCTGAAGTCGGATGTGTTGGACAGAAAGGTACAAATATCGTAGTCAAGCTGTAAACTACGACACAATGCATTCCGTTCTCTGGACTGCATTCTGCTACTTAAGCTCTTTCAGGGCTTGGTAGCGGGAGATTGAGAACGAACGAAGCCAAACCAAGCCAAACAGGTGTTCAAGGACATATATATATATAATTTTTCCGCTTATTGTATACCTTCTCATGGTTGCCCACACCACGTTATGCCATACCTTATCAAACACCTTCTTTAAATCAACAAACACATTTTACAATTGTTGCTGCTGTTCCAGATATGTCTCGTTTGTCAGTCTCACGTTAAATATCTGATCGGTAGTGCTTCTTCCCTGTCTCAACTCTGCCTGCTCCTCAGAAATGATGTTCTCTGCTTGGGGTTTCTTCTTCTTCTTCTTCTTCTTCTTCTTCTTCTTTCATTCTCAATCTCCCACTACCAAACACTGAAAGGGCTTAAGTAGCAGAATGTAGTCCAGAGAACGGAATGCGTTGTGTCGTAGTTTACAGCTTGGCTGTGATATTTGCACCTTTCGGTCCAACACATCCGACTTCAGAAAGCATTTTTTTAGTACCGGGTTAGCATTCCCTCTTCGATCCCTTCTCCTTAGCCAGTCTGCTCTGCTGCAGCCTGTTATCCAGGATCACCACGTGGAGTTGTAGAAGGGTCTTGGCAGCTATGGTTCGCTGGCCCTGACGCTAGCAGTCAGCTATGGGTCGCTAACCTTTGCAGCTCCTGTGCTGCTCAGCATCTTGATCCCGCTTTGGGTTTCAATCTGTCTAAGGTTATTCTAATCATGATCCTGCTAGGGTGGCTGAAGAGGTTTATCGTTCTGTAACTTTGTCACAGCTTTAGGTTTCCAGACAAGTAACGGTATAACCATCGATTTTCTCCAACTTCAGGACACATTTTTTTCTTATGGGTTTACTTTCCATAGTGGGTAGTGCTCGCTGTCTCGATGTATCCAAACCACAAGCGTTGCTCGAGACCCAGGTCCCTTAACGCAACTAACAAACATCTGGCAATCAATATCATTGAGCGCTCACGCAAAGCTCAGATTGTTTAACTCCGACCTATTATCAAACCTGACTGATCTATGGATGTGAATGTTGGAAAATAACAAAGTCATTGGAAAAATAGATGTCTTAGAAAACTTAAACATTGGCTGGAATACCACCAAAACAATTAAAGAAGTCACCAATCAACAATATGTTTCATCGCTTATTAAGAAAAAAGGGTGACATACATCGGGAATGTTCTTAGAGTGGAAAGCAACATACTCCCACTGCGAGCGTTTATGTGGTCACCACCTGGCAGCAGGAAAAGAGAAAGACCAAAAGAAACTATCCGCAAAACAATGGCCAGAGAGGGTTGCACAATGGGCATAAACAACATACATGAACTGACAAGAGTGTCGTCACACAGATCAAAGGGAAGAGAACTGGTTTCTGCCTCATGTGCCTTGTATGACACTTAGAGAACATTGACTGATTGAAACACAAAACAAGTATGGCATTGTGGGAGACTTGTTTCGAACTGCTTCCTCGAATCCCTCAACAGAAAGAAGTATTGGAATTAAAACTCACGTTACAGTGTCACTTTGTTGAACGTAGATTTTACCCTGCTGGATATATTAGGGCGGTTTTGCCTATTGTATGTGGACCCTATTCGTTTTTATGTTAGGTTGTTTAAATTGTAGAAGACGATAATGTCGTTGGGAATATATTTTTAGAGACAACTTTACTGGGTGTCTGTTCAGTGAGTTGGTTGTTGCTTTACAGGTAAGCTAGTATCAATTTACATATGAGTAAACTGGTCAGGTTTCGTTCAGTTCAGTTCATCCCGTAACCCATCAGGTCGTTGGGGCACACATGAAGACACTCACAAAATTCCACGCCATCCCTCTCTGTCTGTCGCCGCCTGTCGTATCTCACCGGGACGAAGGTTTTGACCACTCAGTGATGTTGTCCACCCATCTCTTCCTTGGACGTTCTCGCCCCCTCTGTCCCGGTACGGAACCAAAGAGTATCGAGTTGGTAATTCCGTTGGACCTTGCGACGTGCCCGCGCCAGGCCATCTTTCGTCTTTTGATAGTTGTGAATAGATCTTCAATAGGACCAATAGCGTCTTCAACTCTCTGGCGTATTTCTACGTTCGTGACACAATCTTTATATGTAACATTTAGGAGTTTTCTATAGCACCTCATTTCCATTACATGTATTCCGCCCTAGATATCTGCTGTAATGGTCCAGGTCTCGCAGGCGTACAAAAATATTGATAGCACCAAAGAGCGCATTAGTCTAACTTTTATGCCGAGGTGGAGCCGCTTCTCTTGCCAAATAGGTTTCAGCCGAGTCAGCGCCGCTGTTGTTTGTGCTATTCGTGCAATTACCTCTGGCTTCGATCCCTCTTCACTGATCACTGATCCCAGATATTTGAAACGTTTTACTACCTCAAGTTCCTGCCCATTTCTCTCTATTACAGATTTAAACCATGCTATGTTATTGGTCATGAGCTTTGTTTTATCTGCATTTATTTCCATACCAAAACTCAGGGCCGCTCTATCCAAGCTACCAATCAACTCCTGGAGTTCCCTTTCTGTGCCTGCCAATACATCAATATCATCAGCAAATTGGAAGTTTGTGATAAGCCTGTCACCTATTTTAACCGTGCCAACATGTTCTTTTAGTGTCGTCTCCATTATTCTCTCCAAGAATATATTGAAGAGTGTTGGGGAGAGTATACATCCCTGTCTCACACCCACCGTCATACGGAACCAATCGCCTAGCGTTCCCTCTACCGAGACTGCGCTTGTCGCCTGCTCATAAAGGTTTACAAATACCCTCACAATATCACTGTTGAACTTATAATGTTTCATTGTTGACCATAGCGCCGCATGCCACACTTTGTCAAACGCCTTTCTAAAGTCAATGAAGGCATGGTAGAGTTGTTGTTGATACTCTGAGTACTTCTCATTCAGTAGACGAAGATTTACAGATGGTCAGGTTTACAGATGGTCAGGTTTACAGATGGTCAGGTTTACAGATGGTCAGGTTTACAGATGGTCAGGTTTACAGATGGTCAGGTTTACAGATGGTCAGGTTTACAGATGGTCAGGTTTACAGATGGTCAGGTTTACAGATGGTCAGGTTTACAGATGGTCAGGTTTACAGATGCATTATTTATTTGTCCCGATGTTTCAAGTGTGGGGTGGTGAATCAGGGCAAGCATGAAGGTCAAGATAGTATGATGGTTGACCCAGTTGTCAGTGACGTACTGGATCTCAGCTTTTTATTAGCTGTATTGGCTGCATTAGCTGTATTGGCTGTATTAGCTGTATTGGCTGTATTGTATATATTAGCTGTATTGGCTGTATTAGCTCTATCTCGTTGCCCGTATTTTGATAATAATAAACCAGGTAATCATTTCTGGCTAGATCGACCAAAGCGTGTCGATATTGTGAATCAAACACAGTACTTTTACTAGAAGAAGCCAGCACCCTACCACTTGGCTAATCTCCGTAAAATAATAGTTTACCCAGCTGGCATTTCACTTACTCTAGGGATCGACCATCAAATAAATGAACACTCCCCGCCTACACATTTTCCCCTTGTTTGAAACCTGCTTTTTTACTTGAAGCAGTTTGGCGCTGTCTGCATAAAATTAGTGTTTCAGCTTCATTGCCGATTTCTTGATGTTTTACTGCGTGTGTGTTTTCTTTTCAGTTTACGTAAACGGATCATGTTCTCCTCTGTAAGGATATTACATTCGTGTTGATTTGGTAATACTAATTGAGCATATGCAGTGACCTTAATTCACGACGTCCTGGTCAAATCGTTGTGAATCTTTGCTTAGCAACGGAATGCTATTTTATACAGACTCGGTCAGACCTTTATGGGGTCAATTTTTCTTGGTAAATGCAGAAAAGTGTAATACAAATCGTTCGTGCACCTTGCCCACTGGGTCGGTATCCCCTTGGACAACAAGGACCTGTCGCTCCGTGTGTTCATGAAGACAATGAGTGGCTGAGGCTGCATGCAATGAGGGTTATGTCTTTCCTATGTGTCCAAAAAGTGGGTACGTTCGCGGTCGTGAGGGTTGGGACATGAATAAGAGGGTAGTCTCTCATTGTGGAGCCGCGTAGCGCAGTGGTTAGCGCGCTGGCTTCGCATCTGAGTGGTCCTGGGTTCATTCCCCAGTTGAGGCGGTAATGTTTTTTCAGACCGAAATGGCTTCCGGGTCGACCCTGCCTTAAATGGGTACCGGTTCAGTCCAGGAAGTAAAATTGGCGAGGGAGATGAGATGGCTACCGCCCTCATATAGCCGAGCCTTTGAAATGGGAGATCGCTAACACCTCACACCCCTACGGCAGTAATGCTATGGGATACTTTACTTTACTTTACTTTTTACTCTCATTGTTGGCTTGACTTCGTTCGTTCTCAATCTCCCACTACCAAACTCTGAAAGGGCTTAAGTAGTAGAATGTAGTCCGAATGTAGTAGAATGAACTGAATGCGTTGTGTTGTAGTTTACAGCTTGACTGCTATATTTGCACCTTTCGGTCCAACACATCCTACTTCAGCAAGCATTTTTTTAGTACCGGGTTAGCATTCCCTCTTCGATTCCTCCTCCTTAGCCAGTCTGCTCTGTTGCAGCCTATGCAGGATCGCCTCTTGAAGGTGTAGAAGGGTCTTGTCAGCTCTGGTTCGTTGGCCCTGACGCTAGCAGTCAGCTATGGGTCGCTGACCGCTGTTAATATCAGTGGCTTGCTTTAAGAACCCGTCGTAAGAAACGTTCTTGGTAAGGTGGGCAATATGCCCAAAAAAAGCCAAACGGCGATGGGTTAGTTTGGTCATTTAAAAAACCACTCAATACCAGTAGGAGAGACCTATACAATTTTTAGGTGAATCAACGCCTGTACGTGCATCAATTCAGATTCTTTTCAGCCAGAACACAATTACAAGAAAAACGGTAACAGAATCCAGGGGCGTGCCATCTCAAGCCCTAAATAAGATAGACTCTAATAGTGTACTCCAAGTCATCTCAAGCCCCAAAACCAGATATACTCCAAGAGTGTACTCTAAGTTATCTCAAGCCCCAAAACAAGATATACTCCAAGAGTGTACTCTAAGTTATCTCAAGCCCCAAAACAAGATAGACTCCAAGAGTGTACTCCATGCCATCTCAAGCCCCAAACAAGATAGACTCCAGGAGTGTACTCAGGTCATCTCAAGCCCCAAACAAGATAGACTCCAGGAGTGTACTCAGGTCATCTCAAGCCCCAAACAAGATAGACTCCAGGACTGTACTCCAGGTCATCTCAATCCCCAAACAAGATTTACTTTCACATGAAATAAAATATAATATTGGCTTGCTGTTCAAAAACAGATGAAATCCTAAAGGGCATTCCGGCCCACTGTAACAGATGTAATCCTAAAGGGCATTCCGGCCCACTGTAACAGATGTAGTCCTAAAGGGCATTCCGGCCCACTGTAACAGATGTAGTCCTAAAGGGCATTCCGGCCCACTGTAACAGATGTAATCCTAAAGGGCATTCCGGCCCACTGTAACAGATGTAGTCCTAAAGGGCATTCCGGCCCACTGTAACAGATGTAGTCCTAAAGGGCATTCCGGCCCACTGTAACAGATGTAGTCCTAAAGGGCATTCCGGCCCACTGTAACAGATGTAATCCTAAAGGGAATTACGGCCCATTGTAACAGATGTCCTAAAGGGCATTCCTGCCCACTGTGGGATCCTTCGAAACGAGAAGACAGATGAGCTAGCAAAACCGGAAGTAGCGACTTCAGAGTCTTCATCAAGAGAGCTATAAAGAAGCAAAGTCACTCACAGAACAATCCAAGGAGATGGGATGGAGAGACAAATACAAAGAATATCAACCAAAAAATGACAGCATAGACAAACTTGGCCGAGATGAGCAGACAAAGATCTTCAGACTCAGAGCGGGACATTACAGATTCAAGGCCCACCACCACGGAATGAGTCTTAGATACACCGCCACCTGCAGTTGTGGAGCTCCGAAGCAAACGCCAGAACATGTCCTGCAGGACTGCCATACTTATGCAGATCAAAGAGAGTCAGTTCTGGCCCGGAGGTGCAACCATACTCGAAAAGCGGTTAGGGACCTGCAAAGACCGGAAGAACGGGCTCCAAGAAGTGTATACATACAAGACTTCTACACCACCAAGGAGTAGACAAGGACCAACCAAGTGAGAGTCAATGTCTTCACCGGCTCTATCACTCAGGAGCCAAGGTTAGCGTAAGTGTCAGGTGAGATATACTGACAAAGCCACCACCTCACGTCCCTGATGAGTTCCCTGGAAATTGTGTCACAGCAATCTCGTCAACAAGGTAGGAATCGACATTTTAACCCCCATATGTGTTAAGCCCGATCCCAAATTCGATTCAACATTCGTTGAACCTTTTCCCAAAAAATTCGAATCGGTATCTAGGAATGCCTGGGTATGACTGTGGCGGAGGCTGGAGTTTTGGCAAGGGAACGAGTTTCATTCAGACAGACTGTGATGGGAGCGACGTTCTATAAAGAACATGCTACATGATGCTGATGAAATGTTAAGGTTACTGATGAGCATCGTATTGCACTACAGTTAATGAAGCCTCAGACCACCTTCTGAAATACACCTCTAGACATAAGAGCCATTGTAGCCCGCAACCAAAGTACAAGCGGCTTCCACAACAACAACAACATCAGAGCTAACGGGCCCAATCTTCTGTCTATGCACGCTTCGGTCTACTATACTGCTGTATACGGGAACCTGACTGATGGCTAATGGAATGCAAAGTAGAGAAAAATGGAAGTAATTCTTAAAATAAACCCTGCCCTAACACAGTGAAGTCCCACATATTCTCTCTGACCGCATCGTCTACTGTACGGACACATTTCGACTTTTAATACTAAAACAAGAGAACAGCGGGAAACTTAACTCCCCCCCCCCCCCCCCACCCCGGACATCGGGGAATGGAGGGATTTTAATCAATCAATCAAAATCATTTCAGTTCCCTGGGGAGCATAGATCATCAACCGCAGATCCGTCTTTATCTATTGAAGCACGTTTATCTTGAAGCGTGTGCAGAATGGAATAGCCAGCTCCTTTACTAACCTTCATTAGTCGTCTGTTTTGACACGTCTGCCAGGTTGCGGGTCAGATTCGTTTGTTTCCTTCTTGGACCCGGTAACACTCGAGCAAATGAAGGGAAAGGACCGATGTACATGCTTAGCGTATCGTTGCAGTCTAATGAAGAAGGTTGTGGATGTGTGTGGATAGCAATATCAATTTGTAAAACTAATTGCAGCAGAAATCACTATTTGCAAGACCATACGGGTGTCGTTGAAATAGGGTTCCTGTAACAGAGGCCTTATGTTTCAATGGGACAGAGATATTACACATAAGAGCAGGGGGGGGGGGGGGGGGGGGGGTAGCCAAACTGTAAGGCATTAGTTAGACTGTAAAAAGGTGACACTCGAGCAGGGAGTACCCCAAGGGGGAGTATTGTCACCCACACTCTTCCTGGTATATATAAACGATATTACAGAGAATATACCAAGAAGAGTCCATAGCTCAATGTTTGCAGACGATCTGGCTATGTGGACCTCTGAAAAGAATCTCACCATAGCAAGAAATCGGATGCAGACGGCCCTAACATCGCTGGAAGAGTGGGCGAACTCATGGCTGGTCAAAATAAACGAGGAGAAAACCACGTGCACAATATTCTCGCTCTCATTAAAACCCCAAAGTACCAAATTAAGGCTAAATGGCAAAATCCTGCAGCCAAACGACAACCCAACCTATCTGGGAGTCACATTTGATCGGCGCATGACATGGAAAAGTCAGATTGAGAGAAACCGAATGAAAGCCAGAGAAAGAATGGCGATCATGAGGAAACTTGCTGGCACAAGCTGGGGAGCAGACGAAGGCATACTAAAGAAACTGTACACTGGAAGAGTGAGACCAGTTCTCGAGTATGGCATTGCGGCATGGACAACCGCAGCGAAGGCGAACTTCGATAAAGTTAACAAACTTCAAAACCAAGCCATGAGAATTATAACAGGTGGCATGAAGTCAACGCCAATTGTAGAACTTGAAAAGATTACAAAACTGCAATCCATGACCGAAAGAAGAGACTGCAGAGCCCAGCTGCAGTCAGAGAAACTCAGAAGACTGACGGACCATCCAATGTACCAGAGACTAAACAATTTGGGAAATGGGAAACTAAAGCGGAGAAACTTTGCAGAAATAGCCAAAGCAAAGATGCACGAAGATCCCATAAACGCACTAACAACACCAAAACCCATCACTACTGTACGAAAACCTACTTGGAGGCAGGATATATTTCCAGAGGTGGTAGAAAATATACCAGGTATTGCAAACAAAAACTGCCAGAGTGAAAAAGAAAGGAGAGACACTACCCTAAGCTTCATAACGAAAAGCTACCCAAGCATGGACTGGACCCATGCATACACCGACGGTTCTGTAACAAACACTACACAGAACGGAGGGGCAGGAGCATTCCTGAACCTATCAAATGGCAGAAAAATAACACTGTCATTCGCTACTGGTAAGTACACAAGCAATTTCAGAGCAGAGGCAGAGGCACTGAGGGCGGCAGTGGAAGAAATGGTAACACACAGTGAAAATGAGAGCCATATAGTCCTGCTGACAGATGCTCTCGAAGTAGTCACAGCGCTAAAAAGCCAGAAAAACACTGAGCTTAATGACTTAAGAGCAGCACTCTGCAAACTGTGCCAGCAGTCCGCACCAAAAAGGGTAGTGGTGCAGTGGGTTCCGTCACACTGCAACATCCAAGGCAACGAGGAGGCAGACAGACTGGCAAAAGAAGGTGCAAGGCTACCACAAACAGATACCAGTATGACGTACGAAGAGTCAAAACGGCTTATCAAAGCCAGATACATGACCAAATGGGAAACCGAACATACTGGTTACACCAAAAACGATGCCTATTACCAGTTGAACCGAAGAGAGCAGGTCGTTGTCTTCAGACTTCGCACTGGCCACAACAGACTGAGGTACCACCTATTCAACAAATTGAAGATAGGGTGTACCGACGAATGCCCGTGCGGTACTGGTAAAATGACCACTGAACATCTGCTGCAGAACTGCCCGACATACGAGGATCAGAGAGAGCAGATGTGGCCATTGCCAGTGGAACTGCAAGACAAGCTCTATGGTAGTGGCGAGAGTCTCAGGATGACCGCCGCTTTTTTCGAGAAAATAATGGTTACTGTCTGACTGTGTACGCAGAAGAAGAAGAAGAAGACTGTATTCAGGTGTGGAGTCCTTATCACAGAGGGGATATAAACATGCTGGAAAGGATACTTCTTCTTCTTCTGCGTTCGTACTTAATCTCCCGCTATAAACCCTGAAAGGTCTTAAGTAGCAGAATGTAGTCCAGAGAACGGAATGCGTTGTGTCGTAGTTTACAGCTTGACTGCGATATTTGCACCTTTCGGCTTAACACATCCGACTTTAGCAAGCATTTTTTGAGTACCGGGTTAGCATTCCCTCTTCGATTCCTTCTCCTTAGCCAGTCTGCCCTA
>JAVGWX010000007.1:23179452-23231952 GCA_036924085.1 Ariolimax columbianus
GTCTAATATAGGTTTATAAGATAATCTTATCCTAGTACGAGGAAAGACAACATCAGCTGAGTGTTGTGGCAGGGCATACCAGGTCCTTAGCCTTGGTTAGCGGCTGGTCTAGGAGTGAAGCCCCGACAGGCGAACAGATAGAGCATTGCTCTGCTGAACCGGCAACTTCTGCAGCTTGCCTTATTCCAAATATATTGGTATTACTTTTCCCTTGGAGCAAACAAGGCAGACCGAGAGAGCGGTCATACTGCATGGACAACATATGGTCTCTATATTTTTGCCTGGACTTTGTCCTAATGGCACAATTACTATCATCTGACAGGACGAAATAAGCCAATGATAAGATAATCAAAGGAAAGGATAAATTAGACTATAACTATTAATAATTTGTCAAAATACAAGAACAAGAGGGCAAAGCCATAAATCAATTAAAGAAAGGCCCGGATGACATGTTTAGGAAATATGTTCTTAGTCAGAGGGTTGTGAATGCTTGCAATGCATTGCCACACGAAGTAGTGGATGCATATAGAATTATTGCATTCAAGAATAGATTGTATGCGCATAGCTTTTAGAGCAAGGAAATGTAAATGAAACTGGTTGTATACAGACTATACAGAGTCGTCTAAACCAGTTTAAAGACGTTAAGTTAAGGTAAGTTAAGTATCGTGAGCTTGTAAGAAGCGACCATAGTGCGTTAATAACTCATTCTCTCAGGATTCATCCAATATCTCCAGAACCCTTGCACGTGTCTGCACTGTATACATGGTCTTACATTTCGCACAATATTCAGATTTTATGATACGCTAAAATGCAGATGCTACCATTTCTTAAACTGATTAGTGTCTTTGATATTTGTCAGGGAAATGATAATTGTACTCCTAAACAATATGATGTACAGTTATTGAATATGCGTCACATTAACGCAGTGGTAGAGCACTTCTTTTTTCACGGCGAAGATGCGGTGTTTATCTCCCACAACCAGTCGACCAAGTTGTGAACAGGTAACTGGCAAACGACGGCAAGTTAAAGACAGCGAGGAGAGGAGCTGACCAATCTAGTTAATACAAGCTGTGGCTTAGTTTACCCAAGTCTTAAGCAACTTGATTCTCCGACAGTAGAACAATTACAATGGGACAAACGTTACTTAGTATACCGAAGTCTCTAACAATGCCATTCTCCGACAGTAGTCTAACTACTATGGGACAAACGTTACTTAGTATACCGAAGTCTCTAACAATGCCATTCTCCGACAGTAGTCTAACTACTATGGGACAAACGTTACTTAGTATACCGAAGTCTCTAACAATGCCATTCTCCGACAGTAGTCTAACTACTATGGGACAAACGTTACTTAGTATACCGAAGTCTCTAACAATGCCATTCTCCGACAGTAGTCTAACTACTATGGGACAAACGTTACTTAGTATACCGAAGTCTCTAACAATGCCATTCTCCGACAGTAGAGCAATTACAATGGGACAAACGTTACTTAGTATACCGAAGTCTCTAACAATGCCATTCTCCGACAGTAGTCTAACTACTATGGGACAAACGTTACTTAGTATACCGAAGTCTCTAACAATGCCATTCTCCGACAGTAGTCTAACTACTATGGGACAAACGTTACTTAGTATACTGAAGAAAAATAGAAGAATTTGGTATTGGAAAAAGGAATGAAAGAGGAGATAGACAATTATGGGAGAATAATCACTTTATTCTAGGCAATACTTTCTTCCAACAACACAAGCTGAAGCTATACACATGGAAAAGACCAGGTGATAAAAAAAGAAATCGGATAGACTTTGTTACGATCAGAGACAGAATTAGGAATAGTGTCAAAAGTGAAAACATATCCAGGAGCAGATATTAATTCAAGTTATAATCTTTTGGTGATAAAATATAAAATAAGGTTAAAGACCACACAAAATGGTATTGCCCAAATGAATCAGCCAGACAGCTCAGCTTTAAAAACAACGTGACTTACAAGAACGATATAGTGTGGAAGTAAAGAACATATATGAAAGTCTTCCAATTGAAGATATAGAATAGAATAATCGCGCAAATTAACAAAAGAAAATCGATGTAAAATGAGGATGCTTAAAAAACAGCATTATAGAAGCAAACTGCATCCTACCAAAATAAGAAAGAACATGCAAAACAAGTATGGCGGACTGAGGACATTCTTAAACGTATGATACACCGGAAACAAGCAAAAAAACTCAAATAATTATAACATGTTGGACAAAACACAAGACTAGAGAAATGGTAGGAGGACAAATGTTCAAGTATAGAAGATATGAAGACAAAACACAAACACAAGACTAGAGAAATGGTTGGAGGACAAATGTTCAAGTATAGAAGATATGAAGACAAAACACAAACACAAGACTAGAGAAATGGTTGGAGGACAAATGTTCAAGTATAGAAGATATGAAGACAAAACACAAGACTAGAGAAATGGTTGGAGGACAAATGTTCAAGTATAGAAGATATGAAGACAAAACACAAACACAAGACTAGAGAAATGGTAGGAGGACAAATGTTCAAGTATAGAAGATATGAAGACAAAACACAAGACTAGAGAAATGGTTGGAGGACAAATGTTCAAGTATAGAAGATATGAAGACAAAACACAAGACTAGAGAAATGGTTGGAGGACAAATGTTCAAGTATAGAAGATATGAAGACAAAACACAAACACAAGACTAGAGAAATGGTAGGAGGACAAATGTTCAAGTATAGAAGATATGAAGACAAAACACAAGACTAGAGAAATGGTAGGAGGACAAATGTTCAAGTATAGAAGATATGAAGACAAAACACAAGACTAGAGAAATGGTTGGAGGACAAATGTTCAAGTATAGAAGATATGAAGACAAAACACAAGACTAGAGAAATGGTTGGAGGACAAATGTTCAAGTATAGAAGATATGAAGACAAAACACAAGACTAGAGAAATGGTTGGAGGACAAATGTTCAAGTATAGAAGATATGAAGACAAAACACAAGACTAGAGAAATGGTAGGAGGACAAATGTTCAAGTATAGAAGATATGAAGACAAAACACAAACACAAGACTAGAGAAATGGTTGAAAGACAAACGTTCAAGTATAGAATATATGAAGACAAAACACAAGACTAGAGAAATGGTTGGAGGACAAATGTTCAAGTATAGAAGTATAGAAGATATGGTGGATATTTTGAATTTAATCAATGCCCGTCTGTTGGGGTTATGACACTGCAAAAGAATAAGCAGCAAAAGACAAACTGCAGAACGTATTGATATCAAATAAGTATCAAACGGCGTGAGGCACTTGACAAGACGAAACATGAGTGTGTTCAACCAACGAGCTGCAGGAACTACCAGCATCTTCACACTTTGTCATTTACTTAAAGAGACTTAGCCCCTATGGGTTCATCCAGAGTGCAGTTAAATCGATTCATAAGAACGGAACAGAACTAGTATACCTAGAAAATGCAAGGCAACAAACAAGAAAGATGACTATCTCCTCAACAACAAAAACTGATATTAAATTCATTGAAGTACTTCACACTTCCTCCCCACTGGCAGTGGTGACTTTACTTACAGTTCATTGGTGTCTAAGTGATATGCAAGCAGCTCTCGCTCTTTGATCAATGCTACCTGGAATTTGTACCTGTTATTTACGAGTAGTCTGGAACAAGAGAATGTGGAATATGCTGTTATTACCACGTGTTCTTTACTGAATCTTGTCATACAAATAGGAACTGCTGCCGATTCGTTAACATACTCAAAACGAGCCAAAAAGATGTCCCTACTAGACAGGTACATCGAAATACTGATGAACATTTGTTTAGGGTAAACATCGTCAGAAATTGTATCGTTAGAAACAAATTGTGCTGGGGAAAAAAAGGGAGAGATAAAATCTTCCTAACACAGCATCCGCTGAGAGTGGTTGTTATCACGTTCATTTGCTTAACTCCCTTAGCCCGTGCATTTTCTCTTGTATCTAAGGCTGCTGTTTGTTGTTTTTTATTTCATTTGTACTTACAATTAAATGTCATAAACTTGGTAATGTGTTAACAAACTCCCAGGAAAAGTCACAAAATCTACACATGATGTGGACTTTGAGGTTTGAAAAAATGACAGGCACACTTTAAATGTCAGAAGATCGATGGATCCATAATTTAAAGAGATTATTATTACCTGGAACAGATCAAATAAGCAGCTGTGATGCTTCATGAAATTAGAAGTTAGTTTATCGGCAGCCCTTTAGAGCCTCTGTAGGGAGCATTAGTAATTGTATTGTTACTTTGTGACGGTAGTGATAAATATTGTTAATAACGGTCGTTGAGTAAGTAAAAAGGTCAAGGTAGTTCTAAAAAGTCCGTCCGCCCTTAGAAATACAGCGCCAAACATCATTCAATGACGTCAAATATTTAATTATTATATCATTATAGCAATTTCTGTTGTTAAATATAACGATAAAACTATCACTTTGACAGGTGGTATCTAGCTAAAGTATATTTGACTACTTGATCACTTTTTCATCTTAATCTATATCTTGATCACCGGTTCTTCAGCGTCGCTGCGTGTCCTAACTTCGTCTCCAGCGGACCCTGATTTGGGCCACAGAAGTCCAATGCGTATAAGTGCACCTCTAGAGGTATCTAGGATGTTGCAGCGTGCAGCAAGGGAGTCAGAGCAACGCATTGGAGGTCTCTTCTTATGTCGAGGGTACCATACTGCTGTCGTCGTGCTCCATCGACCATCGTTTCGTCACAAAATGTGACCTGCCCACCTATGTTTCGCCTTGTCTGCATGGATTACCGCATCCTTTACCAGGGACAACCCTCTTATGTCAGAATTGTGGAGACGTTGCATTCGTTGGTTCCGGAGAGTAAATCCGACCAATCGTCTCCTTAAGTGAGGCCTGGGTCAGTCTCAATTTGTCCTCTAGTAAATTTGTTGGTGTCCACGTCTCGGCCCCGTAGCACATAGCAGGGAGTATAACGGAATTGAAAAGGGAGGCTCGTCGGCCACCTGACAACCGGTCAGGGCCGTGTTAATAGACGAGAAGGCTGTCCAACCCAGTTGATTACTATCTGCGTTGCCTGGGATAATTACACGAGCCAGCCAACCCATTTCCTCACCCATCTTTTCTCACCCCCAAACTTGTCCATAATAAACTCTTCCCCATTAAACTACCTATCTCTCCGTCCATCTCTTCCGCCTCTAAACCTGCCCTCATCCATCTCTTCCTCCAGCCCGTCTACTCAGCGTCCATCTCCTCACCCCTTGGATCAGATCGCTGGCCCACTTGGTTAATAAACAAACAATTCATCATTTTCAGTATTTGCTGGTAAAATATATTCTCCATGTTCCCGTCACTCGTTAATACGTTGTGTTGATCTGCAAATTGCCATACAATGTTCAATGAAAGTTCAGTTCGATTTTCCATTCCGTTCGCGAGTTATGGCGTCTTCAGAAAGACAAACACAGAAACTTTTAGAAATATAGCATAGATTCTCGTTTCCATATCTTCTGGCAAAATAAAAGTGATAAAAATATATGTTGTTGCCACCTTTGATTCTATTTGTGGCAGTCTACTTTGATGTTTAATTCAATGCAAATTCACATATTTTTCCTGTTTCCGTAGTTCATTGCTGTATCATTATGCGGAATGTAGTTGAAAGAATCATCAATTAGAATCTTGCTAACATTTAGAACACAGACATATAAATGTGTGTGTTTGTTTGTGCGTGCGTGCATGTGTGTGTGTGTGTGTGTGCATGTGTATGTGTGTGTGCATGTACGTGCGTGTGTGTGTGCGTGTGTGTGTATGCGTGTATGCGTGTACGTGCGTCCGTGTGTGTGTGTGCATGTGAGTGTGTGTGTGAGTGTGCGTGCGTGTATGTACGTGTGCGTGCGTGCGTGTATGTACCTGTGTGTGTGTGTGTGCATGTGTGTATATATGTGTGTGTACTTTCAAATTTGCGAAACTAACTAGAATTAAAATGAATACAGAGTACTACTAAAATTTATTTCTTAACATTGGCATTACATTTAAGTAAGAACACGGAGACAAGTAATAAAAATGTGTACGTAATATTTGTCCATGTCTTCTGTGCCTCAAACATCTGGAGTGTGTGATATTGTTGTTATTGTTGATATTGTTGATATTGTTGATATTATTCTTATTATTGTTAAATGTCCACAACGAGTGTGAGAACTATATTTTATGACCTGTAAAAAAAAGCATTAAGTGGCGGGTTGAAGTTCCTGTCCTCACTTCCCGTGCGTGCTAATGAAGGTGGGCCGGGGTACTCCAGGCGGTTGTGCAATAATAGCTTCATCTGCTTGTCGCTCGCTCACTCCTACCATGTTGGATCAAGTCGACTCCACCTGGTTACCCAGACTACCTTTCAGACATCCCGTTTCCAAAAAAACTGCCAGGAAGCCGAGATGGTTGGGTCTTGACCAGAATATTTTATCTGATCCTGACTAACATTTCCGATCAGTATGTTTTGCCTCACCAGACGTTAGCTCGTCTCCTCAAGTCTATGTTATGTGACTCCAATATTATGTTTGACCACCACTATCAATGATGCTCCGTAGCTAATAAAATACCCATGGATCGGACGCATGCCACCCTTGCTTACACTAGATGGACTCAACAAGTCACGTTCTGGCGATCCGATAACAATAAGCCTCTTCTCGGTCGCTTGCTAATTCTTTTTCTTTTTCCCCTTCTTTGTTCTCTTTCAAACTTGAATAAAACTAAAGGACGTTATGGCCGAACTGTATGAATTATTAGTTAGACCTAGCTTTGAGTACTGTGTTCAGTTGTGGAGTCATTATCGTAGGAAATGATACAAAGAAGAGCGACAACTCTGAGGGTGGGATTCCTGAATTACAGTTGTGAGGGAAAACTAAGAAAAACCAGCCTACAGTGTCTATACAATAGAAGAATCCCAGGGGATTCAATACAGGTGTATAAGATAATCAGGCGAAAGGATACATTAAACTACGGGCTCACAACCTTTCCAGATTGCGAGCACTGTTCGCGTGTAAAATTAAGTCCGAGAGCATCTTGCAATTTAATGGGTTCTTTTTTGGAAAAAAAAAAAAAAAATTTTAATTTTTAAACACTTCCAAGTTTATGACATCCTTGAGCTTGAAATCCACTCAGAAGTTCAGTGATGTCCAAGGAAAAGCCGCTTGTATACTGTTTCCAATCTGTATATTTGAGTGTATTTCCGATCTTTATGTATGAATGCGTTACAAACCTTTATATGTGAGTGTGTTTACAATCTTTATATGTGAGTGTGTTCCCATTATCAGCTTTGTCGCTCTTTTTTGTATCCTTTCCAGAATGTGTGTACCCATCTAATATAAGAACTCTACACCTGTACACAGTACTCAAATTTAGGTCTAACTAATGCTTCATACAGTTTGACTACCACATTTTCGCTCCTATGTTAAATATTTCTTTTTCTCATACCTAACATTGCATTTGCCTTTTTCAGTGCTACCTGGACTTGTTCACTCACTTTACCTGTATGAGCTACTATAAGCTCTAGGTCCCTTTCCTTTTCTATCATTCTAATATTGTTCTCGCCCATTCTGTAATTATGTTCCATATTTGATCTACCCATGTTGATGACTGCACATTTATTTACATTAAACTCTATTTGCCAGCTCACAGATCATTGTCGAATTTTATCTAAATCCGACCTCAATATATCCACTTCCGCTTTAGATGAGACACTACTGCATAGTTTTGTGTCATCAGCAAATTTTGCAATCATGGATCCCATATCAATGTCCAAATCGTTTATATATATCAAGAACAAAATTTGTCCCAAAACTGAGCCCTGTGACACTCCACTTTTCACTTCACACCACTCAGAGTACTCCCTATTTATGCCCACTCTCTGTTTTCTTCCGGTTAACCAATTTTTAATCCATTTGGAAACTTCCCCACCTATTCCATGTGATTTTAACTTTCTAAATAATCTTTGATCAGGTACTCTATCAAAGGCCTTAGCAAAATCAAGATAAATAACATCCCCTGGCTCCCCTTTATCTGTCATTTTAGTAACCTCCTCCATGAATTTCAATAGATTTGTTAAGCATGATCTCCCTCTAGTAAACCCATGTTGCCTATTTTAGATTAGATGAAACGTGTCTAAATGCATTACAATGTTTTCTTTGATTATTGGCTCTAACAATTTGCAGACTGTACTCGTTAAACTCACCGGTCTATAATTTGCTGGATCAGATTTTTTGCCCTTTTTGAATAATTAGATCACTCCCGCATCTTTCCAATCTCCTAGAACAATCCTTTTAGCAAGTGATTGAGAACAGAATATAGCCAATGGTTTTGCTATTTGGTCTCTAATTTCAAACAGCAATTTTGGATGTGTACCATCTTGCCCTAGACATGTATCCACTTTCAACTCCTTAAATTTCCTCTATAATACAGATTGATCTTAATCCTTAACTGTACACCAGAATTAAGTCCAGATTATCACTATTCAAGGACATTTCTTCTCGGACTAAAGCCGACTTTCACTTGCCGGCCCTCCCTCCATTGAAGGTTAATCGATACCGCACCCAACCTCGCATTCTCAGCACAGCAAGGGTCAAGCTGACCAAAAGGTGGCCACAATCAGGAGTTCCGGCGGCGGGACACGTGGAAACTTGGAGTTTGACACGAACAAACACGGAAAGCTTGACACAAAAATTGGTCTAACACACTCCTCACGGTCCTCATCCCAAGGCTACGGAGTACATGGCTCCACCTGGGGAGTCTGTGGGGATTTCGGTCGACAGGATATGCATGAACACTGTCTCGGCAGTTGGACTTGGTAGTGGTCAATCAACACAACAGGCCTTTAACGCCTACACGAACATTAATATTATACTGTCAGGTTTAAAACACATACTGTAAAGTCTAGAACTCGTACTGTAAAGTTTAGAAATCGAACTGTACGGTTTATAACACGCACTGTAAAGTTTAGAACCGGGGTCGGCAAACATAAAGGGTCAAATAGTAAATGTTTTAGGTTATGTGGGCGGCAGTGAAAGAAATGGTGACACACAATGAAAATGAAAGCCATATAGTCCTGCTTACAGATGCTCTCGCCGTAGTCACAGCGCTAAAAAGCCAGAAAAACACTGAGCTTAATGACTTAAGAGCAGCACTCTGCAAACTGTGCCAGCAGTCCGCACCAAAAAGGGTAGTAGTACAGTGGGTCCCATCACACTGCAACATCCGAGGCAACAAAGAGGCAGACAGACTGGCAAAAGAAGGTGCAAGACTACCACAAACAGATACTAGTATGACGTACGAAGAGTCAAAACGGCTTATCAAAGCCAGATACATGACCAAATAGGAAACCGAACATACTGGTTACACCAAAAACGATGCCTATTACCAGTTGAACCGAAGAGAGCAGGTCGTTGTCTTCAGACTTCGCACTGGCCACAATAGACTGAGGTACCACCTATTCAACAAATTGAAGATAGGTGGTACCGACGAATGCCCGTGCGGTACTGGTAAAATGACCGCTGAACATCTGCTTCAGAACTGCCCGACATACGAGGATCAGAGAGAGCAGATGTGGCCATCACCAGTGGAACTGCAAGACAAGCTCTATGGCAGTGGCGACAGCCTCAGGATGACCGTCGCTTTTTTCGAAAAAATAATGGTTACTGTCTGACTGCGTACGAAGAAGAAGAAGATGTGGGCCAAGAAGGAAACTCGCTTTTATTTATATAGGCAGGCCTACTTAAATTACAAGAAAAAATACAAGTTCTCACAAACTGAACAAAATGTCAAGTAGTAATACTGATAATAATAATTTAAATAATTATAATAATAACAATAATATTAATAGTAATAAGTAGACCACAACTGTTTCAAATACAGCGCTACTAATGCAAAGAATAGAATTGCTTTTTTTTCAAGATAACATTTTCCCAATTTTTGGTTATAAGTCAGTACTCCGTTTCATCAAAGTGATTTCAAATGTTTATCAGTTAATCAACGTGCAAATATGAAGCTATATGAGCGTTTTTCTCGCAACTACTCGACATTCGGCCGTTCTGTTAGTACGCGTATTTTGGCATGTCAATGAATTTGAAAATATAAAAAAAACATTCTTAGATCACGGGCGTGAAAAAAATAGTTGGCGTGTCGCATCTGGCCAGCGAACGATAGTTTGTCGACTACTGGTTTAAAATATGTACTGTAAGGTTTAGAATACGTACTGTATAGCGTATTTGATCGGGTGGTAGAGACAGTCTAAGCGTAAATATTGCCAGTAGAGATGAAGTGTTACACTTTATTGTATATCTTCCCAGCGTTTATTAAATGGTGCGACAAATTACCTTTTTCCTCTCCCTTGCCCTTTCCAATTGGTTCTTCTTGTTTGTGCTTTTTTTGTTGTTATTGTTGGTGTTGGTGTTTTGTTTGTGTTGGTATATTGTTGCGGTGTTCTGGTTTTTGTTGTTTGTGTTGTATTTGTTGTTGTTGGTGTTGCTGTTGTAGTTGTTGGTTGTTTTTGTTTGCGTTGTTCTTGTTTGTGCTGTTGTTATTAAATCTCACAATGAGTAAGATTCCTACTGTTGTACGTCCTGAAAATGGCGCAAGGTACGGGGCGGCAATAGCTTTCTTCACATCCCGAGCCTGCTCATGAAGGTCCACCGGGATCCTCCAGGCGTTGTACTATATTTGGTTTCATTTGCGAGTCGCTCACTACTAGAAAGATCCCTTAAATCCTTCATCTTGTTAGCCAGGCTGGCATGAAAACAGCCCGTTTCCAGGTAGACCCTTGTGGAAGTGGAATGGGGGTCTTCGCCAGAATATTTTACCTGACCCTGACTAACATGTCCGACCAGTTTGTTTTACCTGACCCTGACTAACATGTTCGACCAGTTTGTTTTGTCTGACCCTGACTAACATGTCCGACCAGTTTGTTTTACCTGACCCTGACTAACATGTTCGACCAGTATGTTTTGCCTGACCGTGACTAACATGTCCGACCAGTATGTTTTGCCGGACCCTAACTAACATGTCCGATCAGTTTGTTTTGCCTGACCCTGAATAACATGTCCGATCAGTTTGTTTTGCCTAACCAAAGGTTTGCCTTCTCTCTATTGTCCAATCACGAAAGCTGAGTGAACAGTAGTCTACAGCGAGGTTATATAATAGATCAACTACGTACGTCATTCCGTCCAGATCTTCTTCTTATTAATACGCTGTCAGACGTCAACTTAAATTTGTTCGAAGAAAACAGCAGTCATCCTGAGGGTGTAGACACTGCCATAGAGCTTGTCTAGTGTTGGTACTGGTGATGGCCACATCTGCTTTCTCTGGTCTTCGTATGTCGGGCAATTTTGCAGCAGATGTTAGCGGGCATTTTCCCTGGACTACAGGTGCATTCGTCAGTAGCACCTATCTTCAGTTTATTGAATAGATAGTACCTCAGTCTGTTGTGGCCTGTGCGGAGTCTGAAGATCACGACCTGCTCTTTTCTGTTCAACTGGTAATAAGCATCATTTTTGTGTAATTCCGTCCAGATGATTGATAGCTGGGTTGTAGATTTGAAGGTCAATAAATCAAAATATGTCAGTTACCAATGGAGCTCAGACACATATACGTCAAGGTCTCCTGCTTGGGTCTTTCGTCCCTATTATCGTAATGTTTGTCTGAAGTTCTCTTCTCCTGTGCATATTATCTGAATATTTGTCTAAAGTTCTCTTTTCCTGTGTATTTAGATTTGTCTGTATTTCTATTCCCTTGAGGAGTCCAGAACAGAGACTGTCCTGTAATGCTGTAACTTGGTTAGCTTATTATGTGTTCTTTGCATCGCCATAATCTCCTCTTCACGATATGTCCCACTTATATATCTCTAGTTCCTTCCAACAGTTCCACATGAGTGATCTATTCATATCATTTCAAACTCTCCATTCTGTCTGGTTCCGTCCAACAGTTCCACATGAGTGATCTATTCATATCATTTCAAACTCTCCATTCTGTCTGGTTCCGTCCAACAGTTCCACATGACTGATCTTATCATATCATTTCAATCTCTCTATTCTGTCTGGTTCCGTCCAACAGTTCCACATGACTGATCTTATCATATCATTTCAATCTCTCTATTCTGTCTGGTTCCGTCCAACAGTTCCACATGACTGATCTTATCATAACATTTCAATCTCTCTATTCAGCTCATCACTCATCTATGTAAGAAAGTACGTTTTTCCTTTTTCTTCTTGTTTTCCATATCCCAAAACCATACAAAAGAACGGAATGTATATTACAGTTGAAATGTTCTTGAGTTTTGTGTTGGGCATAATTTGATTTCTATAAATTTCCCAGCCATTCAAGGTAGATGAAATCCAACATGAAAACATTGAACTAATCTACAAGATAAATATGGAAACGACATGGAATTCAATTCTTTCTCGGCACGGCTGGATACCACTGTCAAGTACACTGTGTTTACAACAAGCTTAAATGCTTTTACTTTGTCACTTTGTTTCTACCATATTGGGTTGACGTCTTTGATTGTTTCTACCATATTGGGTTGACGTCTTTGATTGTTTCTACTATATTGGGTTGACGTCTTTGATTGTTTCTACCATATTGGGTTGACGTCTTTGATTGTTTCTACCATATTGGGTTGACGTCTTTGATTGTTTCTACCATATTGGGTTGACGTCTTTGATTTTACATGAAGCTATAAATACTATCCTACACGGAAATGTGCAACGCGGACGACGAAGAGGTCGTTATAAAAAGAAGTGATAGGACAACATAAAAGAATGGACCAATCTCCGACCAGAGGAGGAACAGGCAGCGGCCGCTGACAGAGAGGTGTGGCGTGGGTTTGTGGCGGTGTTCCTCATTTGTGCCCCAACGACCTCATCGGTTACGGGATGGTCGTATCTGGTCAGGTATGGTCATCCCGTAACCGGTGAGGTCGTTGGGGCACACATGAAGACATCCTTACAACACCACGCCCCCATTCTCTTTCCGCGGCCGCTACCTGTGCCTCTTCTTGTCGGAGATTGGTCCATTCTTTTATGTTGTCCTCCCACCTCTTTTGGGGCCGGCCTCTTCGTCGCCTGCCTTGCACCTTTCCGTGGAGGATCGTATTTGAAAGACCATTTGATCTCGATATGTGACCGTACCAAGCGAGTTTCCTTCTTTTGACAGTTGCCAAAAGGTCTTCAAAAGGCCCTATTGCTATTATAATTCTATCTCGTATTTCCTCATTAGTAACTCGATCTTATTTCGTGACGTTTAAAAATCTTCAGAAGCATCTCATCTCCATTACGGGATGACCTGACCTAAGTGTTTCAGGAGAATGGGGTCGCCGTCCTATGTCAATTCATGCGTAGTGTCTCAAAGGATTGCTTGTGGCAAACAGTGCTGATATTCTGTGTTCACCTATCGAGTGGATTACAAGGGTCAAGGTAAAAAAATAACAGGTTGATGCAAAAAGGTCTTCATTTGGAACTAATGACACACAAAATTAGAATAAATCATTAGTCCACGAGATAAAGATAGTAGCGATAAGGAATGATTCACTTATCTAGGCACTAGTGCACACTTTTGTGAGAAAAACTGAAAATGCAGGTTGTGACAGAAACTAAGGGACATAATTATAAAGAAATTAAGGGAGGAAATACCATTATTTAAGATATGGTTGGAGCTGTATCGCAAACAGGGAGAGATATCAATGTAAGGAGCGTGTTCTTGTGTAGGACCTCGCTTCTTACAACCGTCATCTTATTTAGATGTTACAAGATTCTTGGCAGGTTTGCAGTATGGTAGGTTGCCATTAATTTATGAATAAGGGGCGTAGAGTGAATTCAATGAGATGATAGGTTGGACGGTGGTGGGATCAATTAGTAAAGAGAGAGAGAGAGAGAGAGAAAGAGTGAGAGAGAGAGAGAGAAAGAGTGAGAGAGAGAGAGAGAGTGAGAAAGAGTGAGAGAGAGAAAGAGAGAGAAAGAGTGAGAGAGAGAGAGAGAGAGAGAGAGAGAGAGAGAAAGAGTGAGAGAGAGAGAGAGGGAGGAGGGATGAATTCAATGAGATGCTAGGATGGGAGGGCAATGGTTGACTTAGGAGAGAGAAAGAGAGAGAGAGAGAGGGAGGAGGGATGAATTCAAAGTTATGAAATGAAGGAAGAGGGGATTATTAGGGGTAGTAGAGAGAGAAAGAGAGAAAATATACAGAGAACGGGAGTGACAGATAAATGAAGAAGGTTAATTCTGTTAAAGCTTTCATGCCTGGAACATCCAACGAGATAGACTAAACGGTATTCAAATACCAACAGCCTATGTCGACTAGCTAATAATCTCTTTGACCAGAATACAGCCGTTTCAGATTCGTGCACATATGTTGGTGAATATGTAATACTTTATTTTGTACCCATGAATTTAAGTATTTATTAAGTTCATTATATAAACTGTGTATATACGGGTGTATATATATATATATATATATATATATATATATATATATATATATATATATATATATATATATATATATATAAATATATATATATATATATATCATTCATTCATTCTATAAGCGTCTCAATCTTTGCAGACCATGTGCGTGGCACCCTGTGAGTAGCCTCTCACAGCGCAAGCCCTGGTGCTGAATATGGAGACCCTGGGCTTTTACAACTGTAAGATCCTCCTCTCTTCCTCGCTGGTATAATCCAAAGGAATGCAAAGCATGACAATTTTGTACCAGCTCGTCTGCAGGAGCTGCCGGAATGAGTTCGCAATTTCGAAACCATCCGCCTCATGTGCTACCACTCCAGATTTTCTGGCAGGGTTTACTCACGTAGCCCTACTTTCTCCCAAGGTTTCCACAAGGGAGTGGAGTCGTTTCCCGCAGATGCTAGTTACTCGAGACATCCGATGATACTCTCATCGTCCCAAGACTAGCCAGCACTCTCTGGGACTTGTGGGTTTAAAATCATATATATATATATATATGCATGTGTGCGTGTGCGTATGTGTGTGTGCGTGTGTGTGTGCGTGTGTGTGTGTGCGTGTGTGTGTCGATGTTGTTTTAATGCCCATAACGAGTTCGCTTTCCCGTTTATGTGCCCAGACAAAGGCGTTAAAGGGTGGGTTTTAGTAGCTTTCCTCACATCCCAAGCGCGCTGATGAAGGTGACAGGGGTCCTCCAGACGGTTGTCTTATATTTGGCTTCATCTGCGTATCACTCATTACTGCGGTGACCACGTCGATCCTCTACTTCGTTATTGAAGCTGCCAAGAAGTGCAACCCGTTTCCAGTGAGAAGTACCAGAAAATCGATGGGGAGGGTGGAGGGAGTGGTGGGGGGTTGGCCAGTATATTTTGTCTGACCCTGAAAGACATGTCTGATAAGTACATCTTGCCTGATCCTGACCAACATGTCTGTTCAGCATATTTTACCTAAACCTGACTGACATGTCTGATAAGTACATCTTGCCTGATCCTGACCAACATGTCTGTTCAGCATATTTTACCTAAGCCTGACTGACATGTCTGATAAGTACATCTTGCCTGATCCTGACCAACATGACTGTTCAGCATATTTTACCTAAACCTGACTGACATGTCTGATAAGTACATCTTGCCTGATCCTGACCAACATGTCTGTTCAGCATATTTTACCTAAACCTGACTGACATGTCTGATAAGTACATCTTGCCTGATCCTGACCAACATGTCTGTTCAGCATATTTTACCTAAACCTGACTGACATGTCTGATACGTATATCTTGCCTGATCCTGACCAACATGTCTGTTCAGCATATTTTACCGAAACCTGACTAACATGTCTGATCAGTATATTTTGCCTGACCAGAAGTTAGTCTCCACTCCCCAAATACATGACGATAGGAAGGTTAGAAAGTAATGTATATAAGTAGCATGTTTGTCGCTCTTACAATCGCCAACCTATTTGACTGTTATAAGTTTGATGGCAGGTGTGCAGTACGGTAGATTGCTATTATTTTATGTACGCAGAAGAGCGATCCCACCGAGAGAAATCACCCGTGTTAGCCAAAGTGAACACTGCGTTATACAAACGCGGGATTGTGAAATTTGTCTAGATCGAACTTGGCCTATATTCCCTAATTGCAATTGTTGAATGTAGAAAAACCAGCCCAACTTTGACATGGCTTTAAGAGATCTCGCTGGTTTAACATACCACCTGATCCCCATCTTGAAGCAAGGCATATTCGGCATCCGGAGGTCCGGTGTTCAAATTCCTGGATGCCCATTAAGTTACTTGTTTGTTCTGTTGTACGTTATGTATTTTCTGTTGTTTGTTATGTATTTTCTGTTGTTCATTATGTATTTTCTGCTGTTCGTTATGTATTATCTGTTGTTCGTTATGTATGCTGTTGTTGTTCGTTATGTATGCTGTTGTTGTTCGTTATGTATGCTGTTGTTGTTCGTTATGTATGCTGTTGTTGTTCGTTATGTATGCTGTTGTTGTTCGTTATGTATGCTGTTGTTGTTCGTTATGTATGTTACTCCCATCATCATGTAGCATGTCCTTTGCAAGTTGCAAATATACTTAAACTATTCTAGGGATTCTCGCCCCACAGAGAACATGTCGCAAAAAGGGCACTGTTAGGCTATAAAATCAGGTCTTGATTATGTAGTTAGCTGAGTGGCATAGATGGCGCCTGACAGGCTGCCGGTCAACTTTGCTCTAATTTACTCTTCCACCACCACCAGTCCAAAAAATAGGCGATCGTATATTCCAAGTGCTATCAGCCAAAATGTCACCAGCGGATTTTCGCCTGCCAATAAAAAATATGAAACAAAGGAGGTCACACCTCCCCAGGACGTCTAACGACACAACTTGACTAAAATAGATAAAAGAGAAATACTTGCCTTGTTATCGTTGTCACAAACATTCTGTGTTTACAACTCAGTTTCCTAGTATTCCCTCCCTTGCCTTGTAACAACAAACGTGACTGATTTACATGTTCCTGTGTCATCCAGACACGCAATTTTAAATATTCTGTCATTTGTCACTGGTGTAGCATCACATTCATTGGTGAGATGGGTTGGAACTCCACGTGCGCTTCAGACAACATCTCATTACTATCTCCAAAGACTCTTGCGCCCCAGTCGCTAATCACTTCAACAGTACTGGCGCCATGGAAGTCCAATACTAAGGTCCCAGGTATCGTCTCTTGCCATTCACATGTTCGGCATCAATTCTAGCTGGAGAATAGATTAATCTCCCTAATGGGCTGCTTCCATCTTCACGGTATCAACAGTTTCCATACATTTGCTCAGGCTCTATCGCCAATATCCTTTTACCTCCTCATTTCATTTCCAATTTTCTCCTTGTCTTCAACTATATGTGTTTGTGCTATTTTGGTTGTATGTTCGTGTATCTCCATCTCATAATTTCCCTGTTGGCTTTTAAGAGCTAATCCGGCACATTGCTTTCCAATTCTTCATAATCCCCACTTATTATACATTCCTGAACAGCCTCGTTACTTTAGCTTCCACCCAAAATGGCTGACGGTTCTCTCAGACGATTTCCAGCTAAGTATCGTATTTTATGTCATCATTACGTCCATGATATGTTAGTTGGTTCTATGTGTGCTGTTCATTGTCTCCGATTAAATTATTTTTGTCGCAACGAAGATATTGTTCTTAATCTTGCTTTAACACGGTATCTTAACCCCACATGCCATCTGTTTATGTTCTTTCTATATTTTCTAACCTTGGACTTTAATTTGTTTTGTTGTTGATCGTGAGGCTAACAACCTCATTATGTAAAACTATTGCTACTGAAACAAACCACCACTGTAAATTTGCTGATACAGACTTCCTGTATAGTGACGTGCAGCAGTTATATGCTACATTCTCCACTCGGAATTTAAGAAAACTGATAGTAGGATTCCAGAATTACGATTATGAAGAAAGACTCAGAAATGCCGGTTCACATTGTCTAAGAAAGAAATGAATTCGATGTGACTTAATACATGTTTGTAAGATAATCAATGGAAAGGACAAATTAGACTATAACAACAAGAGGGCACAGCTTCAAATTAACTAAAGAAAAGTAAAAAAAAAAAATATTAAATATTAAGAAATATTTTTTTAGTCAGAATGTAGTGAATGCTTGGAATGCATTGCCACAGAAAGTAGTGGAGGCATGGACAATTTATGCATCCAAGAATAGATTGTATGGGCATAGCTTTTAGAGCAAGGATATGTAAATTAAACTGGTTGTATACATACTATTCAGAGAGGGAACGGCGTGGTCTAGTGGTTAAGTGACACGGCTCACAACTCGAAGGTGCTGTATTCGATCCCCATCACAGTACCGGCCGTTACCTCGGCCAAGCAACCCTTTAGAAAATGCAGGATGAAGCAGACCCTTACATAAAATGGATGCTGAAATCGGATTCACTGGGCCAGCAGGCGCAAAATAAAAACCACAGTGTAACGCACACCGCCTTTAGGATTAGAAAAAAATAATCGAACGCAAAATAAAAACAAAAAAATACTCTGCAGAGTCGTCTGAACCAGAATAAATACGATACGTTAAGTTGAACGGTTAAGTCATCACTATTTAAAATGAATCATGATGGGAGATGTATGAAGTAATATCTTCGTCTGGTTGGTCAGCCCTTAGACTGGTTGTAATGTTGTCTGATCATGTCTCTCCATTAGATCCTATCTTCTGGTTGTCAGTCATAAGACTGGTTGTAAGGTTGTCTTAGCATGTCACTTCATTTGACCTATTCTCTGGTTGGTTAGTACTAAGACTGGTTGTAAGGTTGTCTGAACACGTCTCCTATCCTATCCATTTGATCCTATCCTCTGGTTGATCAGCCATAAGACTGGTTGTAAGGTTGTCTTAGCATGTCACTTCATTTGACCTATTCTCTGGTTGGTCAATCCTAGGACTGGTTATAAGGTTGTCTTAGCATGTCACTTCATTTGACCTATTCTCTGGTTGGTCAATCCTAAGACTGGTTGTCTCAGCATGTCTCTCCATTTGACTCTGTCCTATGCAGATCTCTTCCTTTTACCAAAGGTTCGTACTTGAATGTCTCTGCATACCTGAGATATAAAGATGAGTCCTGATTGCCCCCTTCCACTTTTCCCCTAAATCTTGCCCACCAGTATCTTCCGTAGAAGACTTTCATGTTTCATATTGTGTCCCATCCAACTTAATCTATGTTTTTGTATTATTTTCAGTTTGGTCATTCATCTGTATGTCTTATTCTTTGCGAGCGATGAGTCGATTTCTAACAGCTGAAGGATGTCGACTAGTTGACATTCATCGTAGAATGCAGGCAATGTATGGTGACTCGAATTCTTGCATCAATTTTGGTGATGTCATTTATCTTCCAACATCAACGGGGAAAGTGTCATTGAATCTTATTTATGTTAAACTCCAACGTTCCATTATACGGTAGCATCACATTTTATTTTTTTGGTTTCGTTCGCCTTATTTTTCTAATGCCCAAGGCGGTGTGCGTTGCATCCTGTTTTTATTTTGCGCCTGTCGGCCCAGTGCATCCGACTTCAGCATGCATTTTATGTAAGGGTCTGCTTCCTCCTGCATATTCTAAGGGTTTGCTTCCCCGGGGTAACGGCCGGTGCTGTGATGGGGATCGAACCCAACACCTTCGTGTTGTGAGCCGTGCCACTTAACCACTAGGCCACGCCGTCCCCTGCACCACATTTTAAAAGCTGCGAAGCTGTTTTCATCCTTCTTTGCCAAAGTCCATCTTTCAGCCCCATACAGTGTCATAGGTCATATACTTACTCAGTCGCTTCTCTTCTACCGTGAGGTGTAGAGGTGCCATAGGCCATATACTTACTTAGTCGCTTCTCTTCTACCGTGAAGTGTAGAGGTGCCATAAGTCATATACTTACTTAGTCGCTTCTCTTCTACCGTGAGGTGAAGAGGTGCCATAGGTCATATACTTACTTAGTCGCTTCTCTTCTACCGTGAGGTGTAGAGGTGCCATAGGTCATATACTTACTTAGTCGCTTCTCTTCTACCGTGAAGTGTAGAGGTGCCATAGGTCATATACTTACTTAGTCGCTTCTCTTCTACCGTGAAGTGTAGAGGTGCCATAGGCCATATACTTACTTAGTCGCTTCTCTTCTACCGTGAAGTGTAGAGGTGCCATAGGTCATATACTTACTTAGTCGCTTCTCTTCTACCGTGAGGTGTAGAGGTGTCATAGGTCATATACTTACTTAGTCGCTTCTCTTCTACCGTGAGGTGTAGAGGTGCCATAGGTCATATACAAGTTGTGATTATTCTCTTCATAAGTTCTAACCAGATATTCTTTGTTGGATATTTATATTTTATCCTCAGTTCCTTGTTTGCTAATGCAATCCTTTTCTTAATTCCCGTCTCATTACCGTCATCTTCTGTAATGGTTGACCCTAAATATGTAAATGTCTGTACATGTTTGATCATTTCTCCGTATATGTTTATATTCATTTGCCTATGTTTAAGTTTAAAGGAGACACAAAAACTACATTAGAATTAATGAATACGACTATCTACCGGTTCTAGATAAATTACCATTTAAGAAATTATAAATGTTTATACAAGACGTGTTTAATAAGACCGGACATAAATGCACCAAGTGAACATACGTACAGTGTGCATGATGACGTTAATTCTGATGTAAACAGCAAATACCAACCGTAACGTTTGCACAATTTTATTGTCCTGCGACTCATAGTTTTCTCAGCAGACCGTTGAAAAACATGGCGTCACACCGCCTTGGGGGTTAGAGAAATAAGGCGAACGCACTATTACAGTGGAAGACCTGACGAACACCTTCATGGAGTCGGAATGCTGGTGCACAAAGACACACCATGTTGTGTATTGAGTTGCAGACCAGTATCAAGCCGATTGCTCAGTATACGACTAAATGCAAAGCCCTTCAATGTCAGGGTGATACAATGCTATGCACCTACCTCAGATTACGAGGACAGCGAGGTTGAGAGCTTCTACGAGGACTTGCAGGCTTTGGTGAACGAGGTACTGAAGAAGGATATACTGGTGGTACAGGGAGATTGGAATGTCAAAATTGGCGAAGACATGGTACGTGACTGGAAAGGCACAAGTGGAGCATATGGAAATGTGACCACGAACGATAGAGGACTGAGACCCCTGGAATTTGCGCATTATAATAAGCTGATAGTAGCGAATACGATGGGACCACATAAAATGCCGAGACGGTGAACGTGGCACAGCCAAAAATGGTACGCTTCATGGTCAAATATAATATATGTTGGTCCAGAGGAGATTCAGATCTCGCACCAATAGCGCCTGGACAAGAAGTTTTCCAGGTGCCGATATAGGGAGCGACCAGGACTTAGTGCTGATGACCATGCATCTCAGACTAAAGAAAGTTCTGAAAAAAGAGATAACTAGACTGAGATTTGACTTGGAGAAGTTGAAGTACCCGGATATAGTGTAGACCTTTGCAGCGAGGATTGGGGGGGGGGGGGGGGGAAAGAGATTCTTTTTCTTCTTCTTCTTCGTACGCTGTCAGATGTCAACCTGTATTTTTTCGAAAAAACCAGAGGTCATCCTGAGGCTGTCGACACTGCCATAGAGATGATCTAGTGTTGCCATTGGTGATCGTCACATGTGCTTTCTCTGATCCTCGTATGTCGGGCAGTTTTGCAGCAAATGTGCATTCGTCAGTGCCACCTATCTTCAATTTATTGAATAGGTAGTACCTCAGTCTATTGTGGCCTGTGCGAAGTCTGAAGACCACGACCTGCTCTCTTCTGTTCAACTGGTAATAGGCATCGCTTTTTGTGTAGCCAGTATGTTCTGTTTCCCATTTGGTCATGTATCTGGCTCTAATAAGCCTTTTGGACTCTTAGTAGGTCACACTAGGATCTGGCTGTGGTAGTCTTGCACCTTCTTTTGCCAGTCTGTCTGCCTCCTCGTTGCCTTGGATGTTACAGTAGGATGGAACCCACTGTACCACTACTCTTTTTGGTGCGGACTGCTGGCATAGTTGACAGAGTACTGCTCTAAATCATTAAGTTCAGTATTTTTCTGGCTTTTTAGTGCTGTGGCTACGGCCAGGGCATCTGTAGACAGGACTATATGGCTTTCATTTCTTTTGCCTGTCACCATTTCTTCCACTACAGCCCTCAGTGCCTCTGCCTCCACTCTGAAATTGATTGAGTATTTTCCAGTTGCCACTGAAAGTGTTATTTTTTTAACATTTGATAGGCTCAGGAATACCCCTGCCCCTCCGTTCTCTGTTGTGTTTGTTACAGAACCGTCGGTGTATGCATGGGTCCAGTCCATGCTTGGGTAGTTTTTCGTTATGTACCTCAGGGTTATGTCTCTTCTTTCTTTTACAGTCTGGCTGTTCTTGTTTCCAATACATGGTATATTTTCGACCACCTCCGGAAGTATATGCTGCTCCCATGTGGGTTTGCGTACAGTAGGGATGGGCTTTGGTGTTGTTAATGTGATCATAGGGTCTTCGCTCATCTTTGCTTTGGCTATTTCTGCAAAGTTTCTCCGCTTTAGTTTCCCATTTCCAAATCTATTTAGTCTCTGATGCATTGGATAGTCTGTCAGTGTTCTGAGTTTCTCTGCTTGCTGCTGGGCTCTCAGTCTCTTATGTCGGTCATGGATTGCAGATTTGTAATCTTTTCAAGTTCTACAATTGGCGTTCACTTCATGCCTCCTGTTATAACTCTCATGGCTTGGTTTTGTAGTTTGCTAATTTTGTCAAAGTTCGCCTTTGCTGCTGTTGTCCATGCTGCAATGCCATACTCGAGAACTGGTCTCACTCTTCCAGTGTACAGTTTCTTTAGTATACTTTCGTCTGCTCCCCAGCTTGTGCCAGCAAGTTTCCTCATAATTGCCATTCTTTCTCTGGCTCTCATTCGATTTCTCTCGATCTGACTTTTCCATGTCATGCGCCGATCAAATGTGACACCCAGGTAGTTTGGGTTGTCGTTTGGCTGCAAGTATTTGCCATTAAGACTTATTGGAGAGGATTCGCACCTCTCTTGGTTCTAAACGAGGAGGCAAATGTTGAGACGATAAATGAAGCCCTGAATTCGGCATTAATCTCCACGGCATCTGAGGTTCTAGGTAGGTGCAGGATTAAGAAGAAAGCATGGATCACGGGTGAAATACTGGATTTAGATGACAAGAGACGACAAATGAAGAGAGTGAAGAAAACACTAGATGGGATTCAGCAATATAGAGAGATAAACGGAAACATAAAGGCCAAAATGAAACAGGCCAAGGTGGAATGGATAACGACTCAATGTGCAGATATCGAACACAATCTAGGAAGAAATGATGCCAAGGGAGCATATAAATTAGTCAAGGACTTAGGCCTGTACAAAGTCGAAACACAACGATTCAGGACAAGACATTCGTGAGCGCTGGACAGAGTACTGTTCGGAGCTATATAAACATGAAGGTAGACGTGAACAAAGAAATGCAATATCTCCTGAAGTGAGTCTGATAGAGGAAAATTAAACGATAACAAGGGAAGAAGTATATGAAGCCGTGAAAATGCTGAAGAGAGGGAAGGCTGTAGGTGTGGATAATATCGCAGCAGAGCTCCTACAAGTGGGAGGTGAGGCAACAATTAATACCCTGACTTACATCTGCAATAGAATTTGGCAGACAGGAGAGTGGCCCACCAGCTGGACAAAATCAGTCAGTATACCACTGCTTAAATCAGGAAACCTAAATATATGTCAGAACTATCGAACAATCAGTCTGATAAGTCATCCAAGTAAAGTTCTCTTGAGAATAATACTTAACAGACTGAAACCACAGGCAGAGAATATCATTGCCGAAGAACAAGCGGGCTTTCTAGCGGGAAGGAGTACCATCGAGCAGATATTTAATCTTCGTCTACTGAATGAGAAGTACTCAGAGTATCAACAACAACTCTACCATGCCTTCATTGACTTTAGAAAGGCGTTTGACAGAGTGTGGCATGCGGCGCTATGGTCAACAATGAGGCATTATAAGTTCAAAAGTGATATTGTGAGGGTAATTGCAAACCTTTATGAGCAGGCGACAAGCGCAGTCTCTGTAGAGGGAACGCTAGGCGATTGGTTCCGTACGACGGTGGGTGTGCGACAGGGATGTATACTCTCCCCAACACTCTTCAATATATTCTTGGAGAGAATAACGGAGACGACCTTAAATTGACATGTTGGAACGGTTAAAATAGGTGACAGGCTTATCACAAACTTCCGATTTGCTGATGATATTGATGTATTGGCAGGCACAGAAAGGGAACTCCAGGAGTTGATTGGTAGCTTGGATAGAGCGGCCCTGAGTCTTGGTATGGAAATAAATGCAGATAAAACAAAGTTCATGACCAATAACATAGCAGGGTTTAAATCTGTAATAGAGGCAAATGGGCAGGAACTTGAGGTGGTAAAACGTTTCAAATATATGGGATCATTAATCAGTGAAGAGGTATCGAAGCCAGAGGTAATTGCATGAATAGCAAAAACAACAGCGGCGCTGACTCGGCTGAAACCTATATGGCAAGACAAGCGGCTCGCCCTCGGCATAAAAGTTAGACTAATGCGCTTTCTGCTGCTATCAATATTTCTGTATGCCTGCGAGACCTGGACCATTACAGCAGATATCCAAGGCAGAATACATGCAATGGAAATGAGGTGCTATAGAAAACTCCTAAATGTTACATATAAAGATCGTGTCACGAACGTAGAAATACGTCAGAGAGTTGAAGGCGCTATTGGTCCTTTTGAAGATCTATTCACAGCTAACAAAAGACGAAAGATGGCCTGGTGCGGGCACGTCGCGAAGTCCAACGGAATTACCAACTCGATACTCTTTGGTTCCGTACCGGCCAGAGAGGGCGAGGACGTCCAAGGAAGAGATGGGTGAACAACATCACTGAGTGGTCAAGCCTTCGTCCCGGTGAGATACGTCAGGCGGCGACAGACAGAGAGGGAGGGCGTGGGATTTTGGGAGTGTTTTCGAGTGTGCCCCAACGACCTGATGGGTTACGGGATGAACTGATCTGCACTGAAAACAAAAATAGTTTTTTTTTAAATTGGCTGGTGTGATACGGAACCTTCCAGAGTTGATCAGCAAGCAGTGATTCTGTTTCTAACAACTGACGGATGTCAACCAGTTGATATTCATCGCAGAATGCAAGCAGTGTATGGTGACAAAAGTGTGTCGAAGACAACAGTGAAGAACTGGACAACGATGTTCAAAGAAGAAGGTGGGTTAACGAAAGATCTTCCGAGACGAGGTCAGGCGCATATTGTTGCGTCAGAAGATGCCATCACCAAAATTGATGCAAGAATTCGGGTCACAATATACTGCCTGCATTCTACGATGAATTTCAACTGGTCAACATGCTTCAACTGTTAAAAACCGACTCACCGCTCGCAAAGAATAAGACAGACAGATGAATGTCCAACAAGCTAAGAATAAGACATATAGATGAATGTCCAACAAACTAAGAATAAGACATAGAGATGAATGTGTCTGAGACAATAACGAAATGCTATTTATAAGTTAATACACTGATAAAACGATCAATGAGAACCAAATGGAGAGTCGAGTACAAAGAATACAAGTCAAAAAATGGCAGCATAGATAGAGATGGACAGACAAAGATCTTCAGACTCAGAACAGGACATTGCAGACTTAAGGTCCGCAGAATGGGTATCAGAGACACAGCACATGCAATTGTGGAGCACCCAATCAAACACCAGAACATATCCCACAGGACTGCCCTACTTATACGGACCAAAGAGAGTCGGTATGGCCCTGGGAGCGACCATGCTCGAAAAGATGTGGGGGACCGGCGGAGACCTGAAACTGACAGTCTTCTCCGTAAAGCGCACCGATCTAAAAGCATAGCATCAGTTGATAGAAGAAGAAAGAACTGACTGCTGAGAATCTACCACAAAGATGTCCAACATACGAAGAACAGAAAAAGCACACATGGCCGTCCGTAAACCATTCCAGGACAAGCTCTATGGAGATACCGGTAGTCTCATCCTAACCACTGCTTTCTGTAGATATATTCAAGATGATGTCTGAAGAAAGTGCACGAATTAGAAAAAGAAGAAGAAGAAACTTTTTTTTCTTTTATCAATTCGTAAGAATCGAAATCACAAAAATTGGGGAAAATAACAAAGTTTAAATATACTCTGTTTTCTCATTACGAAAACAGATCAGAAAAATTACACTAAACATACAAATATATTCATTGCATGTACCAAAAAAACACATTATTCTTCCAAATTTAGGCATATTATTTACGCTGGCGATTTCTAGACCTGGCTGTTTCTACCCACGTTCAATGAATGCTAATATAAACGTGCAAGTCCTTATTGGTGCCACGGGGCAGGCGGAAGTACATTTTGGGGTATAGGGCAGACTGGAGTCCTTTTTAGGGTGACGTAGCAGCTGGGTGTGCATTTGTGGGTCATGGATCAGGATGGTGTAAATTGTGGGGTCATGGGAGGGCTATAAGTTCCTTTTGGGTTCAAAAAGTGGCTGTAAGTGCATTTTGGGGGCTCAGACAAGCGGAAGTGCATTTTGGGGGTCTTGGAGTAGGAGAAGTGCATTTGGTTCCACGCAGTAGCGGAAGTGCATTTTGAGGTCACAGAGTAGCGGAAGTGCATTTTGAGGTCACAGAGTAGCGGAAGTGCATTTTGAGGTCACAGAGTAGCGGAAGTGCATTTGGAGGTCACAGAGTAGCGGAAGTGCATTTGGAGGTCAAAGAGTAGCCAAAGTGTATTTTGAAGCCACAGATTAGCGGAAGAGCGTATTGGGGTCAAGAGTAACGGAGGTGCATTTTAGGGGCACAGAGTAACTGAGGTGTATTTTGGGGGCACAGAGTAACTGAGGTCCATTTTGGGGGCACAGAGTAACGGAGGTGCATTTTGGGGGCACAGAGTAACTGAGATGTATTTTGGGTGCACAGAGTAAGGGAGGTGCATTTTGGGGGTCATGGGGCAGTTAAATTGCATTTTGGCGTCACTAACTAATGGAAGTGCATTTTGGCGTCACTGAGTACAAGAAGGGGATTTTGGGGTGGCTGAGTACAAGAAGGGGATTTTAGGGTGGCTGAGTACAAGAAGGGGATTTTGGGGTGGCTGAGTAGTTAAATTGCATTTTGGCGACACGAAGTAGCCAAATGAAAGATTTGGGCAGAAGATCATCATGGCGGATATCTGAAAAATTGGGTCATCAGGTGTATATTTGGCTAACTCATCCCAGATCATCTGGAAGTATATCTTGGGGACATGGTTTATCAAAACGTCTATTTTGGGGTCATGCAGCTCTGATCAGATGAAAGTATCTTTTGAAGTCATGGTGATCCGAAAGTCAGTTTTGGGATCACTTTTCGAATACAACTTAGATTGTGAATAATGTAAGGGATGACAATTGAAGAAGCGTGGGGGTTGGGGAGGAGGGGGAGCACCATTGTTTGACTGTGCTCAGGGCACCAGTACAACTAATCCGACACTGTTTGGGCAGATGGAAGAATAAGCAAATTATCAGGGAAAATATACAGAAAAGAAGAGACACGGAAAAATATACAGAAAAGAAGAGACACGGAAAAATATACAGAAAAGAAGAGACACGGAAAAATATACAGAAAAGAAGAGACACGGAAAAATATACAGAAAAGAAGAGACACGGAAAAATATACAGAAAAGAAGAGACACGGAAAAATATACAGAAAAGAAGAGACACGGAAAAATATACAGAAAAGAAGAGACACGGAAAAATATACAGAAAAGAAGAGACACGGAAAAATATACAGAAAAGAAGAGACACGGAAAAATATACAGAAAAGAAGAGACACGGAAAAATATACAGAAAAGAAGAGACACGGAAAAATATACAGAAAAGAAGAGACACGGAAAAATATACAGAAAAGAAGAGACACGGAAAAATATACAGAAAAGAAGAGACACGGAAAAATATACAGAAAAGAAGAGACACGGAAAAATATACAGAAAAGAAGAGACACGGAAAAATATACAGAAAAGAAGAGACACGGAAGATCGTGGGGAAGTTAATTGTGGAGTTAGAATCGATGACCGAAATTAATGGCAGGCAGTTAAGATGATTATTTTAAAAAAGGACGAAATGCATTGACCTCACAAAGAATACCGAAAGAAAACGAAGGCAAGTTTACAAATAAGAAAACAAAACGAGAGAGAGAGGCCGTTATAAGTGGGAAGGCAATATCAAAAGATGGACAGAAAAATGTATGTCAGATTACACCATTAGCTTAAGAGAGAACATATCATTGAAAACACATTCAGTGTACAGATGACAGCTGAACTGTTGTGATCTGTACCTCATGTAACATAAAGTCACATTACACAATACTATAACATAAGGTTGGCTTGTTGGTTGGTCGGTTGGTTGGCTGGCTGGTTGGTTGGTTGGTTGGTTAGTTGGTTGGTTGGTTGGCTGACTGGCTGGTTGGTTGGTTTATTCGTTGGTTCGTTGATTGGCTGGCTGGTTGGTTGGTTGGCTGGTTGGTTGGTTGGTTGGCTGGTTGGTGGGATGGCTGGTTGGTTGATTAGTTGGCTGGCTGGTTGGTTGACTAGTTGGCTGGCTGGCTGCTTGGTTGGTTGGTTGGTTTGTTGGTTGGTAGCTAATTCCCACAATGGGTTGGTAACCCTTTTGTGCGCCCTGAAAAGGACGGAACTTGTGGCAGAATGTAGTAACTTTCCTGACATCCCAAGCGTGCTGATGAAGTGGCCCTGGATCATCCAGGTAGTTGTGTAATGCTTTAGCTTCATCTGCGTATCACTCACTACTATGGGGATCACATTGAACCTCACCTTGTTAATAACAGTCCGTTTCCAGGACGACCAACGAGGAGATCATGCGAGGGTCTTGGCCAGTATATTTCTCCTGACCCTGGCTAACATTGTTTGATCAGTGTGTTTTGCCTGACTAGACGTTAGCCTCATAGTCCGATAACATAATGTAAATAACATAACAGCAAAATATAACATAATATAAAGTAACATAACACAGCATAATGTAAAATAGCCTAACATAACCACATATCGTAAAATAAAATTACATGATATATCAAGATAGGATAACAACATAGCAAAAAATAACAGCATAATGTGTAATAATTTAATATAATAATATAACGCAAAATAACATCAAAGTGAAATAGAACATATCGTGTCTTATCCACGTGTACCGTGATGCGGCGTGGGGAGCCGTAGTTTTCTGTCCAGGGCCAGACGCGTCGGTGAAGTACTCGTCATCCTATGACCATTTAGAATATCCCCATCATTTACCATCCACCTAGTTCTTGGTCGGCCACGTTACAGGCTCACATGGGTAGTTGGTCAGGCTGTATTCTCATAAGATTCCAGAACCACTTAATTCATCAATATATGCAGTGCATGGTCTTGCTTCAATTATTGTTCGCCCCTTTTCCTTGCTCATTCTTTATCTCCTAGTTGCGTTGATGATTTTCCGGAGGCATCTCATCTCGCATATCGTGATCTTTCTCTATAGGGATTTTATTAAAGTCCACGTTTGACACTGATAAAAGAGAATTGTTATGAATATACTGTTGATGAGCATTCTTTTCGTGGATATTTTTATGTTAATGTGTAATTATATTTCAATAATGGTGACAGCTGGTATGCAATTGCATTTGACTTTTAACACCTGATCTCAATTGTTCTATCTAAACGTCCATCTTGTGTGAAAACACTGCCCAAGTACTTGAATTCCTGCATTTGTTTTTTGTTGTTTTGGGTTTGTTTTTTTTTTGTTTGTTTTTTTGTGTTCGCCTTATTTCTCTATTCCCCGAGACGGGTGTGCGTTGCACTGCGGTTTTTATTTTGCGACTGACAGCCCAGTGAGTCCGACTTCGGCATGCATTTTATGTAAGGGTCTGCTTCCTCCTGCATTTTTTAAGGGTTTGCTTCCCCTGGGTAACGGCCGGTGCTGTGGTAGGGATCGAACCCAACACCTTCTGGTTGTGAGCCGTGTCACTTAACCACTAGCCAACGCCCTCCGCCTGCACTTGTTTGATCTTGGTCCCGTTTACTATAATGTTCAAGTTTTTAAGCGATCTGCTTATCTGAATAGTTTCTGTTTTGACTGTGTTAATTTTCATACTGTATCTTTCAGGGGACGGCGTGGGCTAGTGGTTAAGTGACACGGCTCACAACCCGAAGGTATTGGGTTCGATCCCCATCACAGCACCGGCCGTTACCCCGGGGAAGCAAACCCTTAAAAAAATGCAGGAGGAAGCAGAACCTTACATAAGATGCATGCTGAAGTCGGATGCACTGGGCCGACAGGCGCAAAATAAAAACCACAGTGCAAAGCACACCGCCTTGGGGATTAGATAAATCAGGCGAACGCCAAAAAAAAAATACTGTTTCTTTCACACACAGACTTAAGCATAGTCAGATGATGCTGTAGATCGTCTTTACTTTCGTATAATAGGAATTAATCATCTGAAAAAATGTTCATTTAACTGATCAGCCTCTGTCCTTTCTTCCTCTGCATTTCTTGGCAGATGTTCACTTTTGGCCTCCAGTTAAACATAACTACAATAACCAGAAATAACATAAAACCAGCAGACACATTATTCTGCCCGCCAGTCGAACTGTACTCTATGACACAAACGACAGCAGTTTATCAATTTAATGTTCACCCCTTACAGCAGTGTTCCTCTACATCACCATTGCAATGTTTACTCCCCTTCCATACCGCACATTTCTTCAACCCACCTAACAGACCCAACCAATCTCTTCCCCCTCCACCTCATCAAATCGCGGGTCTCTTACTTCCCATCTAGACTCGCTCGTGTGTTTCAGATTCAGAAATGTGATCACAACGTTCATAATAATCCCAATAAGCGCCCCATATCGTATTTCCTTGCTCAAAGCGTCGAGCTAAACGCAATTGGGTTACATCCCATCCCTTCTCGGCACCTTTTCGGTTCTCCTCACCTCTAACCCAATTATATAAAATTCAGAACTGTCTTATTTTACCTGTAACATCAATTCATAATTATCACGAGCAATCGTATCGCGTAGTGCCTCGTGCCAAGACCCACTTTTGATAACATCATGTGACTCGATTCGCCAATCAAATCCCCAACACCAGTGGTGAAAATATAGATGGGCAATTGAGAATTATTAAGTATGATAACAACACATCGTAAAATAATGTCACAGAACATGACTAAAGTAAAATAACATATAATAACTAAAACATAACAGCATATTATAAAATAATAACACATCACAGTGTAGTATGACATGATAGAACATTACATAACAACAAAATGTAAAATAATAAAATATAACATAACAACACAGCGTAAAAATGATAAAACATGGCACAACATTAATTGATACAACATAACATAACAACATAATAAAGGTAAAGTAATATAAAATAACACAAGAATATACAGGTAAAATGATAAAACATGGCACATCAATATAAGGTAAAAATAACATAAAATAACACAAGAATATGAGGTAAAATGATAAAACATGCACAACACCGTAAGGTAAAATGATACCAAATTACATAACAAGATAAGTAAAATAACTACACATCATAACGTAAAACAGCATACAATAACAACATATCGTTAGAAAGACATGACAAAACATAATATAAAAGACCATAACCGCATTATATGACATAACACTCCCCCCCCCCTTCCCCTCCTCCCTTACAGCTGAAGGTTCACTGACTGACAGCTTTGGGATTACTGGTCCATATAGTCACTGTTAAAGAAAACGGAGAGGTCCCAAAATGTAATCTAATCGCACTACAGCTCGATCTGTGATATCTTTTGTCTAGCCTTTCACAATAAGCCGGAAGAGACTTGAGCCTGAGAAATTGGCCACCAACGTCCTGGGACTCGTTATGACAAAGTGGAACTGTAACATTAAAGAAAGTGGGTCACTGTGAAAGGACTCTTCTGTGAAGGTACCATCTTTATTGCAGCGGCATCAAATACTCCATAAACGTTCCTGCACGGTAGATATTAATATACTATCAATCTAAGTCAGAAGTACAGTTTCCTTAATCGAGTACTAGTCACAAGTACAGCCTCCTTGATCAAGTACTAGTCAGAAGTACAGCCTCCTTGATCAAGTACTAGTCAGAAGTACAGCCTCCTTGATCAGGTACTAGTCAGAAGTACAGCCTCCTTGATCAAGTACTACTAACAAGTACCAGCCTCCTTGATCGAGTACTAGTCAGAAGAACAGCCTCCTTGATCGAGTACTAGTCAGAAGTACATCCTCCTTTATCGAGTACTAGTCACAAGTACAGCCTCCATGATCGAGTACTAGTCACAAGTACAGCCTCCTTGATCAAGTACTAGTCAGAAGTACAGCCTCCTTGATCGAGTACTAGTCAGAAGTACATCCTCCTTGATCGAGTACTAGTCACAAGTACATCCTCATTGAACGAGTACTAGTCACAAGTACATCCTTCTTGATCGAGTACTAGAGAAATCTAAACATAAACTATGCCGCTGTCAATAGTCCATTCGTTCGCTCTATGTGTGTAACTCCTGTAAGAGTTGGTCCAGAGTTTACAACTATCACAAGTCCTTCTTTGATCTTCATTCATCGCTTACAATATCTTTGACGCCATTTTATCAGTGCGGTTTTGTTCAAGTTGCTGGTCTAATAACTGCATAGCTTGTAGGAAACCTCTCTCATGTAGCATGTCCTTTGTAGAACGTCGCTCCCATCAGTCTGTCTGAAAGAAACTCGTTCCCTTGCCAAAACTCCAGCTTCCGCCACTGTCATACTCAGGCATTCCTGGATATCTTGGTGCCATCGTCTTCTTGGTCTACCCTTTCCTCTTTTTCCTGGCACCATACCTTCCATCACCGTCCTCTCAAGACCGTTGTGTCTCTTGATGTGACCAAAGTATTTGCATTTTCTAGCCAAAATGGAATTGATAAACCAGTTCTCCTCTATGCTCAACTCTTGCCGAATGTCTACATTTGTTCTTTTCTCTGTCCAGTGTATTCTGAGGATCTTTCTGTAACATTTTGACTCGAAGGATTCGATTCTTTGTCTAGAAGTTTTGGTAATCGTCCATGCTTCACAGCCATAAGCTGCCACAGGAAAAACACAGGCTCTCAAGACTTTTACTTTTATCATTTTGTTGGTGCCCTGCCATAATTTCTTCAAGCTGTTCAGTCTCTGCATTGCCATAGCTAGTCTTCTTCTGATTTCTTTCGAGCAGTCACCATTTTTGTCGATTCTGGAGCCCAGATATTCAAAATGTGTAACCTGATCTATTTCCTCACCACCCACTGTAAATGTATGCTGACATTGTGTTTTATCGGTGGTCATTATCTTTGTTTTGTTTATGTTTATGAACAGATTTTGATCTTTACTATGTCCATTAACGGCTGAAAGTAGCTGCTCTAGCTGTAGGAAACCATTCCTTTATATTAGTCGTCCCTCTTTCTGATTATATCCAAAAAGGGGGTGTATCTGATCACATAACTGTTTTTTCCATTCGACTTCTCAAGCAACAGATCGACTGATTTTTGGGGGTGAGATGCCAGAGATTGCATAAACGTTTCTCTTTGGTGTTGGCTTAAGGCACCCTGTTACAATGCGACATTTACTGCTTCATTGCCTCGTGCGGACTGGACTGGTTCCATGCTGGTTCCAGGCATATTCTGCTGCAGAAATGCACAATCCAAAGGCCGATGTGAGAAGCATCGTTGATGATGCTTCCTATCAGGTTCGCTTACCTGAAGTCAACTATGAGTAGCTGGTTTCTGTCAGCTGTACCTTCGCTCCCTTTGGACGAAAAATTGTGTGTGATTGCTGGAGTGGCTAAATTTCATGTAGGATATAAAGGCCTAATGAAATAATGCCTATCTTCTTCTTCTTCTTCTTCTTCTTCTTCTTCTTCGTCGTACGCTGTCAGACGTCAACCTGTATTTTTTCGAAAAAAAGCAGCGGTCATCCTGAGGCTGTCGACACTGCCATAGAGCTTGTCTAGTGATGCCACTGGTGATGGCCACATCTGATTTCTCTGATCCTCGTATGTCGGGCAGTTTTGCAGCAAATGTTCAGCGGTCATTTTCTCGGTACCACACGAACATTCGTCAGTGCCACCTATCTTCAATTTATTGAACAGGTGGTACCTCAATCTATTGTGGCCTGTGCGAAGTCTGAAGACCACGACCTGCTCTCTTCGGTTCAGCTGGTAATAGGCATCCTTTCTTCTGTAGCCAGTATGTTCTGTTTCCCATTTGGTCATGTATCTAGCTCTAATAAGCCTTTTTGACTCTTCGTAGGTCACACTAGGGTCTGGTTGTGGTAGTCCAGCACCTTCTTTTGCCAGTCTGACTGCCTCCTCGTTGCCTTGGATGTTACAGTGGGATGGAACCCACTGTACCACTACTCTTTTTGGTGCGGACTGCTAGCATAGTTGACAGAGTACTGCTCTTAAATCATTAAGTTCAGTATTTTACTGGTTTTTAGTGCTGTGACTACGGCCAGGGCATCTGTAAACAGGACTATATGGCTTTCATTTCATTTGCCTGTCACCATTTCTTCTACTGCAGCCCTCAGTGCCTCTGCCTCCGCTCTGAAATTGCTTGAGTATTTTCCAGTTGCCACTGACAGTGTTTAATGGTATATAAAATTCTGGGGAATAGAAAAAGATGACGTACAAGAAACGATTACATAAGATTGGCGTACATCAACAGCGGAGTGCATATTTTTACTGAGATGAAAAGATATGACTAGAACAGATAACAGTTACGTGATATGGTAAGAAGACTTCAACTCCAGTCTCCGAACTAACTAACAGAGGACAGTGGCGTGACATGATCAGAAGACCTCAATACCAGTCTTCGAACTGACTAACAGAGGACAGTGGCGTGACATGATCAGAAGACCTCAATACCAGTCTTCGAACTGACTAACAGAGGACAGTGGCGTGACATGATCAGAAGACCCGAACACCAGTCTCCGAACTGACCAGTAATAGGCAGTGACGTGACATGATCAGACAACTCCAACACCAATCTCAGGACTGACTAGCCTGTAATGACACATTAACAAGTTTATCACAAGGTATCACAAAGATAAAGTTGAGATATTGATATAGATAATATCGAAACATCAGGATCCAAGTCAGAGGGAAGACAGCGTTACAAGATACCAAATAAGAAATGTACACACATTGACCTATCAGTGTGTGTGATCAAGACAAATGAAAGACATTTATGTGAGGAGAACAGAAAACACACCATGTGCAAAAATCTTTTCATCAGACCGTGCTATAAACGAGTTGTACCATGAGTAAGAGAAGGAAGACTAACGTTTGGTCAAGCAAAACATACTGATCAGCCATGTTAGTCAGGGTCAAGCAAAACATACTGATCAGCCATGTTAGTCAGGGTCAGGCAAAACATACTGATCAGCCATGTTAGTCAGGGTCAGGCAAAACATACTGATCAGCCATGTTAGTCAGGGTCAGGCAAAACATACTGATCAGCCATGTTAGTCAGGGTCAGGCAAAACATACTGATCAGCCATGTTAGTCAGGGTCAAGCAGAACATACTGATCAGCCATGTTAGTCAGGGTCAAGCAAAACATACTGATCAGCCATGTTAGTCAGGGTCAGGCAAAACATACTGATCAGCCATGTTAGTCAGGGTCAAGCAAAACATACTGATCAGCCATGTTAGTCAGGGTCAGGCAAAATATACTGGCCAAGACCCACACCTCGACTTCCATGTAGCCCTTCTTGGAAACGGGCCATGTTGATCTTAGCCTGGCTAACAGGGTAGATGCGCAGTAGAAGGCAAGTATAGTGCAACCGCCAGGTCCCTCGTCATCAGCACGCTTGTGATGTCAGGAAAGCTACGACAACCCCCAACTTAAGGTCCTTTTTATGGCGCACAAAAGAGCAATCTTACTCATTGTATGAATTCCAACAACAACAACCACGAGGGAAGAATAGAACTAGTGTAACATATAAAGCATGTTTTTTTTTTATTGCATGAGATAAGCAAACTCACCATGTTAAACGATTTCTTGCAACAACTACTACTGAAAGTGTACTTCGTGATTTCAAACAGACTTGCTGTGAAATTGGGGAAAAGGTGGGGGAGGGGGGGGGGGCGGCAGTGGTGATTAGATATAGTTGTTGACTTATGTTTCATATGGAGTTAAACGGGTGCAAGGTAGTTTTCCGGTAAGACAAGGTAGTGTTCCGGTAAGACAAGGTAGTTTTCCGGTAAGACAAGGTAGTGTTCCGGTAAGACAGGGCAGTGTTCCAGTAACACAGGGTAGTGTTCCAGTAAGACAGGGCAGTATATAAGTAAGACAGGGCAGTGTTCCAGTAAGACAAGGTAGTGTTCCAGTAAGACAGGGCAGTATTCCAGTAAGACAGGGCAGTATATAAGTAAGACAGGGCAGTGTTCCGGTAAGACAGGGCAGTGTTCCAGTAAGACAGGGTAGTATTCCAGTAAGACAGGGCAGTATATAAGTAAGACAGGGCAGTGTTCCAGTAAGACATGGCAGTATATAAGTAAGACAGGGCAGTATTTAAGTAAGACAGGGCAGTATATAAGTAAGACAGGGCAGTGTTCCAGTAAGACAGGGCAGTATATAAGTAAGACAGGGCAGTGTTCCAGTAAGACAGGGCAGTGTTCCAGTAAGACAGGGCAGTGTTCCAGTAAGACAGGGCAGTGTTCCAGTAAGACAGGGCAGTGTTCCAGTAAGACAGGGCAGTGTTCCAGTAAGACAGGGCAGTGTTCCAGTAAGACATGGCAGTGTTCCAGTAAGACAGGGCAGTGTTCCAGTAAGACAGGGCAGTGTTCCAGTAAGACAGGGCAGTGTTCCAGTAAGACAAGAGGATGGCAGCAATAAACGTGGGAATGAAACAACACGTGGTTGTCAAACAACTTTTCAGAGACAATGCATAGGAGGCAGACTACAACATAGGTTGCAGGAAGCCATCAAGGCGTTGCGAAATTATAGCACATCTTACGTCGTATAGTAGGGGTGGGTCGGGGTTAGGGGAATGTAGAAGGTGGATAGTGGCACTGCTAACAATTCTTCTTCTTCTTCTTCTTCTTCTTCTTCTTACGCTGTCAGACGTCAACCTGTATTTTTTCGAAAAAAGCAGCGGTCATCCTGAGGCTGTCGACACTGCCATAGAGCTTGCCTAGTGTTGCCACTGGTGATGGCCACATCTGCTCTCTCTGATCCTCGTATGTCCGGCAGTTTTGCAGCAGATGTTCAGCGGTCATTTTCGCTGTACCACACGAGCATTCGTCAGTGCCACCTATCTTCAATTTGTTGAATAGGTGGTACCTGAGTCTATTGTGGCCAGTGCGAAGTCTGAAGACCACGACCTGCTCTCTTCTGTTCTACTGGTGATAAGCATCGTTTTTTTTTTGTGTATCCAGTATGTTCGGTTTCCCATTTGGTCATGTATCTATCTCTAATAAGCCGTTTTGACTCTTCGTATGTCATACTCGTATCTGGTTGTGGTAGTCTTGCACCTTCTTTTGCCAGTCTGTCGGCCTCCTCGTTGCCTTGGATGTTGCAGTGGGATGGGACCCACTGTACCACTACCGTTTTTGGTGCGGACTACTGGCATAGTTGACAGAGTACTGCTCTTAAATCATTAATTTCAGTATTTTTCTGGCTTTTTAGTGCTGTGGCTAACAATTCGAACCCACTTGTGTTTGTATTAATGGAATATTAAAAACATTAGTTCTGACGCCGAATACACTGTTAGATGTGAAACAAATTATAATGTGCTATGCTTTATAAAATAAGGCATAACATGACAAGTTAACAGTAAACCACAATGCAAACGGTGACGCCGATAAAGGTTGCCAGAAAACATGAAAATAATAGCATCTCAAAGTGTGCCTCCAAGGAAAGGAAAAACGTTGCAGATCCAATACATCCAGTCGTGAATGTGAAGAGCGCATAATTGGAAGTGATACATGTTAGAGCTGGCTAATGTGTTTAGATGTATCACACATGTTTGGCCAGGAGTTGCTAAAGTATTCCTCAAGGAGGGAGGTCGATTTGTAATGTAATTTAGAAGGCTGTTCAGAAAGACGATAAGAGACGAGGGATTAACAGGGATAAATGAAGAGTGAGGTTGAGAAGAAGGGAACGTTCAGGAGAGAAGAGGAAGTAGAAGGTAAAACTGGAGAGAAAATAAAAAAGATAAGTGTAGTAGACATTCAAGAAAGATAAAAATTAGAAGAAACGTTTTTGGATAAAATAAGAAATTATTACATTAGAAATATGGTAGCTGTTATTCTTTGTAATGAATATGTCCACACAGAAAATAAGATAACCCAGTCACTTCCTACCACTGGTCGCCTGTGATAAAATCGAGGGTAGGGTAGGAATAGTGGATGATAAAATCGAGGGTCGGGTAGGATTATAAAATATAGGGCGTGGTAGGAATAGTGGATGATAAAACAGAGGCGAAGGATGATAAAATAAATAGGGATCGAAATAGTGGATGATAAAATCGAGGGTAGGGTAGAAATAGTGGATGATAAAATCGAGGGTAGGGTAGGAATAGTGGATGATAAAATCGAGGGTCGGGTAGGATTATAAAATATAGGGCGTGGTAGGAATAGTGGATGATAAAACAGAGGCGAAGGATGATAAAATAAATAGGGATCGAAATAGTGGATGATAAAATCGAGGGTAGGGTAGAAATAGCGGATGATAAAATCGAGGGTAGGGTAGGAATAGTGGATGATAAAATCGAGGGTCGGGTAGGATTATAAAATATAGGGCGTGGTAGGAATAGTGGATGATAAAACAGAGGCGAAGGATGATAAAATAAATAGGGATCGAAATAGTGGATGATAAAATCGAGGGTAGGGTAGAAATAGCGGATGATAAAATCGAGGGTAGGGTAGGAATAGTGGAGGATAAAATCGAGGGTCAGGTAGGATTATAAAATATAGGGCGTGGTAGGAATAGTGGATGATAAAACAGAGACGAAGGATGATAAATGAAATAGGGATCGAAATAGTGAATGATAAAATCGAGGGTAGGGTAGAAATAGGGGATGATAAAATCGAGGGTAGGGTAGGAATAGTGGATGATAAAATCGAGGGTCGGGTAGGATTATAAAATATAGGGCGTGGTAGGAATAGTGGATGATAAAACAGAGGCGAAGGATGATAAAATAAATAGGGATCGAAATAGTGGATGATAAAATCGAGGGTAGGGTAGAAATAGGGCATGATAAAATCGAGGGTAGGGTAGGAATAGTGGATGATAAAATCGAGGGTCGGGTAGATTATAAAATATAGGGCGTGGTAGGAATAGTGGATGATATAATCGAGGGTAGTGTAGAAATAGTGGATGATAAAAGAGGCAAAGGTTGATAAAATAAATAGGGATTGAAATAGCGGATGTTAAAATAGTTAGTGAAAAAATGATACAACAGAGAGGGGTAGAAATTGTGGATGATAAAAAGAGAATCGTAAGAGGATAAAAATAGAGAAGCGTAGGATGATAAAGTAGAGAGAAGTAGGCTGATAGAATAGAGAGACGTAGACATAGTGGATGATCAAATTGAAAAGCATGGGGTGATAAAATAGAGAAAGGTATGATAATAAAATAGAGATTTGGAGAAACGGGGGATGACAAAGTAAAGAGAGGTAGAAACCATCATCATCATGTAGCATGTCCTTTATAAAACGTCGCTCCCATCACATTCTTTCTGAAAGAAACTCTTTCCCTTGCCAAAACCCCCAGCCTCCGCCACAGTCATAACCAGGCATTCCTGGATATCTTGGTAAACTCGTCTCCATGGTCTACCACTTCCTCTTTTACCTCACTGTTCTCTCAAGACCATTGTGATAGTGGAGGGTAAAATAGCAAAGTGTAGAAAGATATAATAAAGAGGGGTAGAAATAGTTGAGGATAAAATAGAGAAGTGTAGGAAGATAAAGTAGAGAAGTGTATGAAGATAAAATAGAGAAGTGTATGAAGATAAAGTAGAGAAGTGTATGAAGATAAAGTAGAGAAGTGTATGAAGATAAAGTAGAGAAGTGTATGAAGATAAAGTAGAGAAGTGTATGAAGATAAAGTAGAGAAGTGTAGGAAGATAAAGTAGAGAAGTGTATGAAGATAAAGTAGAGAAGTGTAGGAAGATAAAGTAGAGAAGTGTAGGAAGATAAAATATAGAAGTGTGGGAAGATAAAATAGAGAAGATAAAATAAAGAGGGGTAGAAATAGTTGAGGATAAAATGGGGAAGTGTGAGAAGATTAAAATAGAGAAGTGTATGAAGATAAAATAGAGAAGAGTAGAAATAGTGTAATGAAATGGAGAAGTCTAGAAAGATGAAATAGAGAAGTGTAGAAAGATAAAATATAGAAGTGTATGATGATAAAATATAGAAGTGTATGATGATAAAATATAGAAGTGTATGATGATAAAATATTGAAGTGTATGATGATAAAATATAGAAGTGTATGAAGATAAAATAGAGACGAGTAGAAATAGTGAAATAAAATTGAGAAGTGTAGAAATAGAGAAATTTAAGAAAGAAAAATTGAGACAAAAATTGAGGGGATGGAAGAAGATGCTCAGCTTGGTATGGAGAATGAGGAAGAACATGTGAAGACAGAAATATGGAGACGTGGAAACATCTTTCACATTATTTTTATGGAAGCTTTCCGTTTCTTTGAGTACGGATGGACTTAAACGTATTCCAAGATCCGCAACTTAACCGTCTCTACAGACACTTTATTAAATGAATGTACTGCATCTGATCTCACGGGGAATGACTTTAAGCTGAAAGTTCGGGACGTGTTTACCGCTGAGGAGGGGGAAACTCAGTACAAACAATTTGATAATGATTGGTATCAATTATCTTGCCAGTGTATCATTGGATATTACGTCGAAGCGTTATTGCGTAATTTAAACGGTGAACCGGCTACACGTAAGTATGACGTTCCAAACTAGTGGAATTGTTGTTGCTGTTCGAAGTAAATTGTGTTGAGTTATTCAGTCGTGGCTGTGTTTCTTTGGCAGCGAGTACACCAATAACGAATCCCGTTAACACGTCAATGTGGCATATTTGGGAATACGGTGAAAGGTAATCTTCCTCCTGAGAACAGATCACTGCAGACTACTGGGCCACATATATCGGCCCTAAATATCCAAAACAAATTAATGTCTCTGTGGGACAGAAGTCCAAACCCATGAACACGTACTTCAAGAATGCCCGGCCTACGAAGAACTAATATGCCAGATCCTGGCTAGATGGAGCAGAACTGAGGCAAAAATAATGGGGTCACCGTTCAGAACTGGAAAGGTCTGTGGACTTCATCCTGGGGATAAGACACCAGATTTAGCCTGATCAGTCCAGTCGAAGACGAATGTGTTAGACCGAAAGGTGCAAATATCGCAGTCAATCTGCAAACTAGCGACACAAAGCATTCCGTTCTCCGGACAACATCCTGCTTCTTGTAAAGCCCTGTTCGGGGCTTGGTAGGCGGGAGATTGACAACGAACGCAGAAGAAGACGAATGATCAAATAACCTGAATGCAGAAGAAGACGAATAAACAAAAACCTGAACGCAGAAGAAGACGAATGATCAAAAAACAAGAACGCAGAAGAAGACGAATGATCAGACAACCTGAACGCAGAAGACGAATGATCAAAAAACCAGAACGCAGAAGAAGAAGGTTCTTATTATATTGACCAAAGACACGCCTGGGGTGATGTGGTCAGCATAACGTTGACCATCATGTCCTTCCAAGAACTGCTCTGGTAACCAATTATTTAGGTGCAGTCGATCGACGAATAGTTTATGACAAAAACAATAGTAATATCAAAGCAACAATACGTATCAACTCTAAGTTCAACCACTGCAGACACGAGTGGAGCAGTCCCAACTGCAGTGGTTTGGCCATGTCTGGGGAATTGAAGAAGATCGGATACCAAAGCGGTCATTGGAGATTTTTAAAAGTCAAGGACTCAGACCCCAAGGACGTCCCAAAGTACGTTGGGAAGACAACATACGAAAGTCCCTAAGTGATAGAGGGCTGGATTGGAAAGAGGCCAGGAAAAAGACGGCGGATAGAGCAGTGTGGCGTTCTCTTTGGCAAACCTCTACACCTCACGGTAGAAGAGAAGCGACTAAGTAAGTAAAGTAATATCAAAGCAGAGGCATTGAAAGCTTGGGGTAGAAGCTACGCTGGCAGGCAAAAGTAATGAAAGCTAGTTACTCTTATTTTTAACGGATACCCTGCCCGTTGTAACAGCGCTAAAGAGCCAGAAAAATACAGAACTAAATTACCTGATCAGTACTCTGTCAACTGTGCCAGCAGTCCACACCCAAAAGAGTCGTAGCACAGTGGGTCTCATCCCACTGTAACATTCAAGGCAACGAGGACGCAGACAGACTGGCGAAAGAAGGTGGAAGGTTACCATAACCAGATTCTAGTGTGACATACGAAGAGTCCAAAAGGTTTATTAGGGCCAGATACAGAAACCAAACAATGATGCCTATTACCAGTTGGACAGACGAGAACAAGTGGGTGGTCTTCAGACTCCGCACAGGCCACAACAGACTGAGGTACCATCTATGCAATAAATTGAAGATATGTGCTTCTGACGAGTGCACCTGTGGTACAGGGAAAATGTCCCCTGAACATCCGCTGCAACATTTCCAGACAGACGAGGACCAAAGAAAGCACATGTGGCTATCAACAGCGCCAACACTAGACATGCTCAATGGCAGTGTCGACAGCCTCAGGATGACCACTGCTTTCTTTTAAAAAATTCAAGTCGACACATGACAGCGTAAGAAGAAGAAGAAGAAGAAGAAGGAAAGGAAAAAGAAGAAACAGAAAAAAATGAAACCAGCTTATGATACATACGTCAGGCCTACGAGATGGGGATAGACAGTGTGATCCCCGTAGTGGTACGCTAGTTGAAAATTAATTATTGCACTATAGCCAACATGCCCATGACTACCTTATTCAGTATGCCCCGTGAAATACAAACGGACACTGTAACTAGCCGTGAGAACATTCATGAAGTGAAGACTTGGTACGTGTAGCTTTGTACCGCTACAATGAGTTCCCACAGTTGGACCCCTAGACCCTTAGAGTAAAGAACAGGGCTACTGCACCCCACACATGTCTTTAAAGGCGACTAAAGAGAGTTGTGCGTGGGGCTAGTAACTTTAAACAGGTAAAATAAATCGTTGCAGATTTCAGAAAATCGAGAACACAAACAGTGACTTGGTGCAAGCTTCCTGTGAGGAACTTCTACAGTGGCGTATCTGTTAAGTGAGCGGTAGAATTGAGGAGAAGAAAAAGAAGAAGAAAACACACACAAGTTGAGCATAAGAAGAAGGAGTATAAGAATGAGAAGTACAGACAGAAGGAGAAGAAGAAGAAAGATAAGAAAGAAAAAGAAGAAGAAAAATAAGAAAATAAAGAACAAAAACAAGAACAAAAACAAGAAGAAGAAGAAGAAGAAAAAGAAGAAGAAAAATAAGAAAATAAAGAACAAAAACAAGAACAAAAACAAGAAGAAGACGAAGAAGAAGAAGAAGAAGAAGAAGACGAAGCAGAAGAAGAAGAAGAAGAAGACAAAAGAAGAAGAAGAAGAAGAAGAGAAAGAAGGAGAAGGCAAAAAAGAAGGAGAAGAAGAAGAAATAAGAGGGATAGAATGAGACTATGTGTGCCATCAAACATTGCCATAGCTCTAGTCATAATTGTAGATTTCTGTGTGCGGTCATGTTGATAGGGTTTATTGAAAATAATGATCTCCTGTGTCCAGTTCTGGTAGTTACGTCCTCCTGAATCCACTTTCCGATTCTCTCTCTCCCTCTCTCTCTCTCTCTCTCTCTCTCTCTTTCTCATTTTCTCTCTTTCTTAAACACACACACACACACACACACACACACCACACGCTCAATCAGTCACACTCTCTCACTTCATTACTCTCTCTACTCCTGTTGATACCTTAATATCAAAATGTGTGCATGCTTCTATCTACCTATATATATATCAAAATATATATATATATATTTATATATATATATATATATATTTATAGCTATCTATTTATTTATTTATTTATTCATTTATTTATCTATGTAACTACCTTTCTATCTATCTATTCGTCTAATTATGTGTCTGTCTATCTATCTGTCTATGTATCTATCTATATATCTATATATGCATCTATCTGTCTATGTATCTATCTGTCTGTGTATCTATCTATCTATCTACCTGTCTGTGTATCTATCTATCTATCTACCTGTCTGTGTATCTATCTATCTGTCTACTTATCTATGAGGTTCCAACGCACACAATTCTGTACTAGATAACGTCATAAACTCCAGTTTACTATGTATGTCTTTTTTTTGTATGTGTTAATCTTTCTGATTTTCTCTAATACTTTGTATCTCACTATCTCCCTGTGTGTGTGTGTGTGTGTGTGTGTGTGTGTGTGTGTGTGTGTGTGTGCCTCTCTCTCTCTCTCCATCTCTCTCTATCTTTCTATTTATCTCGCTATACCTCTTTGTTTCTATATCTCTATCTATATGTGTATTTATCTCTCAACCTATGTCTTAATATATAAAAAAAATTATTTCTCCCTCTCTCTCTCTCTATATATATATATATTTTTCTCTCTCTTTATCTATCTGTGTGAAGATATTGCCGTCCCTAAAGTCCGTCTCATTCTCAGAGAAACCTGACAGGAACAGTAGTACCAGAGCTAACCCTCTTATCTATAGCAAGGTCAACGTACTTTCAGCAACACGACTGGGTAGAGATCACGCTAAGTCTCGCCTTCTGGGTTGGCTACACGAGTTTTGGATTTGAGTTGTCAGTTCAGCTGGTCAAATAATCACATTAAGTGATAAATTCTTATATTTTTTCGAGAACGCAATAAAACACATGGAATAGGATTGAGATGGTTTAATTTCACATGGTTTACGGTATGCAACATCTGCTCGCATCGAATTCTAAGTCAACCCAGTTGTAAAGTGATATCTGCTCTTTGTGGTATAGAATTAAAAACGACGAGGAAGGGAATTCACTACCCTCAGTGGCAGGTGGTCACTTTTGGAAAAAGGTGTAGGCAAAACACTTAGATATCGTATCCCATTGCAAAAACTCAGTTGTTGAAAAAAGGTGTAGGAAAAACACTAGACATCGTATCCCATTGCAAAAATTCACTTGTTGGAAAAAGGTGTAGGAAAAACACTAGACATCGTATTCCATTGCAAAAATTCACTTGTTGGAAAAAGGTATAGGCAAAATACTAGACATCGTATCCCATTGCAAAAATTCACTTGTTGGAAAAAGGTGTAGGCAAAACACCAGGGATCGTATCCCACCGCAGGAATTGGAGATTTTGATTCCACAGCAAAACTGGAAAGATTGTAGCTGCGAGAACGTTAGAGGCCCGACACGCTACAGAAGACGAGAAGTAGGAACCAAGAACATGAAATTATATTACAATGTTAAGGATAGAAATAGATAAGAACTTAACAACGACTTAAAAATGGGTTTAGAGCACAATGGAAACATCCATCTAGATGCATACAACACCTGGTAAGCGAGCTTTGATAATAATAGTTTAGATTGTATTGATGTGGTCCCATCAAGTTATGCAAATAAATTTTTTTTATTTTAATATTTTTTTTAAATACGTTTTCGTGTTGAACTTTTTTTTTTTTTAAGAATATGGGAAGTAATTATATCTAAGGTAGATAAGTCTACTACATCTCTAAATAAGCATTAGTCCCAGTGTCCGAGCCAACTACTTGGGTTGAGTGGGGAGGTGGGGGGATAGGGGAGGGGGGATATTTCTTCACAGCTCAAATAGCATGTGTGTGTTGTGTGTGTATGGAGAGAAGCATATCTTCACAGCTCAAATATCATGTGTGTGTGTTGTGTGTGTGGAGAGAAGCCCATCTTCATAGCTCAAATATCATGTGTGTGTTGTGTGTGTATGGAGAGAAGCATATCTTCACAGCTCAAATATCATGTGTGTGTGTTGTGTGTGTGGAGAGAAGCCCATCTTCATAGCTCAAATATCATGTGTGTGTTGTGTGTGTATGGAGAGAAGCATATCTTCACAGCTCAAATATCATGTGTGTGTTGTGTGTGTGGAGAGAAGCATATCTTCACAGATTAAATATCATGTGTGTGTGATTGTGTGTAATTTGTCTGGGCAGCTCAGTCATGAATTTAATTGCCTTGTGCTCCCATTTATTACTTTCTATATCAAGTTTTCTCTCATTGTTTTACACAATCTGTCGCGCTTCATTGCAACTTTCCGCTAAGTTTGCTTCTTATTAGCACCAGGCTTCCTCTCTCTTTCCCCATCAACCCCCCCCCCCCCCCCCCCCCCGCCCCCCGTTTCAATTCTAGCTCCGTTCTGAAAAGAGAAGGCAGGTGATGCAGTTTTTACAAAGCGCAACATTAGACTGGCGCCCCTCAGACAACGTTTTGAACCTCACCCCAGATTCCGCTTAGAATGGAATCTTACAAAATTCGTTGCCATACACGTCCTAGATTCTCTAAAAGGCATTGGTCAGCATTAACTTAAGTTGAATGTCTATTCGCTCCATTTGTTGAGAAATAAGTCCAACAATGAGGGCCAACAACAAGGTCCAACAATGAGGTCCAACGATGAGGTCCAACAATGAAGCCCAACAATGAGGGCCAACAACAAGGTCCAACAATGAAGTCCAACGATGAGGTCCAACAATGAAGCTCAACAATGAGGTCCAACAATGAGGTCCAACAATGAAGTCCAACGATGAAGTCCAACGATGATGTCCAAAGATGAGGTCCAACAATGAAGTCCAACAATGAGTTCCAACAATGAGGTCCAACAATGAGGTCCAATAATAAAGTCCAACAATGAGGTCCAACAATGAAGTCCAACAATAAAGTCCAACGATGAGGACCAACAATGAGGTCCAACGATGAGTTCCAACAATGTCCAACGATGAGGTCCAACAATAAAGTCCAACAATGAGGTCCAACAATGAGGTCCAACAATGAGATCCAACAATGAAGTCCAACGATGAGGTCCAACAATGAAGTCCAACGATGAGGTCCAACAATTAGGTCCAACAATGAAGTCCAACAATGACGTCCAACAATGAAGTCCAACGATGAGGTCCAACAATGAGGTCCAACAATGAAGTCCAACAATGACGTCCAACAATGAAGTCCAACGATGAGGTCCAACAATGAGGTCCAACAATGACGTCCAACAATGAAGTCCAACAATGAGGTCCAACAATGAAGTCCAACGATGAGGTCCAACAATGAAGTCCAACGATGAGGTCCAACAATGCATTTGACTTAAATTAACCGACGTTTTGTGCAGTCTTTTTTCAGTCACTTGCACTCTGGCTTCATAGCAATGGGTTTTGTATGTAGTTGTTGCCAGTCCTCTGCACAACCCTCAGTACGCATATTCTGTTTTCTCAGAAAACCACTCGCAACCATTGGTAATCAGTCAACCAATTAATCAATAACTTGTTAGTTCCTTGTTAGCATATGTTGTTAATAAATTAATCAATAACTTGTTAGTTCCCTGTTAGCATATGTTGTTAACGAATTAATCAATAACTTGTTAGTTCCCTGTTAGCATATGATGTTAACAAATTAATCAATAACTTGTTAGTTCCCTGTTAGCATATGCTGTTAACAAATTAATCAAGAACTTGTTAATTCCCTGTTATCATATGCTGGTATGAAATACAAGACAAGTTGGACAGCATGTATCTGTGTGGAAGTTGTTGCTTTAAGTGTCCCCAGGTTATGGTAGCCAACTTAATGCTAAGCATTAGAAGCGGTTAATTCTTAATTGGCTGACGAGTAACCCGAGCATTTGCAAAACGTTTGGCTTGGCTTGGTTTGGCTTGGCTTGGCTTGGCGTCGATCATTCTCAATCTCCCGCTACCAAACCCTGAAAGGGCTTAAGTAGTAGAATGTAGCCCAGAGCACGGAATGCGTTGTGTCGTAGTTTACAGCTTGACTGCATATTTCCACCTTTCGGTCCAACACATCAGACTTCAGCAAGCATTTTTTGAGTACCGGGTTAGTCTTCCCTCTTCGATCCCTTCTCTTTAGCCAGTCTGCCCTGCTGTAGCCTGTTATCCAGGATCACCGCGTGGAGGTGTAGAAGGGTCTTGGCAGCTCTGGTTTGCTGGACCTGACGCTAGCAGTCAGCTATGGGTCGCTGACCACTGCAGCTCATACGCTCTGCAAAACGTTTAAAGCGATGTAGCCTTAAAAGCCCCTCGAATACCCCAGCAATAGAAAAAATGTCGTTTAACAGTTTTTTCGGTTTTGTGTGTGTGTGTGTGTGTTTTTGTTAAAGCGATGTTGCGACCACTTGATACATTCATTTTCAGTAATCAAAAATAGTTCCTTGATTAATTGTGTCTGCCTATATTTCGTTATGTTTTAATTTGTTTTGAGAAAGACAGAGTTTGAAGCTCATATATTTTTATTTTTTTTTATTTGGATCAAGATGCTGAGCTGCAGCGGTCAACGACCCATAGCTGACTGCTAGCGCCAGGGTCAGCGAACAATATATATATATATATATATATATTACGGTTGGGTGATGTAGTACGCATTCGGTGCATCTGACACGATTTATGTAATCTGGTTCGTGTTTTTTTGTTTCTTGTGTGCGTGCGATATTGTTCGAGTTTTGGTACTTCTTCAGTACTTGCGATTTTGTAAGTGTTAGGTTGTACATTTGTTTGGGTGCGTATAATATGGCGCGTGTGTTTCAATGAAAAAGATATCTAAAAATACAGTATCTTGAGATCCTACATCCACAACCTTCTTCACATCAGTGACCCGACGCCGTGTAATTGAGACCGTATTTATCTACTGTTAATTAAATAACGTAGTGCTACAAATAATTGTTTTTCTACTTGTAATGTAAAGTTTTTAACCAAAACGTATACATGGACAAATGAAACCCATTGTATAAACTTTTCCATAAAATTTGTTTCAAACTCTTCTGCAGATACAGATTAGACAGATACCAAAAAAGGCAAAGACATAAACAAATCTTAAAATAATCATTCACTTTGATACCACGAACTCTAGCGACATGTCATTTGTCGAGCAAACCAAAATATATCAGCTATGTTTGGCAACAGTTTGGCTAAACCTGTACCCTATTCTGGCCGAGATTGTCCAAACCGTCATAAACTCTTGAACACATATTGGAACAACAGATGACTTGCGGAAGTGTACCTGGCAACCGTTCTGTGTTCCTCGAGGAAACGAAATCTGTGTTAACACAGTAACGTCCCGCCAATGGACTAGTCGGACTAAGCTAGGCCCCAGACATTGTAGTTAAGCTATTTTTAGTTAAATTTCCAAAGGACATAAAAGCATTCAATACCAATTTGAATAAACAATATTAGTATTCCTCACTATCTGAGTCTCAATTTGCGTCACAATAATCAATGATATTCCCGCCTTTTGCACACTTCACTGACAGCACTCTGGCAACGAAAAGCTCGTCTTGTCGGCTCTCTCCGAGTATAGGTCCAAATGAAGTCAATCAAATCCCTCTGTACATAACTATTCATACTAACGCGTGCCTTTCTGTCATAAGTAAATGTAATTTTCGTTTGCTTCGCATTAGTGCCAGTGGTGGGGTGTGCATGTAATTGTTCCTGTTAATGAAAGAGATCTTGTGAAGTGTTAAAGTGTTTGATTAACAATATATGCCAGTGTTTCAAAGGCTGAAATATGGAAGGGGCCTCGGATTTAGAAACTGTTGACTCACAACAAAGTTGACCAGACACCAGTAGTAGGTTAGTGTAAGTAGGTTAGTGTAAGTAGGTTAGTGTAAGTAGGTTAGTGTAAGTAGGTTAGCTGTGGAATGTAGCACATGTTGCAATGCTATGTTCTCGATTCAATTTGAAGCCCTAAATTTTTAATAAAAACAGCAATAAATAACGAAAGGTAGGTCAACTCCAGACATTTCTCTTATAACAAAAATGAAAGACTAAACACGTCATTTCAAAACAGTTTTATATTTATTCAAAATTGTTATCTGCATGCAAATCAAGAAACAGGCTGGATTGTCGGCCCTGTGTGCTGTTTGAAACAGATCAGAGAGTGTGGAATAATATTGACTTCTGAGATATCTGTCCTTTACATAAAGCCAAGATACGCAAAGAAACGACTCACTCCCACATGTCCCCAATAACTAAGTTTAAAACTTTCGGGAAAACCAGAATAGACTTGTAAAAATATTTATATAATATATTTGTTTGTTTATCCGTTTCTAAATATTGTGCATCTGTTGAAGTGAGCTAAACTACGCGAACTGTGACCGATAGCGTTACAATGGAAGATGTACTCGAACCTAGTCCCATTTCTGAAAAGTCTCCACACGCCACTGGTGCATTAAAGATGCTGTCAGCATACTGATGGACATACAACTACGAGTGGTCTGTTCTGTTCAGCTCGCATTTGAAGTGACTTGGCTTAACTTAACTCAACGCTTTTATACTTTTTTAGAAGACCCTTCAGAGTATGTCGACAACCAGTCACATTTGAATTACCTTGCTTTAAAAGCTATGCACATGCAATCTATTCTTAAATGCATTAACTGGCTCTGCCTCCACCACCTCCTGTGGTAATGCAATCCAAGCATTCACCACTTTCTGACTTAAAAAAATATTTCCTATATCCAATCTGGACCTCTCTTTAGTTAATTTGTATTTGTGCACTCTTGTTATCGTTGGTGGTTGTATTTTGAAGAAAAACACTTGTTATAGTCTAATTTAACCTTTCCTGTGATTATCATATTAACCTGTAGTAAGTCACCTCGAATTCTTCTCTTTTCTAGACACTGTAGGCCGGTTTTTCTGAGTCGTTGCTCATAAATGTAATTCTGAAATCTCACTACCATTTTTGTCGCTCTTTTTTGTGTGTCCTTTCCGGTATGTTTGTATCTGCTTTACGATAACTAACCTATAGCTCACAAACCCAGGATCCTTGTTGCTGATCGCAGATGGCATCCTCACATACAGGACTAGCCCGAATAGACATCAGGCGTTCAAAGATAGAGAAATCTTCTTCTTCTTCTTCATCGTACGCAGTCAGGCATCAACCTTTATTTTTTCTAAAAAAGCAGCGGTCATCCTGAGGCTGTCGACACTGCCATAGAGATTGTCTAGTGTTGCCACTGGTGATGGCCACATCTGCTTTCTCTGATCCTCGTATGTGAGGCAGTTTTGCAGCAAATGTTCAGCGGTCATTTTCCCGGTACCATACGGGCATTCGTCAGTGCCACCTATCTTCAGTTTGTTGAATAGGTGGTACCTGAGTCTATTGTGGCCAGTGCGAAGTCAGAAGACAACAACCTGGTCTCTTCTGTTCAACTGGTAATAGGCATCATTTTTTGTGTAGCCAGTATGTTCTGTTTCCCATTTGGTCATGTATCTAGCTCTAATAAGCCGTTTTGACTCTTCGTTCGTCATACTAGTATCTGTTTGTGGTAGTCTTGCACTTTCTTTTGCCAGTCTGTCTACCTCCTCGTTGCCTTGGATGTTGCAGTGTGATGGGACCCACTGTACCACTACCCTTTTTGGTGCGGACTGCTGGCATAGTTGACAGAGTACTGCTCTTAAATCATTAAGTTCAGTATTTTTCTGGCTTTTTAGTGCTGTTACTACGGCCAAGGCATCTGTAAGCAGGACTATATGGCTTTCATTTCTTTTACCTGTCACCATTTCAAAGACAGAGAAATGACTTTACATGCAATCTCACAGAAGTGCAGAGAGTCAAACTCCCAGATCAATCCTAGCAGCACACTAATCAACGTCCTAATACAGCCAACAAGTTGTCAATAACAAAGGTTGAACCGGCCGTCGCCTGGTCATAAGGTAAGTATCATCAATCTAAGCAACCAAATCAAATCTCTTTGAAATACGATCACAAAATAAATCAAACGACAAATGAAATCTAGTTGAACGACGATCATAAAATCACAAATAAAAACCAATCACCTGGAAACGCGATCACAATATCAATCAGGCAACAAAAGGAAATGTTGAAATACGATCACAAAATCAATCACAAATAAAAATAAATCACCTTGAAATAAGGTCAGAAAGTCAATCAAGCAAACGAAAAATAAATAATGAAAAACGATCACAAACACTCTTACTGAATAGAAACAATATACACCAGACATTCGATGAGAAAAAAGTAGTAATCGACAATCCGAACTCGACCTCCAGGAGACGGATGCATCTTGGTGCAAAGAAAGACCAGTACTACAGTATATGTGTCATGTTCTGTTCTGTTCTCTTGTGAAAATGCTTTCTAGAGTCTGAGGATGAATCACAGT